>QXEO01000734.1:12157693-12724412 GCA_007115705.1 Dactylis glomerata
CTCACCGCCATCTCCATCAACCTTGCTGTCTCCTATGATGAGGAGGGAGTAGTTCTTCCCCGGGGCTGAGGGCTCTACCGGTATCTATGTGGTTCACCTCTCTCTCCCATGATGTGATCATGAGCTTTGTATCTAGTTGAATTGGTAGATGTTATTATTCAGATATTATGCTACTCCTATGCTTTATTATTGTACTCTCCGGAGATACCTCGTATCATGGTGTAAAGGTGACTAGTGTGTGCATCATGTGTATCTTTTTGGTTAATGTCTCTATGAAATGTTGGTGTTTGTTGGAACCATCTAGTGCGTTCACGGTGATAGTGTGGGGCAATCTAGTTTGGGTACATACGGACTTTGAGGAGTGCTTCGTAGCCCTACGCATGATTAGTGTATGTTTTCCATTGGAGAATTGTTTTGAGTTGCATATTGATGATAGTATCTATTGGTTCAATTATGTTATATTTTTTGGGAGTGTGTCCACTAGTGAAAGTATGATCCCTAGGCCTTGTTTCCAAGCTTTGCACACCGTTTTCTTTCAGTTTTGTTACATGTTTGCTTGCAGCGATACTTATTTCAGATTACACTTACTACTCATAATCATCACTACTACTTGTATTTCACTATCTCTTTGCTGAACTAGTGCACATATACATTTGACAAGTGTATTAGGTGTGTTGGGGACACAAGAGACTTTCTGTATCGTAATTGCAGGGTTGCTTGAGAGGGATAGCTTTGAACTTTTCCTCCCTGAGTTTGATAAACCTTGGGTGATCCACTTAAGGGAAACTTGCTACTGCTCTACAAACATCTGCACTCGGAGGCCCAACACTGTCTACAAGAACAGACGCATGTGTAGACATCAGAGCGGCCCTTCATCAGAAGGATAGGATCTTCAGGGGTGTCAAACGCCTTTGCAAGCTTCTTCAAATTAGCATCTGGCACTTCCACTTTTTGCTTGGGCCACAACCCGACGAAAATCCGCGTGAGCACGCGGCTAGCCAACTCGAAGATCTCCTGGATAGAAATCTAATTCGACTCTAGCAAGTTAACTGCGGCCATGAGAGAATCATCGTCTAGCTGCAAAGATGCCGATGACACTCCAGTATGTTCTAAACAACTAAGGAAACAAAGACAGAGGAAAAAAGCACACATCAACAAGCAGAAGAGTAGGCAACTCAACAAAGAAGGGAAAAACATGGCATTCACCTCCAGCAAGAGCCGACATCTTATTCAGGCGTTCAGTTACGGCCTGCTCCCTCTGAATGTGACCTTGATTAACATCAGCAAGAGCTTTCTCTGCTTTCTTCACCCTAGCCAATGCTGACTTAGTGGACTTCTTAGCAGCGGTTTTGGCAGCGGTGGCAGCATCAAAAGATTTTCTGGAAGCTTTGAGTTCAGCTTCCAGAGACGATATGCAAGCATTAGCCGCCGACAAAGCATCTACAGCAAAGAGAGGGGAAAAGAAACTCGAATAAAGAAATAGAAAAAGGCGCTCGAGACAAGCAAAACACAGGAAAGAAGATTACCTTGAGAAGCTCTAGTAGCTGCCAAATGTTCGACACATTCAGTGCCCAAAGTGACAAACTTCTAAATCAAGATCTGTCCAGAAAAAGACCTGAGTAGGAAGTTCACGCGAGAAACAAAGGAAAGATATCAGGAACATTACGCACATCTTTAGAAGAGCTCGTAGATCGATGAGTGTTAAGAGAAGCACCAACATCTGTCGACTTCTTTACATGCTTGGAACCACAAGTAGAGGCAACCCTCTTAACAGGAGCCCTTGGAGACTTCACCACCGAAGCAGCTTCTTGTAAAGAAGGTTCATCGGCAGCCATAGCCTCAGCAGAAGGGGCAGTGGCAGCATCCCTCTTTGGGTCCTCATTGTCGCTATAAAGGAAATGAAAAGCAGAAACCTCACATAAGTCAAAAGAAAGGAAGCAAATACAAAATAAATGTCGAGTTAGCAAAAAACTTACGAGTCTAAGGCATCAAAAATCTCTTCTTCATCCTCTAGAACAGAGGCCTCCCCAGCCACATTTTTGTGAGCGGAGGCACTCGAAGAAGCGAGCTCCTTGACGCATTTCCTCTTCCTATCAAGGACAAGATCTTCGGAAAGTGCAGGCGGAGGCGACGTCGTCGAGCTGGTTCTTTCCAGCGAATCCTTAGCTTTGTCTTCATCTTAGCTGTACTCAGCCTTGGGGGCTTCAGACGTAGCATCAGCAGGAACATTTTGAATAGGCCCCCCCTCTGAAAGGGGGGGGGGCGAGAAACAAGGAACTGTTGATCTTGGAAGAAGAAACAAGCCAAAAGTTATAAAAAAGTGATAAGGTAAAAGAAGGCAAATAAATGAAAATAGTGCGTATACCGCAGGCAAGTGATGCTCAAAGTCGAAAAAACCAGCGGTCAAGTCTGGAATTTCATCTTCTTTTGTGAGAGTAGTTGGAGCTCTAACTCGTTTGTCGAGATCCTTCTTCTCCATAAGATCATCAGATACTCGAGAAAAATCTCCCAAGCCAGAGAACGACCAAAGTTTAGAAAGACGATGCTAAAGAGGCTAAACTCGACGTTGCAGGAAAAACGCCATAAGTTGAGTTCCTAATAGCGAACCACCATCATCACTCTTCAGAGCCTGGATGCGAGCTAGCAGTGGCTTGACATCCTCCATCTCAGCTTCTGTGGGAGGTGAATCCCACGAGGCCAATTTCTTTAGAGTTTTAGTGGCATCAAAAGGGGCAATGCCGTATAGGTCAGAGGAAGAGACTTTTTGGTCTTTTATGTAAAACCACTTCTTCCTCCAACCTTGTACTGAGGCAGCCATGGAAAATTCCAAGTACTGGGACTTGGCATGAACAGAAACAACAACCCTGCCCAGTTCAGGCTTTTTTGATAAAGAAACACTGGGGCGGAGCCGAAAGAGATACTTCCAGAGAAGAAAATGGGGTTCGATCTCCAGAAAAGACTCGCAAAGAATGATGAAATAGGCAATGTGAAGAATCGAGTTTGGTGTGAGCTGGTGAAGCTGCACACCATACACAAAGAGAAGCCCATGAAGGAACTCATGGGCAGGGAAAGAGAGACCGTGCAAGAGAAAGGCGAGGAACATCACCCGGTAGCCGCTCGAGGGCTTGGGGATGTGCTCTATGCTAGGGAAGATGACCTGATCGCCGTCGGCGATGAGACCATTACCTAGGGCCTTGTTGAGATCTGTCTGCTTGAACTTAGTGGGCACCCAGTTGGTCGATGCATTGGTGGTGTTGGTTTTCCCCATCTTGTTCTTTTGCGCACGGGTCTTGAAGCGCATCTACGAGCCACGTGCAGGGGCTATGCAGGAGCTCAGAAGCGCACAGGGATTGCAACAATGGTGGTGGCGGCAGAAGCGAGGAACTGGTAAATAGTAACAATCTCCACTCTCCCCCTTTTATAGCTTCCTGATGAAGGAATGTGGGCTGAGACGTGGCATAAGGAGCGGAAACGGCAACCCACTAACGGACAGGAAAATTGCAAAATTACTGCGCTGCCCACGCAACGGTCAGCGCCTAGTCAAGTCATTTAAAGAATGACTCTGCTAATGATGTCACAATAATTTGAGTAACAGGGACGTCGAAATATGATAAGTGGTGGACATTGATATGGGAAAATTCAGCAAAACTGATATGAAAGATACAGAGGAGTCAAGGAAGAAAAGCTCATTCTTTGAGTCTATACCCAAAAATATTCGACTATAGCCTCGGGGGCTACTACCATCAGGAGCGCTGAGCGCGCACCCGACAATATTATCCAATAAAGCTACAATCTAATGAGTAAAAGTAGGCACAATATATTTGAGCCTATACTCGAAATAAGTTTTTCGACTATAGCCTCGGGGGCTACTACCATCAGGAGTGCTGGGCGCGCACCCGGCGATGTTTTTTCATGAATAATGGAGCGAAGAAGGCGAAAGAAGCTTTCGGAAGCATCATTATTACCATCGGGAGGGAGTTTTATCAATCAAGGTTGAATAACCCAAATATTTTTAGAATTGAAACAGTCAAACAAGGCTGCGACATATGATTCTTGAGTTGCGTCATCGTGATAAAACTTGAATGCCGTGGTTGAAATATATCACGAAGGTAAGACCCTAGAATCCGTCCTATGTGGCCTGGTATACGCATATGGATGCGCTCTGCTGGTACTTATCCGTGTCTACGACGCAAAGAAAATCCTGGTGGATGCACTAGGTACCCTGAGAACCACTGGGATTCATTCTTTGTAAGTCCTAAATGCGGCAAAAGAATGGGTTTGACCAGTTTCCCGCATTCAAATCCAAGGGGATTGAATTTGAAGTAGGTGACAAGTATTTGTTTTGGCAGTTAACTGGCCTCTTGATCCGTCAGAGTTGTCAGCCTTGTTCATCAAAACCCCTTGCAAAACATCATAATAAAAATATAAGTCGAAAGACCAAGTCAAAGATTTGAAGATATGAAGAAATCAAGTATTGATCAAGTCAAAGATTTGAAGATCTGAGATGCCACCCGAACCTACAATTCTGGTGGAATCTTGGGGGCTACTGACAAGGGTATAGATAATAGAGCCTGACAGTTGAGTACCCCTGAGGCCCGTTAAGCTAGGCCCAGTTGTAATACTAGTCGAAATACGAGTTCATGTCGTATCTCGATATTGTAATCTGTATCGGATCCCTCCCGATCCTTGAGACCTGGCCACCTATATATAGGGGCCAGGAGAGGATGGTGTGAGGGATAGATTTAAAGCAAGCCAGGTTTACACCCACATTTACTTTTGATACACACCTTGTTTGACTTTTTTTACCTTCGAGTTCATCCGACACCTTATCTCCCCGATCCTAAGTCCTTCATCTAGGACATTTGTCGAGTTAACCCTCGTCACTATGCCTGCCTCCAGAATGATGCATGAGTAGTCTACATCGGACTACGGGTCCATAGCAGTAGCTAGATGGTTGTCATCTCCTCCATGTGCTTCATGTTTAGATCTTATGAGCTGCCTATCATGATCACGATCATCGTTGTGTAATTCTACATGTCGTGTTTGTTGGGATTGATGAATATTGATACTTTGTCAAGTTGATTTACTGAATTATTATCTTTATGTTATCTCTATGTTGTTTATGATCTTGCATGCTCTCCGTTGCTAGTAGATATCTTGGCCGAGTAGATGCTAGTGACTCCAAGAGGGAGTATTTATGCTCGATAGTGGGTTCATGCCTCTAGTAATCTGGGGGAGTGACAGAAACCTCTAAGGTTGTAGATGCAGTTAGATTACGGTCTATGTATTATGTTGTAATGCCTAAGTGAATCTCATGGTGATCCTCATGACATTTGTATGCTTGCTTTATTCTATTAATTGCCCAACTGTAATTTGTTTACCCAGCATGTTATTTATCTTATGGATAGACACCACTAGTGAACTGTGGACCCCGGTCCATTCTTTTACATTATTATTACCATTTACCATTTACTCGCTTTATTTACATTCTTGCAAACTACTATCTTTTACCACTCGATACACTTAATCCTTTGTTTACAGCAAACTGGTGAGATTGACAACCTCTCTGTAAGTTGGGGCAAATTACTTGGTTGTGTTGTGTGCAGGTTCCATGTTGCTGCTAGTGCAAAGCTACGCTATCGGTGTTCTGGATACCGGGGTATCCTGGTCCACCTACTCCCGGGCCCCGTCATCGACCCATCTTCAGCCCGGGGGAGAATCAATGACCCAAGCTACGAAGAAGACCCTCACGAGGAGGCACCTCGTGAGGAGAACGACGGTGGAAAACGCTAAGGACCAGAAGACCTCCTCACGAGCCCCCGCTGGTGAGGAGAGGGACCAAGTCCACGCCAGCTCAGCATGTTGGCGTGCGGAGCAAGAAGATGAAGGACAGAAGACCGCGTACCACCCATGCTACCCCCGACAGGGAGGAGACCAACTTTCGCTGTGCCTGCCCAAAGCGGCACAGTGGTTGTTGGCCACCCCCCCTAAAAATAGCGTGGATGGTGCAGGGTGCCAGAGGAAGACGTCAGCTTCCTCCACCCACTCCTGTGGACCGGCGCCACTACCCTACGAAGACCATGTCTACAGAAGAGTGTAGTCCACAGCTGTCCACCCTCCTTGGCCGCGTGTGTGGCAACCCCTTCCCCAAGAAGATAAGGGGAAGGAGGACCTTGGCTCTATAAAAGGAGGGGAGGCCACCCCTTAGAGGGGATCTTCGATCTGATCTTCTCCGGGTTGCTAGCTGGGCACACAGGTTCTCCAACCTCTGGCCAGCTAGAACTCTATAACCAAGATCTTGTACTCCTCGCGAGGTGTCGCGTTGCAATACAAGAAGGCAGGAAGTAGGGGTGTTACCTCACCACGAGGGCCCTGAACCTAGGTAAAGCTCGGTGTCTCTCTCTGCAGTGCGTAGTGCGTTCGACAGCTTGAGACTTCCGTCACCGTGCTTCGTCGTGATCCTAGATCTCACACGTTTAGCCCCCTGCGTTCGAATCTTTGGGTCCATCGCGTGGTACCCCGTGTTCTTGCGACACGAAATCCATCGACATTTGGCATGCCAGGTAGGGGGTTGTGGTGTGTTTTCTCCTAGATCTGCTTCGACATGGCTGATGCTAACGCAAGGCTCGAGCGTCTTCGCTGTCGCAATGCTGCTCGGGGGCAAACCGAGCCCATCTTCCATCGTCGTGAAGCTTCGGCCGAGAAGGAAGAGGAGGAAGATCTGGAGTCCTCCTACCTCCCGTCCAGGCGTACGGAGCCTTCGCTCTCCTTCACCGCCACTGCCACTTCTCGCGCTTGTTCTGGGAGTCAGCTGTCTCCTGCGCAGGCTCTCGCCATGGCGCAGGAGCTGCTGCGCTATCAACCCACCGATGATGGGCGCGAGGGGTGGCGTGCTCGAATCGCCGAACTCGTCGCCATCGCCAACGAAGACCCAGCCCAGGGAGGAGCCTAGGGCGTGGGAGACCCAGATCCGGCGGCGAGGCATCGCGCCCCGGGTGCCGGAGATGGGAAGGCCAACAAGGCCAGGAAGGCGGTTTCCCGCACCGCATCTTCGCCGCGTGGGGAGCCCAGCTGCCAAATCGTCCAACGCGCTCCGGAAGACGCACGCGTCTCCCTCGAGCGCCACCGCGAAAATCATGACCGCGCCATCGACGACATCGGCGAAGCTGGCAAGAACGTCAGGACTCCCGACGACCCTATCTACAACCCTGGGTGTCTTTCTCTCACTTGCCAGCAACGCTACGTCATCTGGCCTGACAAGTTCAAGCCGGACATCGGCGCGCGTTACGACGGGACCACCAACCCCATCGAATTCCTCCAACTCTACGTTGTCGCCGTCCAGGCCGCGCGTGGAGATCAGCGTGCCATGGCAAATTGGTTTCCCATGGCCCTCAAGGACGCTCCGCGAACTTGGCTCATGAATCTTCCTCACGAATCTGTGACTTCATGGAAGGATTTATGCCGTCAGTTTGTTGCCAACTTCATGCCCACGTACGAGTGCCCCGCTACAAAGAACGATCTTAAGGTGGTGCATCAGTACAAAGGTGAGACGCTTCGCCAGTATATCCAGCGCTTCAGCCAAATGAGGAACAAGATCCCCAGGATCTCCAATGAGGAGGTCATCTCCACATTCTCCACGGGCGTCTCCGACATCAAGATGAGGGAGAAGCTGTCCATGAACGACGAGCTGACTTCTGTCGTCAGGCTCTTCGAGATCGCCGACCACTGCGCCAAGGCTGAGGAAGGGAGGCTCTTCGTGCATAACCTGCCAGAGGCACTTTCCCCAAAGCCAAAATCTAAGGACCCCAAGCGAAAGGAGGTCGCTGTCCTCGCGGTGGAGCCAAATCATAAGCAACGCCATGGGGACCGCTCTGAACACGACAAGGGTCGTCGTCGCCGCTACTGCATTCTCCACAAGAAGGACACCCACAATACCGATGATTGTTGGTTTGTCCCAAAGTTTCATGAGGAAAATGGTGCCTCCAAGCGTCGCGGGGGTGGCCGCAGCTATGGCAAGAGCGGATCCCGGGGCGATCACCGCGACGACGACCGCGAGGAAGGTCGCTGCCGCGAGGGTCTGTCTCAAGCCGATCCCGAGCCGCTGCCGCTGCCCCCACCAGCAAAAGATCATCGGGAAGAGAACCAGGGGGGCTATCAAGAGCCGCGAGACTTCGCCGCTTGCCTCCTGGGTGGAGCTCAGGCTCCTTTGTCTAACTGACACTTCAAGCAGCTATCGCGAGAGATCGTGGCGGCATAGCCTAACGTCGGCAACTGCCTAATGAAGTGGTCAACGTGCAAGATCGGCTTCGACGAGGAGGACCATCCGGCCTCCTCCAGGGGCGTGGGCACAATTCCCCTTTTGTGCACGCCAACCATCAACAACATCGCCGTGAATCGCACTCTCATCGACGGAGGGGCAGGCCTCAACATCATCTCGGTCGAGATCTTCGAGAAGATGTAGGTGCCCTACCACCGGCTCATGCCAACCTGACCATTCTTCGGGGTAACCGAAGGGTCTACAATGCCAATTGGGTAGGTATGCCTGCCCGTTACCTTTGGCACCCGGAACAACTACAAGGCCGAGAGCCTCGACTTCGACGTCGCCTACATCGCGCTGCCATACAATGCCATTCTCGGCTATCCAGCCTTGGCAAGGTTCATGGCAGCCATGCATCATGGCTTCAATGTTCTCAAGATCCCGGGCGCCAGCGGCACGATCACCGTGCGCTGCAACGAGAAGGATGATCTCCGGTCGGTGGAGGATGTCTACCGTGAGGCCGCCACTATGTTCCCTGCCGACAAAGATCTGCTGGAACACTCCGGCGACCTCGTGAGGAAGAAGCAGCTCATATCCCAAGAGCAGGCTGCTGCAAAGAAGGCCTCTCTTGAGCCCCACCTGCAGGGCTCAACAGGGAAGAAATTTTCCGCCTCTGCGTCGCCTACCCCAAGCGAGGACCTGGTCCATCCGATGCTGGACATGAGCATTGGGGAGGCCGCGGTGCCCTCAGGGAGGAGGCCCCAGTTCACCCAAGAGCGCTCTGCGACCAAGAAGATCCTGCTTTAGGCTGGGGGGCTGCGAAAACTTCGTCACCATCGGGGTAGGGCTTTCCCCCAAATAGGAAAGCGCGCTCGTCACCTTCCTGCGGGCAAACTCTGATATGTTTGCTTGGACTCCGTCAGATATGCCCGGTGTTCCCAGGGAGGTGATTGAGCACCACTTAGCCGTGTGCCCTCAGGCACACCCCGTGAAGCAGAAGACTAGGAAGCAAGCACAAGAGAAGCAGGACTTCATAGTCAAGGAAATAGAGAAGCTGAAGAAGGCCAAGCTGGTACGCGAGGTAGCCTACCCCACCTGGATTGCAAATCCAGTGGTCGTCCCAAAGGCAAATGGCAGTGGGTGCCTCTGCGTGGACTTCACAAGTCTCAACAAGGCTTGCCCCAAGGATCCTTATCCGCTCCCAAGGATAGATCAAATCGTCAACTCCACCACCGGTTGTGACCTCCTTTGCTTCTTGGATGCTTTCTCCGGCTATCATTAGATCAAGATGGCAAAGGAGGACGAGGAGAAGACCGCCTTCATCACGCCTTGTGGGGTGTACTACTACGTCTGTATGCCCTTTGGCCTGAAGAACGCAGGAGCCATGTTCCAAAGGCTCATGCGCAGGGCCTTGGGGGCTCAGATGGGAAGGAATGCGGAGGCCTACGTCGACGACATCGTTGTCAAGACTCACGAGAGTCGCACCTTCATCGAGGATCTGGAGGAAACATTTGTCAACCTGAGAAAGGTAAAAATCAAGCTCAACCCCACCAAGTGCGCCTTTGGCGTACCGTCGGGAAAACTGTTGGGGTTCCTCGTGTCCCATCGCGGGATAGAGGCGAACCCTGACAAGGTCACCGCGCAATCTCAAGGAGATGCAATGCCTCGCGGGGTGCATGGCAGCCCTGGGGCGCTTCATCGCGAGGAGTGGGGAGAAAGCCTTGCCCTTCTTCAAGCTTATGAAGCGCGCTGGGAAGTTTGAGTGGACTCCAGAAGCCGATAAGGCGTTTGCTGAGTTAAAAAGGTACCTCATGAGCCCACCGATCATGGTTGCCCCAGCAGCCCGCGAGCCCTTGCTACCCTACACTGCGACAACTCCAAGAACCGCAAGTGCCGTACTCGTTGCAGAGCGAGACACAAAGGTCATCGCCAAGGGAGAGGTCGATCCTCCCGGTCCAGGGGCGCCTCGCGAGGAAGAGGCCGCTGCACCTCCCGTCCCTCAAGAGGAGCCGCCCGCCACATCTCCGCCAACCGAGCCACTCTCTCAGAGCAACGCTCAAAGGCCTCCCGAGGAGGAACCTCCCGAGGGTGTCACCAAGGTGCAGAAGCCCGTATACTTCGTCAGCACGGTGCTACGTGACGCTCGGGAGCGCTACACCTTGCAGCAAAAGCTGCTCTACACCCTGCTCGTCGCTTCGTGGAAGCTACGCCACTACTTCCAGGGTCACCCGATAAAGGTAGTAACTGACCGTCCCCTGGAGACCATCCTACGCAATCCCAATGCCACCAGGCGGGTGGCATAATGGGCCGTGGAGCTTCAACCTTTCGAGATCTCCTTCGAAACTACAAAGGTAATCAAGAGCAAGGCTTTGGCCGAGTTCACTGCGGAGTGGACCGATCCGTTCACCGACGAGCCTCCAGAGGTAGAGTCAACGCTCCCAGGAGAGGAGGCCCCAGGCCTCTGGGTCATGCACTTCGACGGCGCCTTCAACCTCCCCGGCGTGGGAGCTGGTGCTATCCTAACCTCTCCCTCCGGAGACAAGCTCTTCTACGCCATACAGCTCTGCTTTAAGCCTGAGCACAAGGTCTCGAACAACATCGCGGAGTACGAAAGACTACTGGCCGGCTTAAGGGCGGCAAACGCTTTGGGCATCAAGCGCCTCATTTTCAAGGGGGATTCATAGCTGGTTGTGAATTTCTCGAACAAGAGCTACACTCCAAAGGACGAGCACATGGCGGCCTATCTTGAGGAGCATCGAAAGATGGAAAAGCGCTTCCAAGGTTTGGAGCTGAAGCACATCTCGAGAGGAGAAAATGTGGAAGCCGACGAGATCGCCAAGCGCGCCTCTCACCGCCTGGCACAACCTGCCGGCATCTTTGAGGAGCGCCTCTTCAAGCCGTCTGCTTCTCCACCGTCATCTAGATCTAACCCTCCACCTGCCTTGCCGCCACCGCCGGAGCAGGGGGCTCCAGACTGCGGGCCTCCTTTGGGTGACCGCGTCCTTCTGGCATTGGCACAGCAGGAGGGAGTGGATTGGATTCTCGAGCTCAAGGCCTTCCTCACCAGCAGCAGGCTTCCCAAGGATGAAGAGGAGGCCGAAAGGATCGTGCGCCAAGCTTCAGGCTACTGCGTCAAGGATGGTGACTTGTACCGGCGTCACCCAAACGGCGTTGCTCTGAAGTGCATATCTACTCACCAAGGCTAGGAGCTTCTCAGGGACATCCATGCCGGCGAGTACGGCCATCATGCTTCTGCTGCAACTCTAGCTGCAAAGGTGTATCGAAGTGGTTTCTACTGGCCTTCAGCGCTCGGGGATGCGGTGGAGATGGTCAAGAGGTGCGAAGCGTGCCAATTCCATGCTAAGCAGATCCACCAGCCGGTGCAGGAGCTGCAAACCATCCCACTCACTTGGCCCTTTGCAGTTTGGGGGCTAGACATTCTTGGTCCGTTCCCCAGAGCGCAAGGGGGCTATCGCTACCTCTACATCGCCATCGACAAATTTACCAAGTGGGTGGAGGTGGAGCCGGTGTGCACCATCCCGGCCAGGTCCACGGTCAAGTTCATCCATGGGCTGGTCTGTCGTTTTGGTGTGCCTAACCGCATAATCACCGATAACGACAGCCAGTTCACCAGCGGACTGTTCTGGGAGTACTGTGCATCGGTCAGCATCAAGATCTGCTTCACCTCCGTTGCCTACCCCCGGAGCAATGGCCAAGCCAAGCGTGCTAACGCCGAGGTCCTCAAGGGACTCAAGACGAAAAGCTTCAACGCCAAGCTCGAAGCCTGCGGCAAAAAAATGGTTAGACAACCTCCAATCCATCTTGTAGTCCATCAGTACTGCCGCCACTAAACCTACTGGAGAGACCCCTTTCTTCCTGGTCTATGGGGCAGAGGCTGTTCTTCCCACCGATGTCAAGTTTGCGTCGCCAAGAGTGCTCGCCTTCGACGAAATTCGCCAAGAGGACCTCATCAAGGATCGCCTCCTCCTGCTCGAAGAAGCCCGGTGCCAAGCCGCGCTCTGCGCAGCGAGGTACCAGCAAGGACTACGCCGCTACCACAGCTGCCATGTTCAAGCAAGGACTCTAGAGGTCGGCAACCTGGTGCTGAGGAGAATACTCTCTCGCGAGGGCCTACACAAGCTGTCTCCAATGTGGGAAGGACCCTTCAAGGTGACGCACCTCGCCAGGCCAGGCTTAGCGCGGCTGGAAACCGCAGAAGGCGTGCCAGTGGGGAACCCGTGGAACATAGCTCATCTGCGAAAGTTCTACCCTTAGGTTCCTCACGAGGAGATAAAGACCATTCTCACGGCACTTGTATCAGCTCAAACTGCTCTTAAGTACTGATATTAAGTTATCGCGCAACATAGCGCCTCTGCTTCGACATGACATAAAATGGCATGAAGTCCATTTATTTTTTGTTGTACCTACGTGGAAGGGGGCTAGGCATGGTGTCTATGCTGGGGCCTTCACCCAAAAAATAGCGAGCCCGAAAAACCCGAAGGGAGTGAGCTCTAGTCGGGGGCGATGGCCCTATTATCGATCACCTCCAAATACCCATGGTGCTTAGTTCCTCGTGAAGTACATCGGAAAATAAAAAATCTTCGAGGAAAGACCAAGGTGTGCCCAAGGCACCCGCTAAGGACTAGCACCTCGTGAGCAACCCTCACGAGGAGGCAAGAATGCGTCGATGCAACCAGCATCCACAGGAAGATTCCCTCTATCGAGGAAGGCCTAACGTGGCAGGATTATTAAAGACCAAGGCCGCTCCAATCATCTTGCAAAGGAGATGTAGATCCGGAGGTCCGCACCAGGCCCTTCACCTCGTGAGCAACCCTTGCGAGGTGTCGACGGTCTCTGGGCTCTCTTAAGCGTCGACGTTTTCACGTCTGTGAGGGTCCAGCTTCCCTCAACGATGAGGAAGGCCCCGTGAATTGCCACGAGCAGCAATTTGCTCTTAGCTGCTGGCATAGATAGTGCCGCGCTTCTCCATGACGGAGAAGGTCCCTGTGCCAGTCACAGGGGCATCTTATTCGCCTTCTTTTTTCGTTTGTTTTATCGGCTTGTTTTTCTGTTTTTGGGGATTTGGGGTTTTTTCTTTTCCAACTCTTTCTTCAACTTCTTGTCTCAGGAATTGTCCAATGTGTCGTCCCGCCAACCCCATCTTGAGCTCTGAGGCGAAGGAAGGCCTCCCGTCAATGCCAACAGCGCACCAGGGCTCTCGAGCGTGCGAATGACCAGGACAATGAAGAGCATTGAGAAGCGAAATGCAAGACAGTTATGAAGAGGACTTCATTGAAGTTGTCCGATCAAAGGGAGGAGCAAAGGCACGGCGGGGCATACCCCGTCGGTGAGGACTACACAACAAAAGAGGGGTGGAGACTAGCTTCCCTCCCCAGAGGACTACCGCACCGGGACCTCCTCCTTACTACGCTGTGGGCTGGGGGTAGGTGCGGCGGACGCCGCCGGCGGTGAAGATCCGCACCGAAGCCTCCAACGTCCCCAGCTTGAAGCGGAAGATGAGGTGGTCACCGACGCGGAGGCGATGGCCGAGGGCGAAGGCCCTCCAGCGGCCGAAGAGGATGGCATTGCCGCCCACCCCGAGGAGGATGTCCACAGGCCAGAGGAGATCTGGCCTGCTCTGCTCCCCCAGGGCAATCTCCCCGACGGCCGCGCCGGGGGCATAAATCACCCTCCGCACGGTGTCGGGCAGCCGGAGCGAGCGGAAGCCTGGGGCATCGACGACGATGAGGAGCTCCAGGAAGCGGGACCCCGGGCCGGTGAGGGGTCCCAGCATCGCCACCGCCAAGTGACGCGGAGTGGCAACCACTCCGTTCGCCGGCGGGACCAGAGGATCTGCAGCAGGGGGAGGAGGGCCCAGGGCGGCCTCCACCTCCCGGAGGACTCGGTCGACACTCCCCGGGGCACGGGGAGCAGGCACCGCCGCCAGCGGCGATGGTGAGTTCAGAGCGCCTCCGCGCGCGGGATCCCCGAGGGTCAGGGCGCCGGAGGTCCCCGAGGCAGCGCGGTTCACCTTGTCCAGCCTTGGCGCGCCGATGCGAAGGGGGCCGCCGGTGCCGGGCGTCCATCGGGCCAGGATCTTCACCTTGATCCCGCTGCCCGGGGGGCATCCACGGCGCTTGGCCCTAGAGCTTGGTCCAGCGGCGGTGGCGGAGGCGGAAGGGTCCATCAGCTTGGGGGGCGCGGAGGAAGAAATGGCACTGGAGGAAGGAGGTGAAGTGCCGGAGGTCTCGAGGAGACTTTATTTAAGGGGGCGTCCAGCGTCGATGCATCAAATCTTAGCGCAGGAATCAAAGCATCGACACTGCGCTCTGCAGTGAAGTGACACGCCATCATGATGGTTTGACACCTCGGAGACTGTAGCATCGCCCGCCATTTCGCCTCTCCAGCTGCGGCCTCGCCACGTGTCTGGAGCCTCCGCTTCTTCACATGGTCCTCTGACCACGCGGTTGACGCATGCCGTTGGAGGGCCCAGCAGCTTCAGGGCCCCCGGCCCTTCGCTTCCTCAAGAGGGCACGTTCGCGGGCTGGGCTCCCGGGGGCTACTGTCGGTGTTCTGGATATCGGGGTATCCTGGTCCACCTGCTCCCGGGCCTCGTCATCGGCCCATCTTCAGCCCAGGGGAGAATCAACGACCCAAGCTATGAAGAAGACCCTCACGAGGAGGCGCCTCGTGAGGAGAACGACGGTAGAAAACACTAAGGACCAGAAGACCTCCTCACGAGCCCCCGCTGGTGAGGAGAGGGACCAAGTCCACGCCAGCTCAGCACGTTGGCGTGTGGAGCAAGAAAATGAAGGACAGAAGACCGCGTACCGCCCACGCTACCCCCGATAGGAAGGAGACCAACTTTTGCTGTGCCTGCCCAAAGCGGCACAGTGGTTGTTGACCACCCCCCTAAAAATAGCGTGGACGGTGCAGGGCGCCAGCGAAAGACGTCAGCTTCCTCCACCTACTCTTGTGGACCGGCGCCACTACCCTACGAAGACCATGTCTATAGAAGAGTGTAGTCCACAGCTGTCCACCCTCCTTGGCCGCGTGTGTGGCAACCCCTTCCCCAAGAAGATAAGGGGAAGGAGGACCTTGGCTCTATAAAAGGAGGGGAGGCCACCCCTTAGAGGGGATCTTCGATCTAATCTTCTCCGGGTTGCTAGCTGGGCACGCGGGTTCTTCAATCTCTGGCTAGCTAGAACTCTGTAACCAAGACCTTGTACTCCTTACGAGGTGTCGCGTTGCAATACAAGAAGGTAGGAAGTAGGGGTGTTACCTCACCACGAGGGCCCTGAACCTGGGTAAAGCTCGGCGTCTCTCTCTGCAGTGCGTAGTGCGTTCAACAGCTCGAGACTTCCATCACCGTGCTTTGTTGCGATCCTAGATCTCACATGTTTAGCCCCCTGCGTTCGAATCTTTGGATCCGTCGCATGGTACCCCGTGTTCTTGCGACACGAAATCCATCGACATACGCCCTGGATGAGGTGCCATATATAAATTGTCTGGAGATATCGCGAAGCTAGCGAGCATCAACCTTCGGAAGTTGGTTCTTTCTCCTACTAGTTCGATAAACCTTGGTTTCATACTGGGGGAAGACTTGCTGCTATGCTCATCAAACCTTCCTCTTGGGGTTCCCAACTGGGCGGACATCTACATGCCATCAAGCAATTTTTCAGGTGCCTTTGCCGGGGAGAAAGATGATTTTTGCACTAGGAGTCTCTCGCTTCCAATCTTTTACATTGTTATTGTTTTGCTTTATTTTATTTTTGCTTGCATTGTTTTATCAAAAATACAAAAAAATTGGTTCCTATTTTAGGTTGCTTTTATGTCTAGCTTAGTTCCTATTACTATGTCGCCTGAGGAAATGATCTTCACTTTCAAATAAAAGAGTGAAGAGAGTTTCAAAGAAGCTTGGTCTAGAATTTATGATTGCCATGGTAAAACTGAACCAAAAATGACTTTGAGTTTGCTTCTTAGTAGTTTTTACTTTAGTCTTGCTCTTCATTATAGATATGCTTTGGATGCTATAGCAGGAGGAGATTTCCTTCATTGTGATGGAGATCAAGCTTTCAATGTTATAAAAAAGTTGATTGCAGTATATAGCTTACCAAGTGAGTTTGATTCTTCTCTTGTGAGCATTTTTGCCAGATTAAATACTCTTGAGACTCATACTGCTTGTTTAAAAGAATGTTATGGTATGTTGCGCGAGCATAATGATTATATGCCAATAAATTCTGAACCCTCAAGTTGGTTCCCTACGGTAAAAATCACCATCAATGGTGAAATTTTTCATGCTTGTTGTGATATTATGTATGAATTTTTCCTCATGCCTAAGGATCTATGAATCATTGAATCTTTGGGAACTTTCTGCATGTGGAGAAGAAATATCTCTTACCAATAACTCTACTTTATTTCCCATTGGAATAGCTGAAGGAGTGTTTACAAAAATCCTAGGGAAAATGGTATCTACTGATTATCTTGTTATTGAATGTGTAGGAAATGGACAAATCACACTTGGAAGATCACTGCTAAAACTTATGGGAGCAGTAATAGATGTGGGAAAAGGCACCATGAAATTCACTTTCCCATCAGGTAATCATCATGTCTTTCCTAGAGGTAAGAGCAAAGGTAAGAGAGGAAGACGTAACGCATCCGGTGATCTTAATGCCTCATTTGAAAATACTTGATTTCCACTTTCTGCGCTTAGCTCAAAGGCATTAAAGAAAAGCACTCTTGGGAAATAACCCAATGTTTTCTTTTCAGTACTTTTTCATTTATTTGAGTCTTGAAAGTTATTAATACTGTAATGACCTCTCCTTATCATTTTTATTTCGTTTTTGTGCCAAGAAGAACCTCTAATTTGAGGAAGGTAAGATTTGGGGAAGTTGTTGTCCTGAAACAGATTTCTGCGCTGCACCGTAAAAAATCGTAAAAATTCACAGAATATCTTTTGGCTCATAGATTTCTTGTGCACATGCCCCAGGTTAATTCCCAAATTTTATTTGTTTTGCACTTTTCTATTTGAGCAACAGAAGGTCCTCCGAAAAATTGATCTTTGTCAGCTGTTCTGTTTTGATAGATTTCTGCCACTATTTGTGTTTGCCTCTCGATCGCTTTCTTTTTTAGTTCTTTTGATCACGAAACTTTAGAGGAAGTTGCTACAGTAGCTTATGCTTTAATGGATGGTATACTTGAGTTTGAAACTAAACCAAAAGAGTAGATTTACTATCATGCTTATACTAATGTTGCTAATAGAATTGTGTGAAGTTTTGTATGAAGGAAGTTTTCAAGTGTAGGGAAAGGAGAGTGATGAGAGGAGATGAAGTATGGACAAAAGCTCAAGCTTGGGGATGCCCATGTCTCCCCAAGAAATATCCAAGAGGTACAAGCGTCAAAGCTTGGGGATGCCCAGAGGCACCCCTTCTTCATCGGCAAAAATCAGGTCACCTTTTAAGGCACTTTATTTTATTCTATGCATTTTTTCTTGGAGCATCTTTACTTTCGCTTTCAGTTTTATTTTATTTTGTTTGCTGAAATAAATGGTTGGACCCCAACAAATTTCATTTGGAGAAGACACACTCCATTTTTCATTGCCAAGAACACTCTAGTTTTCACTCTTATCGTTCAACGAGTGTTCTCTTTTTCTAGTACTGCGTTTAGCTTTTGTTTTTTGCCTTGATTTTTGTTCAGATCTTGTTATATCTTTGCATCAAGGTACATTTAGACCACTGGTATATTTTGGTTTTCATCTCAAAAGAGTTGTTTCAAAAAGGTTTGAATAGTGTTGAAAAAGAGAAAAAGTTTCATGACTATAGTGGTACAAATGGGAGCTTGTTTAGACTGCGGCTTAGACTTTTGCATGTCATGCTTGATGTCATTTTGACAGTATGCTTAGTAATTTTTGCTGTAGCATGACTTGTCTCAAATGACTGAGATTGCTTAATGTTCCTTTGAAAGAATCATGCGTTGTTTTTTATATGGGAGCATATTATTGTGGTTTTCTCCTTTGATGCTTTATTTGGGTTGACTTGGCGCATGCTTACAACATGTTTGACTTTAACAAGTCGCCATAAGCCTCTATGATTATTTGGTTTTTGACTTGTGATACCACTTTATGCTTTGGTTAATGATGTTTTGTCGCTATGCATGATTATGGCCATTATTGCTCTCTTAGATTGGTCGCTCTTAGTCTTTTACTAGCCTTCATTTTGTACTAAGAGGGAATACTTCTTGTGCATCCAACTCCCAAAAACCAAGTTTTCCAATGTGTCCACCAGTGGCAAAGCTTAACAGAGAACTTAGGGAGGGCCAAATATATTTTTTGGGAAGAAAATGATAGGAAAACAGTAGGATTGTAAAGAACTAATCGTGGTTTAGTGGTGAGTAATGGCAAAGCTGTGCGGGCCATGGCACGGGATTGCTTCAACTAATCTCCGCCACTGGTGTCCACCGTACATACCTATTAGCAATTTGCTATTCCAAGTACATTCGACTTGCTTTTATCTATCCTTTAAATTAAACTTTTTGGTGTTATGTGAAAATTAGTCAGTAAAGCTCAAACGAACCTGACGGCACACTTTACTTTTCTGCTTTTAATAATTTTGACCATTGTGGCTCTCTTATGTTGATGTTATGCTTGCAAGTTGTAAGTTGGAGGTTAGCCCAAACATGCCATCATGGGGCAAGCTTTCAACATTGCACTTTCTCTCATTTAGTTGATATTATGATCTTTTGTTTATGGATACCTGCGATGTGAAATAAGTTGGAAACGTGTGAGCTCATAGAGTTTGTATATGTGTTAGAGAAATGCCTGGGCCGCTAATCTAAGCCATGCATCATTCATGGTGGAAATTTATAGCATGCCAATAGTGGACATTCGATGACGCATCTCACAATAAAAAGCTATACCAATAGTAAATAAAAGAGATGCAGAGGTGTTCATTGTCTGTTTGTCTTGTCATTTTGATGTGGGCTTGTTCCATGTCATTGGGCAAGAGGTACCCCATTGGCGTTCTCAATGATACATGTATGCTTACAATGACAAGAACTTGCTTGGGACCTAAGTCGAGTAGCATGAGGTTTGGGTATTCGTACTTCATGGGACATGAGATTTTCAACTTATGATTTGTTAAGCATATGCTTCATATTTGTACTTGCATTTACCTTAACCACTCAAGATGCCTATGATGGGGGCAATGAGAGCTCAAAGCTAGTAAGTATTATAATTTTTGGAGGTTTATAAAACTTGCAATCACTGCTTCCCTCTGCAAAGGGCCTTTCTTTTACTTTTATGTTGAGTCTCCACCTTCTACCTTTATGCACCGTCTAAGAGAGCATAGTTGTCATTCTGAGTTTAATGTGCATAGTCCCAAAATTTATTATTGATTGATTCATGATTATGGTTTTGCTTGTTCTTAAATTATTTGTGTCTAGTCGCCCTCTTAAACTTGAAGGTGTCCTATGCATTTATGTTTTGCTATTTCATGAAGGACAAGCCAAAAACCACTTTGCTATTTTTTCTATATGGTTGAAACACACACTTGGCTTTCAATGCTTCATTACTCATGATCTTTTGTTTGTGTTACTCTTCATGTTATAACATGGTTGCTAAGTTTTATTGTCAAGATTATGTCTTTTATGCCCATGTTTTAAGTACATTGATCTCAGTACTCAATGCTTTACATCATTGATCAAGATTGTGATGGTGCATGTCACCTCAAAAATTATTATTTTGTTATCACTTACCTACTCGAGGACGAGCAGGAGTTAAGCTTGGGGATGCTTGATACGTCTCAAATGTATCTATAATTTTTGATGCTCCATGCTTGTTTATACACCATTTGCTTTGTGTTTTGTTACACTTAGTGGCGTTTTTATGCATTTTCCAGATTTAACCTATTAACGAGATGCCACAGTGCCAGTTCCATATTTTCTGCTATTTTTGTGTTTCAAAAAAGCTACACAGGAAATATTCTCGGAATTGGATGAAACAAAAGCCAAAGTTCCTATTTTTCCCGTCACGAGACGGAGTCCAAAGCAGAGACGAAGGGGGCCAGCAGGCAGGTACACCATAGGGTGGCGCGGTCTACCCCTGGCCCGCGCCACCAGGTGGTGTGGCCCCCTGGCCCACCTCCTGACGCCGCCGTTCCACCTATATATTCTCCTTGACGGGAAAACCTAAAGGGCCCAATCAATTTCCATGAAACATACTGCAAGCTGCCACCGTCATTGACGCGAGATCGGGAGGGTCCAGAAGCTCTTCCCGGCACCCTACCGGAGAGGGGAATCACCGCCGGAGGCCTTCTTCATCACCATGCCTACCTCTGGAATGATGCGTAAGTAGTCTACCTTAGACTACAGGTCCATAGCAGTAGCTAGATGGGTGTCATCTCCTCCATGTGCTTCATGTTTAGATCTTGTGAGCTGCCTATCATGATCAAGATCATCGTTGTGTAGTTCTACATGTTGTGTTTGTTGGGATCTGATGAATATTGACACTTTGTCAAGTTGCTTTACTGAATTATTATCTTTATGTTATCTCTATGTTGTTTATGATCTTGCATGCTCTCTGTTGCTAGTAGATATCTTGGTCGAGTAGATGCTAGTGACTCCAAGAGGGAGTATTTATGCTTGATAGTGGGTTCATTTCTCTGGTAATCTGGGGGAGTGACAGAAACCTCTAAAGTTGTAGATGTGATGTTGCTACTAGGGAGAAAACAACAATCTTATGTTCAAG
Source organism: Dactylis glomerata (assembly GCA_007115705.1). Lineage (NCBI taxonomy): Eukaryota > Viridiplantae > Streptophyta > Magnoliopsida > Poales > Poaceae > Dactylis > Dactylis glomerata. The sequence continues at coordinate 12,178,693 of QXEO01000734.1, forward strand.
GACATTTGTATTGTTTACATTACACACTTTGCTTAAGGCGATAATCTATTACTTGCAACTTAATACCCAATGGTTACTCGGATGACATCTGGCGGCTGGATTATTAGTCATAGATGCAGTTGGATTACGGTCTATGTATTATTTTGTAATGCCCAAGTGAATCTCATAGTGATCCTCATGACATTTGTATGCTTGCTTTATTCTATCATTTGCCTAACCGTAATTTGTTTACCCAGCATGTTATTTATCTTATGGAGAGACACCACTAGTGAACTGTGGACCCCATTCCATTCTTTTGCATTATTATTACCATTTACCATTTACTCACTTTATTTATATTCTTGCAAACTACTATCTTTTACCACTCGATACGCTTAATCCGTTATTTACAACAAACTGGTGGGATTGACAACCTCACTGTAAGTTGGGGCAAAGTATTTGGTTGTGTTGTGTGCAGGTTCCACGTTGCTGCTGGTGCAAAGCTACGCCTGGACGAGGCGCCATATATAAATTGTCCAGAGCTGTCGTGAAGCTAGCGAGCATCTACCTTTGGAAGTTGGTTCTTTTTCCTATTAGTTCGATAAACCTTGGTTTCATACTGAGGGAAGACTTGCTGCTATGCTCATCATACCTTCCTCTTGGGGTTCCCAACTGGGCGGACATCTACACGCCAGCACGCTGCCACTAATAGGTTCAGATCGTGGTACCAGTTTGGCCTAGCTCACTCACGCGTCCACCCGAGCCGCAGAACGCCGTCACCGGCGATGACTATCTCGCCGGCGACGAGGTCTTGTCCTAGTCAACTCTTTGATAGGGTCAACTGCCAACATGCCATCTGACTAAGCCGTAGCCCCACCAGTCAGTCTATGTGGCTGAATTCGCTGTCGGTATAAAAAGTATTCTCTATTGATTAGAAATATCAAAAAAATCAAGAATTTATAAAATTCATAACTATTTCATTTTTAGTCAGAAAAATATGAATAATATATCAAAATGATCCTGAAATTAAGACCTATCTGTTTGTACTGTAATGTTATATACTTGTGTGCAATAATTTTGAGTGAAATTTAGAAACATGTTAAGTACTATTTTTGAATATGAATTTGAAACAAATTTCAGAATCAAATAACTTTTATAAATGAAAAATAAATGTTTATGAACTAAAATTACTTTATTGAAACAACATTTCATTATTTAAGTTAGCATTTTAAAACTTTCCTATTAGTATTTTAAAAACCTAAAACTATTTCTCTAAATAATTTTAAATACTAAAAAATCAAGAAAAATCCTAAATAACTATTGGATTGTATTACAATCTATTTTTCAACTATAATCTGGTAATTGAAAATTGTCTTATTAAGAGTTACTTTTAATCATGAGAATGTCTAAAACCAATTTAGGAAATCATTTAAAATTGTGATTCAAACCCTACTAGCTAATAATAAAGGAACTTGTATTTCATTAATCACTTCAACCTTCCTATAAAGTAATGATCACTAAAAGGTAATTTTGTGCTAAATGTCCATTATGAAATATGTTCTACAAAAGTTATTCTTTTAAGAATATATCAATATGCACTTCACCAAACCATATGTTTTCTGATAACAATTGCCTATATAGGTTAAGATTGTTGTCAACCCTAAAACAAATTGGGTATTATTCTATAACCTTCTCTACTACAAACCTGCATGACCATTATCAACTACTTGATTGGTAATCATATGAAGCCACTTAAAATTGTTGCTTACATATCCTCATCATTAACCATCATTCTCTTGTGGCAAGGAATGATGATAAAACCCTAAAACAATAGCTTTTATTTAAGTCTTGTTCTTATAATAGCACATGATAGAGAGCTAATCTAAAATGCTAAGCAACCTTGTGTGTAGTATTACACTTAAAAGTGCAACACGTCCTCAAGAAATCACCTTAACTCAATGACAACAAATCATGGGGGTTAGGTTACGTTTAGAGCGATACATAGCATATCTTATGCATATCATGCTGCAGATTTCTAACATCATCCCTACCAGATGATGATTGCTATTTCAGAATTGGGATTTCTATCATATCAAAGACCTTGACTCGCATAATCTTGCAGTCAAAAAGGCAAGTTCACTCTTGCTCATACCTCTTGAGTATTTTTATCAAATTATGTGCAAATATATACCTATGGTATTACTACTATATTTAAAAGCAAAAGTTCTGCTTTCTTAATCAACTTGACTAGTGGTTAGCAACCACGGTGGTTGTTGACCTAGGATGGTGGACAGTGGGACCATGGTATGAGTATTGGTGGAGGTCCCACTGCTACTGGAAAGTTCACCTAGGATTAATAACCAATGTTGCCAGTGATTCTAGCACCGTAAATAATGGTCAACCATAAGATCTGGAATGGGATGGAGAAGTCAGCTGTACCGACTTCCTTTTGCATATCCATGGATATACCGGCCCGTGTTGTTCATTCGAAAGATGAATGCATTAAGCTATTCATTCGAAAGGTGAATGCAGTGGGTGGGAGCCCTTACGTCCCACGGGAACACGGTGTCTATGATGTATTGTATGAAACTGGCCTGCAGCTGGTCATAGGAAAGTCAGCTGGGAGGGACTCGAAGTTGTTCAAGGAAATTTGGCTTCGAGCATCATAGTTGTTCCAAGAAAGTCAGCTATGGTGCAGTGGATTACAATTGGGTGGGTATGCGGGGTCGCAGAGAAGGATAGTGATTGGCTTGAATCTTAGATTGGGCCCCATACACAGGAAGTATGGACAGGTAGGCCACTTGGATGTGCAACAAGGCTAAGATCTCTTATGGGTACAAGTGACCACCTCTGCAGAGTGTAAGAAAGTATCAAGATACTCCCTGTTTCGAGAAGGAGCTACTAACACGGTAGGAAACGAGCCCATCGAAGTTCTAATCAACCTGTGAAGGCTGACAGACATAGTTCTTTAGAATAAAAGCAACCTCTTGAAGAAATATTTACGAAAACTTGCATTGCCAAATGACCCTTGGGTCTAAGTCCATAGATAGTGCATCAAACACCTTATTCTCTATATGAACGTGCTGGGTAACGCTCGTTACTCACCCCACTCCCTCGTAACCCTTGCTTAGATTGGTGGCAACACAAGGAGGCAATCTTAAGAGAATATGGCTTTTACAAAACATATTACAAATGCTCTCATGCAAATTAGAGAAGAGAAATTAAAACAAAAAGTTTCTATTCCTAGAAAGTTAGAAGATGGTTGGGATCTCATCATTAAGATGAAAGTGAATGATTTTGATTGTAATGCTTTATGTGACCTTGGTGCTAGTATTTCTGTTATGCCTAGGAAAATTTATGATATGCTTGGTTTACCACCTTTAGAAAACTATTATTTGGATGTTCATCTTGTTGATATTGCTAAGAAGAAACCTTTGGGGAGGATTAATGATGTTCTTATTATGGTTAATAATAACCTTGTCCCCATAGATTTCTTTGTTGTGGATATTGAATGCAATGCTTCTTGTCCTATTATTTTGGGAAGACCTTTTCTTAAAACTGTTGGTGCTATTATTGATATGAAAGAAGGTATCAATTCCCACTCAAGAAAGCTATGGAACACTTTCCTAAAAAGAGAAAGAAGCTACCTTTTGATTCTATCATTAGAACAAATTATGATCTTGATGCTTCTTCACTTGAAAATACTTGATTTTTGCTTTCTGCGCCTAGCTGAAAGGCGTTAAAGAAAAGCACTCTTGGGAGATAATCCATGTTTTATTTCTGTAATTTTTCTTTTGTTGAGTCTTGGAAGTTGTTACCTCTATAACAAACTCTCCTTATCCTTTTTATTTCATTTTTGTGCCAAGAATGGCCTTTAATAGGAAGAAGGTAAGATTTCGGGAAGTTGTTGTCCCGGAAAAGATTTCTATGCTTCGCTGTAAAAAATTGTGAAAATCTCAAAATAGTATTTTGATCTGCAATTTTTTGTGTGCATGCCCCATGTTATTATCTAAGTTTCATTAGTTTTGCACTTTTCAATTTGAGCAACAGAAGATTTTCGAGAAAAAAATCGATCTTTACCTGCTGTTCTATTTTGATAGATTTCTGCCACTATTTGCATTTGCCTCTTAATCTCTTTATTTTTGAGTTATTTTGATCGAAAGAGATTTTAAAAAAGTTGCTACAGTATCTAATGTTTTAATTGATGTTTTACTTGAGTTGAAACTGAACCAAAAGTGGATCTACTATCTTGTATACACTAATGTTGCGAATGAGAATTGTGTGAAGTTTTGTATGAAGGAAGTTTTCAAGTGTAGGGAAAGGAGAATGATGTGATGAGATGAAGGATGGAAAAAAGCTCAAGCTTGGGGATGCCCATGTCATCCCAAGAAATATCCAAGAAGTACAAGCGTCAAAGCTTGGGGATGCCCAAGGCACCCCCTTCTTCATCAACAAAAATATCAGGTCATCTTTCAAGACACTATATTTTTATTGCTTCATATGTTATGTGTTGTTCTTGGAGCATCTTTATTTTTGTTTTTAGTTTTCTTTTGCTTTGTTTGCTGTAATAAATGGTTGGATCCCAGCATACTTCCTTTGGAGAAGACACACTTCATTTTCATTGCCTAGAACACTCTAGTTTCATTTTTATTGTTCTGTGAGTGTTCTCTTTTGCTAGTACTGCGTTAGCTTTTGTTTTCACCCTTATTTTGTTTAGAACTTATTAGTTCTTTTTAGTTAGGTGTGTTTAGCCCTCTGGTCTTCATTGATTATTATCCTTGAGAGTTGTTTCAAATAAGTTGATTGGTGTTGGAGGAGAGTAAAATATTGCATGCTTATAGTGGTGCAAAAGGAAGCTTGTTTAGACTGTGGCTTAGACTTTAGCATGTCATGCTAGATATTATTTTGATTATATGCTTAGTAGTTTTTAGAGATTTCTATTTTCGTGCCCTCGGGTCCTTAGTTGTACTCAGTTTTCCCCAGCTCCTTAGTTTTTCCTCAGTTTTCCCCAAGCCCTTGTCTGAAACCCTCAGAAGGAGCTCGGACGGGAGGATTTCCGTTTAGTTGACCATTCCGTGCTGACATGTGGGGCCACATCGTTTCGGGCCGCGTCGCGTGGGGCTGGTAGAAAGGGACCGCGTGGGACAGGACGAGATCGCGTTTGGTTGTACGTGAGAGCTCGGTTCTGTCTCTCTCGGCCCAAATTGGCATTTTTTAGAGCGCCTTTTTCCCCTCTCTCTCTATAACAGTTCTCTCTCTGTCTACCAAATTAGTATCAAATCTAGAGAAGCTTCTATTTCTGTCTTTCTTCAATGATTGTTTCCTTTTGGCCCTCGTTTTTTGCACAATATGTTAACAAATCTAGTAGCAAATCTAGAAGCTAGTATAGGATAAATTCACAGCAGCATAATAAATCGAGAAAATATAGGATAAGCTGCATACAACTGCCAACATAGTATATATATATTCAGGACAGATCCAACAGTACTACCGATAGATCCAACATAAGCTACATTTTACATGAGATTATGCTTCGAGGCTGCGCAGGTGAATCCCAAGTGCTTTATGTTTGGCCATGAATGCATGCACGTTCACGGTCGTTCCAACTCTACTGCCGCCAATGGCTCAGCCAATGGATTCAACATGGTTCACCAGGCAGTTGAAGTCGGTGGCGCGGAGCCTCCTGTTGCAGAAGAGGCACCTATAAACGTCTCAAGCAAAGTGGCCATCGTAATGGCCAGACTACAGCCTCCTGAGGATGTGATGAGTCTTGGTGTGGAAGGCCTCGTTGTCTCTGTCGACGTCGCTGCTCTGCACCTGTCACGTAGCACCAAAGATCGAAAAACACGGAGTCAATTATAGTGATGATGGAATAGAGAGTGAACAAAAGATCATGCATGATAATATGGACACGAAAAAAAGATGTAGCCTCAGTTACATTGGACACAATTATATCCAGGATTTGAGTCAGTGAACCAAAGATCATGCACAACAAATTTGTACACACCAACTATTCACTGACCAAACCCTGAATCAATTTGTGCCCAAATATTCATCATCATCGGCACAAATTAACTAGATGGGATTGATTACTCACATAAGTTAACCGAATCTTAAACAAAAGCAAATCACAAACACTAATAATGCAAGATCTAGAACTAGGAACAGATGAACCCTAATAACACAAGATCTAACACAAAAAGATTGAACTAGGAACAGATGAACCCTAATAATGCAAGATCTAACACAGAAGGATTGAACTAGGAACAGACAAACCCTAATAATGCTAGATCTAACACAAAAGGATTGAGATGGGATAAGAACAAGGGAACAAAGGGTTACCTCTGGCTCATCGTCGACGATGCTGGTATCGTAGGGGTTCTCCGGCGTGACATACGGCACTGGTTTGTACGGGTCTTCGTACTAGTCCCAATCGATGGGGGCCTGGATGGGGGATGCGCCGGCGGCTGATGAGCCGGCGGATACGTCAGAAACAGTGACGGGGGCCTGGACGGGGGCGGTGGCCGATGCGTCGGTGGCTACGTTGGAAGCAGTGACGGGGGCCTGGACGGGGACGGCGGCCGATGCACCGGCAGCTATATCGGAAGCGCTGACAATGGGCATCTCATTCTTCTCCATCGCTGGGATTTTTTCTTTGGGGTTTTTTCTTTGGTTGTGGAGAAGATGATGGGATAGGAGAGGCGGTTGCAGTGAGAATGAGAGAGTGGGCGAGCGTCGAGGGAGAGAAAGAGGAGCTCTATAAAGACGAAGGTGGCGTATACCGCAACACGCGTCTGCTATGTACGGCTGCAGCATGCACCGCGACACGAGGCTAACCCTGGGATGTTTGGTGTACTCAGTTCTAACCTCGGGCCTTATACAGAAATTTTATCTGTACTCAGTTTTCCCCTCGAGTACTTAGACTGGCAAGTGCAATATACTCAGTTCTACCCTCAAGTAGCTGGTCAACAGAGAGTCAACAAATGAGATTAACATAGCTAATTGAGTCATTTCATGCCTAAAAAAATCGAAAAAAATAAAAACATAGTGGCACCTACTCATGGAGTCTTCCTACGCAACCTGCCACCTAGGAAACCTTAACAGACATAGATAAATCAAGGGTTTACCACAAATTGCCACTTCTCAGAATCACTAGTAGCTATGAATATGCATGGTTTTCCACTCAAACCTCTTTACAAAACATCTTACCCAAAACATAGTTTGTCTAAATGAGGCCATAATTGTCACACTCATGTATATTTGAATTGCAAATAATTTGATGTAGCCCAATATGAATTATATTGTACAAAATACGCATTTTTCATTTTATAATTCTTTTGTTTGAATCCCTTAGTCTATTTACTATTTATATGCCCTTGGTTTCTTAGTACTACTCAGTTTTACCCTCAAGTACTATCATTGTCCAAACTTATCCTGATTGGTTTGTCACACGGATCGACTCCACCAACCATTGATCCAGATTGGTAGAACCGTTGTCACACGGATCGACTCCACCAACTGTTGATCCACTGATCTAACGGGCAGTATACCCCTCTCCATCTCTTCATGGCCACCCCTCTCTCTCTCTCTTCGTGGCCACCCCCCTCTCTCTCTCCGTCGGTGTGCAATAACGAGTTTGCCACGTAACTATATTCCCACTATTTATGCATTATTTTCCATGATCTAAAAATGTTAAACTAAAAAGTGGTATAATTTTGGTGTAAACAAAAGACATACATATTTGTGGATTTCGGTGAATGCATTATTTGTCACCCCTCTAACAATTATCAACTCTATTTAGCATTTCTTTTCTTTTAGGGAATATAGTTTGTGATATAGTTTTGGTAATTTGAAATGGCCTAAAAGTGGTATAATTTTGGTATAAACATGAGGCATACATATTTGAGGGATTTTGGTGAATAGATTATTTATCACCCTTCTAACAATTATCAACTATCTTTAGCATTCCTTTTCTTTTAGGGAATATAGTTTTGGTAATTTGAAATGGCCCAAAAGTGGTATAATTTTGGTAGAAACATGAGACATACATATTTGGTATATTTGGGGGATTTCGGTGAATGGATTATTTATCACCCCTCTAACAATTATCAACTTTCTTTAGCATTCCTTTTCTTTTAGGGAATATAGTTTTGGTAATTTGAAACGGCCCAAAAGTGGTATAATTTTGGTAGAAACATGAGACATACATATTTGGCATATTTGGGGGATTTCGGTGAATGGATTATTTATCACCCCTCTAACAATTATCAACTTTCTTTAGTATTCCTTTTCTTTTAGGGAATATAGTTTGGGATATAGTTTTGGTTATTTGAAATGTCCCAAAAGTGGTATAATTTTGGTAGAAACATGAGACATACATATTTGTGGGATTTTGGTGAATGCATTATTTGTCACCCCTCTAACAATTATCAACTATCTTTAGCATTCCTATATTCCCTAACACTTATTTTTTTGGTAATTTCGATGAATGCACACACTAACTTTGAAAACAACTACAAGTACATGTAACTGAATTTGTAACAAGGGATCCCTTGTAACAACTTCAAGCGCGTGATGAGCAATGATAAGAATCCGATCGCAATTATACAACAAAAAAAACAACCAGCCATCAGATTAGCTTGCTTCTTCAACTCGATCAGCTGCCTTAACTGCTTGTTCATTTTCTTCAGTTCTCCCTTCACTTCCACCAATTCTGCATTGGGAGCATTAGGCATAATCGGAATGGCTCCTCTCTCCGCCGCATTCTCTACAGCAAGTCCCCCCTCCCAAATTGTGCTACCCAATAGCGCCAATTGATTCCTGCAATTTAAGCCTCTGAACATACACATCGATCCACTCAAAATACCTGCATTTCTTCAGGATCTGAAAACAACAATGTGAACCCTAAATCCCAAATTTGAGGGAATAACAAGAAAATTGAGAGAAAACAGAGCAATTAGAGCGAGATCTAACCTTATCCCCCTCTCTATATGGCAAGCTCTCGCATGCAAGAAACTCACGTCCACAGTTGCCGTTGTCGTTCGTCTTACAGATCGACCGCTTCAGAGGCTCCTGGCATGGGCAGTCAGGGCATCTTGTCAAAGGCACTGGTCCATACTATGGCCATGAAGAATGAGAGGTCGAAGAGAAACTAGACATCACCTGCCTGCCGGAGAAGGGTTGCCGCTAGCGGAGAAGAAGAACAATGGGGCGCGGGGAAAGAAAGGGGAAGCAATGGCACATGCACGGGCACGGGGCTGGCTCGGGCTCCCATTTTGCAATGGGCACCTGGGTAAGCTGTGGGTTTGGCGCGCTAACGTGGACAAGTTGTGGGTCCCACGATGATCTGGATAAGTGGAGGCGTGTTCACTGCGGGGCACCAACAGTGGCCCCACTTGCCAGCACCAACCAACAGTCAACTAAATGATATTCCTCTCGTCTGAGCTCCTTGTGAGGGTTTCAGACTAGGGCTTGGGCAAAACTAGGGGAAAACTAAGCGGCTGGGGAAAACTGAGCACAACTAAGGACCCAAGGACACGAAAATAGAAATCTCTAATTATTATTGTAGCATGACTTGTCTCAAATAACTAAGACTGCTTAATGTGCCATTGAAAGAATCATGTGTTGTTTTTATCATACACAAGCATAATATTGTGGTATTCTCCTTTGAGGCTTTATTTGGGTTGACTTGGCGCATGCTTACACCATGTTATGACTATGAACCAGTCACCTCAAGCCTCTATGATCATTTAGTTTTTGACATGTAATATCACTTTATGCTTTGATTAATAATGTTTTGTCGCTATGCATGATTATGGCCGTTATTGCTCTCTTAGTTGGTCGCTCCCTGTCTCTAGCTAGCCTTCACCTATATTGAGTATGAGCTCTACTCGTGCATCCAACTCCCAAAAACCCAAGTTTGCCAATGTGTCCACCATATCTACCTATTAGCATTATTGCTATTCCAAGTATATTCATCATGCTTTTATCTGTCTTCCAAATTAAATTTTTGTTATGAGAAAATTAGTTAGTAAAGCTCTCATGAACTTAATGGCACATTTACTTTCTTGCACTTAATAAACTTGACCATTATGAGTATCTTATGAAGTTATATGCTTGCAAATTGTGAGTTGAGAGTTAGTGATAGGTCTCCAACGTATCTATAATTTTTGATGCTCCATGCTTGTTTATGCACCATTTCCTTTGTGTTTTGTTACACTTTGTTGTGTTTTTATGCATTTTCTGGAACTAACCTATTAACGAGATGCCATAGTGCTGATACGTCTCAAACGTATCTATAATTTTTGATGCTCCATGCTTGTTTTTACACCATTTGCCTTGTGTTTCGTTACACTTCGTGGCATTTTTATGCGATTTCTGGAACTAACCTATTGACAAGATGCCATAGTGCCAGTTCCCTGTTTTCTGCTGTCTTTGTGTTTCAGAAAAGCTACACAGGAAATATTCTCGGAATTGGATGAAACAAGTTCCAAAAGTCTTATTTTCCCTGGAAGCTTCCAGAGAACCAAAGAGGAGTAGGAGTGGGGCCACAAGGGGCCCTCACGCCAGGCCGGCGTGGCCCAGGCCCTGGCCGCACTGCCTAGGTGTGAGAGCGCCCTGGCAGCCCCCTGACGATGCCCCTTCGCCTATATAAAGCCTCGGGACGGAAAACCCTAGAAGATTCGGTAATTTTCCAGAAGCAGTTCTGCAGCTCCGCCGCCGCCGTCGATGAATTTTGGGGGATAGAAGTCTCTATTCCGGCACCCTGCCGGGACGGGGAAGTGCCCCCGGAGCCATCTCCATCGGTCTCCATCGCCGTCTCCGCCGTCTCCATCGACCTCACCGCCATCTCCATCAACCTTTCTGTCTCCTATGATGAGGAGGGAGTAGTTCATCCCCGGGGTTGAGGGATCTACCGATAGCTATGTGGTTCACCTCTCTCTCCCATGATGTGATCTTTATGTGATCGTGAGCTTTGTATCATGTTGAATAAGTAGATGTTACTCTTCTTCATTATGTGTACTCTAGTGTGTTATTAAAGTAATTTATTCCTCTTGCCATGGTGTAACGGTGACAGTGCGTGCATCATGGTGGTACTTTGTTTAGGCTACGATTGTGATCTTTTATGGATTATGAGAATAATTATCACTATGATAGTATTGAAGTGATCTATTCCTCCTTTCATGGTGTAATGTTGACAGTGTGTGCACCGTGTTAGTACTTGGTCTAAGTTGCAATAATATTTATCTTGAGCTGTGATTTGATTTGGATATCTCTATGAGTGGTGTTTGTCAAGTACTTGATGAACTTTGAGGAGTGCTTCATAGCCCTACGCAATGATTAGTGTTATTCAATAGGAGAGTAATTCAGAGTACCATAGTGAAGAGAAGTTATTTATTTGTTCAATTATGTTAAATTTGTTGGGAGTGTGTCCACTAGTGAAAGTATGATCCCTAGGCCTTGTTTCCAAGCATTGCACACTGTTTACCTACTGTTTTGTTACATGTTTGCTCGCAGCGATACTTATTTCATATTACAGTTGCTACTCATAATCATCACTACCGCTTGTATTTCACTATCTCTTCGCCGAACTAGTGATCTCTTCGCCGAACTAGTGCACCTATATATCTGACAAGTGTATTGGGTGTGTTGGGGACACACGAGACTTTCTGTATCGTAATTGCAGGGTTGCTCGAGAGGGATAGCTTTGACCTCTTCCTCCCTGAGTTCGATAAACCTTGGGTGATCCACTTAAGGGAAACTTGCTGCTGCTCTACAAACCTCTGCACTTGGAGGCCCAACACTGTCTACAAGAACAGACGCGTGCATAGACATCAAGCTCTTTTCAGGCACCGTTGCCGGGGAGGTAAGGTAAAAGGTACTCGCATCCTCCTGTGTGAGTGCTCAAAGTTATTTCCTTTAGATTCTACAATTTTATCTTTTTGTTTCTTGTTTTTATTTTCACTAGTTATGCTTAATGGAAAACAAAGAGTTCTTTAGTCTTTTTCTTGATTTTTGATTTGAAGAGAAAATTTGAAAACCTTTGGAGCTTAATTTGCATGCTAATAGTGTTGTTAGTATGAATGCTTTGAACACCATTGTTGCTAATGCTATAGAAAAGTCTAAGCTTAGGGAAGCGGGTTTTATTAGCATGATATTTTTAGTTCCCCAGCTTTAGTGGAGAAAGTTTGTTCTAATAATATTTTATCTCCCATATGTGATGTTCCTTCTTATGATGATATGTTTGAAGAATATGCTTTGCGAAATAGTTGCTCTCTAGATTGTGATGATACTAAACCTCTAGTTTATGATGGCTATGATGATGAGTATAATGTTTTCAATTCACCTACTTTTGAGGAAAAAATTAGTTACAATTACAATATGCCTCCTATTTTTGATGATTATGGTGATGAGAATAATTATTCTGTTGAATCTGCTCCTACTACGATTGTTCATGTGGGGAGTATTAATTCTTTTAGGCATGTGGCTCATGATAGGGATGCTTTATGTGATAGTTATATTGTTAGTTCTATTCATGATGCTACTGAAAGTTATTATAAGAGAGGGAAACATGGTTTGATGGATCTCAACAATATTAAGTTTCCCCTCTTTATGTTGCAAATCCTAAAGTGGCACTTGTTTTATCTACCCATGCTTGCTACTATGTGCCTCGTTGATTTATTTTCTTACAAGATTCCTATGCATAGGAAGTGGTTCAGATATAAATGTCTTTCACATTTGCTTTTTGATGCTCTCTATTGCTTTAAGTTCCTATATGGCGCATTTGCCTCAAGCTCTTATATGGCGCCCACATCAGCATCTTTGCAAATTACTGCGGCTAGCTCAAAGGCGTTAAAGAAAAGCACTCTTGGGAGATAACCCATTGTTTTATTTTCAGTACTTTTTCTTTTATTTGAGCCTTGGAAGTTATTAATACTATAATGACCTCTCCTTATCCTTTTTATTTCATTTTTGTGCCAAGAGAAACCTCTAATTTGAGTGAGGTAAGATTTGGGGATGTTGTTGTCCTGAAACAGTTTTTGGTGCTGCACCATAAAAATTCGTATAAATTCTCTGTATATCTTTTAGACCTGCGATTTCTTGTTCTTATGCCCCAGGTTATATCCAAACTTTCACTAGTTGAACACTTTTTGATTTGAGCAATACAAACCCCTTAAAAATTCGGCCTTTGTCAGCTGTTCTGTTTTGACAGATTTCTGCCAATATTTATGTTTGACGCTTTATCGCTTTCTTTTGAGTTCTTTTGATCACGGAACTTTTGGGGAAGTTGCTACAGTAGTATATGCTATATATGTGGTGGTTTTAGGTTGAAACCTGAAGCAAAAAGGGTTGATTCGATGTTATGCTTACACTAATGTTGCTAGTAGAATTGTGTTTAGTTTTGTATGAAGGAAGTTTTCAAGTGTAGGGATCGGAGAGTGGTGAGATGAGTTGAAGAATGGACAAAAGCTCAAGCTTGGGGATGCCCATGCATCACCCCAATAAATATCCAAGAAGTACAAGTGTCAAAGCTTGGGGATGCCCCGAGGCACCCCATTCTTCATCGGCAAAAATCAGGTCACCTTTCAACACACTATATTTTTATTGCTTCATGCACTATGTGTTTTTCTTGGAGCATCAGTTGCTTTTGTTTTTAGTTTTATTTTGCTTTGTTTGCTGCAATAAATGTTTGGATCACATCATGTGTTTGGAGAGAGATATGCTCCGTTTTTCATTTGCCAAGAACACTCCATTTTTCACTCTTATCGTTTCAACGAGTGTTCTCTTTTTCTGTTACTGCGTTTAGCTTGCATTTTTCACCTTGATTTTTATTCAGATCTTGTTATATCTTTTCATCAAGGTGTATTTTTGCCTCTGATATTTATTGGTTTTCATCAAAAGAGGTGTTTATAAAAAGTTTGAATGGTGTTGGAAAAGAGAAAAAGCTTTATGCAAAAAAGTGGTACAAGAAGGAGCTTGTGTAGACTACGGCCTAGGCTTTTGCATGTCATGCTTGATGTATTTTTGATAGTATGCTTAGTGGTTTTGCTGTAGCATGACTTATCTCAAATAACTGAGATTGCTTAATGAGCCTTTGAAAAAATCATGCGTTGTTTTTATCGTTTGGAAGCATTATTTTGGTTTTCTCCTTGATGCTTTATTTGGGTTGACTTGGCGCATGCTCACACATGTTAGACTCATACAAAGTCGCCAATAGCCTCTATGATCATTTAGTTTTTGACTTTTGATACCATCTTATGCTTCTTTTAATGTCGCTTTGTCGCTTTGCATGATTATGGCCATTATTGCTCTCTTAGTTGGTCGCTCCCAGTCTTTTGCTAGCCCTCGTCTTGTACTGAGTACGAGCTCTACTCATGCATCCAACTCCTAAAAACCAAAGTTTGCCATTGTGTCCACTATAAATTCCTATGCATGGTATTTGTAAGCCATTCCAAAGTAAATTTTCATATGCTACCTTTCAAAAACCTTCAAAACACTTCTCATTTTGTGACACTATTTTCAGCTCATGGGGACGTAGTGGTCGGATTTGCTATCTTCCATATTGCTTATTCCAAAAAAAGGCACTCCTCCATGGTATGTGAATGTTGGTGGGCACCGGATGGAATCGGTTAGCCATGGTTTGAGAAAGGAAAAAAGGTGGGGAGGAGTGCCAAGCTTTATAAAAGAGCACAAAAGTGCCAATCTCTCTCTCAAAAACTTGCTTCATTTTTGTATGGAAGATAGTAAGAACCCCATTGCCAGTCATTGACAAAGACAACCACCTCTCAAACTCCAATTTTTATCTCTGTTTTACAAATGAAAAGCTCTAGCACATGTTTAATCACTGCTTCCCTCTGCGAAGGGTCTTTCTATTACTTTTATGTTGAGTCACCACCTTCTATCTTTATGCACCATTAAGAGAGCATAGTTGTCATTCTTAGTATAATGTGCATTGTCCCAAAGTTTTCATTGATTGATTCATATTGTTGGTTTCACTTGTTATCAAATTATTTGTATCTAGTCGCCCTCTTAAACTTGAAGGTGTCCTATGCATTTATGTTTTGCTCTCTTTGAAGGACAAGCTGAAAACCATTTGTATGTTTTTCCTTATGATTTGAACACACGTTTGACTTTCATTGTTTCATTTTCATGATCTTTTGTTTGTGTTCATTTGCATGTTTACAACATGTTTGCTAAGTTCTTCTATCAAGATCATATCTTTCATGCCCATGTTTTAAGTTCTTTTGATCCCAGCACACAATGCTTACATACATGATCAAGATTGTGTAGGTGCATGTCACCTCAAAAATTATTTCTTTTGTTATCACTTACCTACTCGAGGACGAGCAGGAGTTAAGCTTGGGATGCTGATACGTCTCAAATGTATCTATAATTTTTGATGCTCCATGCTTGTTTTTACACCATTTGCCTTGTGTTTCGTTACACTTTGTGGTGTTTTTATGCGATATCTGGAACTAACCTATTGACAAGATGCCACAGTGCCAGTTCCCTGTTTTCTGCTGTCTTTGTGTTTCAGAAAAGCTACACAGGAAATATTCTCGGAATTGGACAAAACAAGTTCCATAAGTCTTATTTTTCCCAGAAGCTTCCAGAGAACCGAAGAGGAGTAGGAGTGGGGCCACGAGGGGCCCTCACGCCAGGCCGGTGCGGCCCAGGCCCTGGCTGTGCCGCCTAGGTGTGAGAGTGCCCTGGTAGCCCCCTGACGACGCCCCTTCGCCTATATAAAGCCTTAGGACAGAAAACCCTAGAAGATTCAGCAATTTTTCAGAAGCAGTTCTGCAGCTCCGCCGCCGCCATCAATGAATTTTGGGGGATAGAATCTCTGTTCCAGCACCCTGCCGGGATAGGGAAGTGCCCCCGGAGCCATCTCCATCAGTCTCCATCGCCATCTCCACTGTCTCCATCGACCTCACCACCATCTCCATCAACCTTGCTGTCTCCTATGATGAGGAGGGAGTAGTTCATCCCCGGGGCTGAGGGATCTACCGGTAGCTATGTGGTTCACCTCTCTCTCCCATGATGTGATCTTTATGTGATCATGAGCTTTGTATCATGTTGAATAAGTAGATGTTACTCTTCTTCATTATGTGTACTCTAGTGTGTTATTAAAGTAATCTATTCCTCTTGCCATGGTGTAACGGTGATAGTGCGTGCATCATGGTGGTACTTGGTTTAGGCTACGATTGTGATCTTTTATGGATTATGAGAATAATTATCACTATGATAGTATTGAAGTGATCTATTCCTCCTTTCATGGTGTAATGTTGACAGTGTGTGCACTGTGTTAGTACTTGGTCTAAGTTGCAATAATATTTATCTTGAGTTGTGATTTGATTTGGATATCTCTATGAGTGGTGTTTGTCAAGTACTTGATGAAATTTGAGGAGTGCTTCGTAGCCCTACGCAATGATTAGTGTTATTCAATAGGAGAGTAATTTATAGTACCATAGTGAAGAGAAGTTATTTATTTGTTCAATTATGTTATATTTGTTGGGAGTGTGTCCACTAGTGAAAGTATGATCCCTAGGCCTTGTTTCCAAGCATTGCACACCGTTTACCTACTGTTTTGTTACATGTTTGCTCGCAGCGATACTTATTTCATATTACAGTTGCTACTCATAATCATCACTACCGCTTGTATTTCACTATCTCTTCGCCGAACTAGTGCACCTATACATCTTACAAGTATATTGGGTGTGTTGGGGACACAAGAGACTTTCTGTATCGTAATTGCAGGGTTGCTTGAGAGGGATAGCTTTGACCTCTTCCTCCCTGAGTTCGATAAACCTTGGGTGATCCACTTAAGGGAAACTTGCTGCTGCTCTACAAACCTCTGCACTTGGAGGCCCAACACTGTCTACAAGAATAGACGCATGCGTAGACATCAAGTGCCAGTTTCTGTTTTCTGCTATTTTTGTGTTTCAAAAAATCTACACAGGAAATATTCTCGCAATTGGACGAAACAAAAGCCAAAGTTCCTATTTTCCCGACACGAGACGGAGTCCAAAGCAGAGATGAAGGGGAGCTAGGGGCCATCCACACCATAGGGTGGCGTAGCCTAGCCCCTGGCCGCGCCACTAGGTGGTGGGGCCACCTAGCCCACCTCTTGACACCGCCCTTCCGCCTATATATTCTCCTCAGCGAGAAAACCCTAAGGGCTACCATCATCGATGCAAGATTGGGAGGGTCCAGAAGCTCTTCCCGGCACTGTGCCGGAGAGGGGAATCACCACCGGAGGCCTCCTTCATCACCATGCCTGCCTCCAGAGTGATGTGTGAGTAGTCTACCTAGGACTACGGCTCCATAGCAGTGGCTAGATGGTTGCCTTCTCCTCCATGTGCTTCATGTTTAGATCTTGTGAGCTGCCTATCATGATCAAGATCATCATTATGTAATTCTACATATTGTGTTTGTTGGGATCCGATGAATATTGAGTACTTTGTCAAGTTGATTTATTGATTTATCATATCTAAGTTGTTTATGATTTTGCATGCTCTCTGTTGCTAGTAGATATCTTGGCCGAGTAGATGCTAGTGACTCCAAGAGGGAGTATTTATGCTCGATAGTGGGTTCATGCCTCTATTAATCTGGGGGAGTGACAAAAACCTCTAAGGTTGTAGATGTGCTGTTGCTACTAGGGATAAAACAACAATCTTGTGTTTAAGGACATTTGTATTGTTTACATTACACACTTTGCTTAAGGCGATGATCTGTTGCTTGCAACTAAATACCCAACGGTTGCTCGGATGACATCCGGCGGTGGATTATTAGTCATAGATGCAGTTGGATTATGGGCTATATATTATGTTGTAATACCCAAGTGAATCTCATAGTGATCCTCATGACATTTGTATGCTTTCTTTATTCTGTCAATTGCCCAACTGTAATTTGTTTACCCAGCATGTTATTTATCTTATGGAAAGACACCTCTAGTGAACTGTGGACTTTGGTCCATTCTTTTACATTCTTATTACTGTTTACTATTTACTCACATTATTTACTTTCTCGCAAACTACTATCTTTTACCACACGATATGTTTAATCCTTTGTTTACAGCAAAATGGTGAGATTGACAACCTTACAATAAGTTGGGGCAAAGTACTTTGGTTGTGTTGTGTGCAGGTTGCACGTTGCTGCTGGTGCAAAGCTACGCCCCAGATAAGGCACCATATATAAATTGTCTGGAGCTGTCTGATACGTCTCAAACGTATCTATAATTTTTGATGCTCCATGCTTCATTTTACACCATTTGCCCAATGTTTCGTTACACTTAGTGGCATTTTTATACGCTTTCCGGAACTAACCTATTAACGAAGTGCCACAGTGCCAGTTCCCTGTTTTCTGCTGTTTTTGGTTTCAGAAGTGATACACAGGAAATATTCTCGGAATTGGACAAAACAAGTTCCAGAAGTCATATTTCATCGGGGAGCTCCCAAACATCCGAAGACCTGACGGAGGGGGGCCACGAGGCCCCCACACACAGGGGCGGCGCGGCCTAGCCCCTGGCCGCGCCACCCCCTTGTGAGGCCACGTGGTCCACCCTCTGACAGCCTCCTTTCGCCTACATATACCCCCTGACGAGAAAAACCTAAGGCCCCGATCAGTTTTCCAGAATACATCGCGATCCGCCGCCGCCGTCGACCCGAAGATCGGGAGGGTCCAGAAGCTCTTCCCGGCACCCTGCCGGAGAGGGGAATCGCCACCAGAGGTCTCCTTCATCGCCATGATCACCTCTGGAGCGATGAGTGAGTAGTCTACCTTGGACTATGGGTCCATAGCAGTAGCTAGATGGTTGTCTTCTCCACCATGTGCTTCATGTTTAGATCTCATGAGCTGCCCTACATGATTGAGATCATTGTTATGTAATACTATGATGTTGGTTTGTTGGGATCCGATGAATATTGGTGTTTATGATTAAGTTGCTGTACTAAATTTTATCTTATGTTATCTCTATGATGTTTATGATCTTGCATGCTCTCCGTTGTTAGTGGCTATCTTGGCCGAGTAGTTGCTAGTGACTCCAAGAGGGGGTATTTATGCTCGATAGTGGGTTCATGCCTCTATTTCACCTGGGGGAGTGACAGAAACCTCTAAGGTGGTAGATGTGCTGTTGCTACTAGGGAGAAAACAACATTCATATGCTCGAGGGCATATGCTTTGTTTACATTACACACTTTGCTTAATGCAATTATCTGTTGTTCGCAACTTAATACTTCTAGGGTGTTCGGATGATATCCCTGGGGGTGGATTATTAGTCATAGATGCAGTTGGATGGCGGTCTATGTATTTTGTTGTAATGCCCAGAGTGAATCTCATAGTGATCTTCTTGACATATCATGTTATCTTTATTCTATCAATTGCCCAACTGTAATTTGTTTACCCAGCATGTTATTTATCTATGGAGAGACACCACTAGTGAACTATGGACCCCGGTCCTATTTTAATCATATTGCAATCACCTGTTTACTATTCCCGCACTGTTTACTTTACTAGCATATTACTACTGTTTTCCACTCGATACACTCATAACCTTTGTTTCAAGCAAACCGGTGGGATTGACAACCTCATCGCAAGTTGGGAGCAAAGTATTTGTTTGTGTGTGTGCAGGTTCCACAAACACCTTCAGTTGTCACCGTCTCTCCTTCTCCTGAACGATATTAAACCTTGGTTTCATAACTGAGGGAAAACTTGCCGCTGCACTCATCATATCTTCCTCTTGGGATTCCCAACGGGCTGGTCATTCACCACGCACAAGGACGCCTGCTTTCACTAGTCAGCAGCACTTTTTCTGGCACCGTTGCCGGGGAAGGAAGAGAAGACTTCTGCGAGGGGAGTTCTTCGCACACACATTCTTTACTTTGTTATTTGTTTTGCTTTACTTTATTTTATTTACCTGCATTGTTTTTATATCAAAAACCCAAAAAAATTAGAATCCTTGGTAGTTGTTATTTCTTTACTTTAGTTTATCATGTCTATCCCTAAGTTCGTTCTGGAGGACCTCTCTGTAGGTAGTGGTTCTATTATTGGCAAAAGTAACATTGAGGAGTTCTTTAATCATATTAGTATGCATGATGAAGATGAGGAAAAGTCTTGGGTTGAGCTTGCTCCTAGTATCGAGGTTGCTTCTGTTATATTAATTGATATGTTGGAAACTAGGTTTGCTAGTCTCAATCCTTTTATGCAATATATGTTCCTTAAGCTTCATGAAATTGAGGATCCCGAAAAGAAAGCTTTTATCTTGGAAACTTTGCGCCTAGAATTTAAGGATGTCGTTGTTGAAGCTAGGAAAGTTCTTAAATGTTTTAATAAACTTGGTTCACCTATAACGGTTATTGATACACATGATGGGGAGGCCGAGATACCTATACCTTGTAAGCTTTTGGGATTGAATGATGCTTTCGAAAATAATTTTGCCTGGATTTGTCCTGAAAATCTTTTTGATGAGAATAGTGTACCAAAGCATGATCACAAAGGGTCTTCAAAAACTTATGTGGATGAAATACAATGCCTTATTGATAAGACCTCTTCTGTTGATCTTAATGCTTCTGCTGATATTACTTGATTCGCACTTTTCTGCGCCTAGCTCAAAGGCGTTAAAGAAAAGCACTCTTGGGAGATAACCCAATGTTTACTTTACAGTACTTTTTCTTTTATTTGAGTCTTGGAAGTCATTACTACTGTAATGACCTCTCCTTATCTTGTTTATTTCGTTTTTGTGCCAAGAGAAGCCTCTAATTTGAGTGAGGTAAAGATTTGGGGTTATTGCTGTCGTGAAACTGTTTTCGGTGCTGCACCGTAAAAATTCGTGAAAATTCTCTGTTTATCTTTTGGACCTGCGATTTCTTGTGCATATGCCCCAGGTTATATCCAAACTTTTCTTAGTTGAACACTTTTTGATTTGAGCAACAGAAAATCCCTCAAAAATTCGTCCATTATCAGCTGTCCAGTTTTGACAGATTTCTGCCAATATTTGTTTTTGCCACTTTATCGCTTTCTTTTGAGTTCTTTTTGATCATGGAACTCTTGTGGAAGTTGCTACAGTAATATATACTTTATATGTGGTGGTTTTGGGTTGAAACCTGAAGCTTAAAGAGGTTGAATATATTTTATGCTTACACTAATGTTGCTAATAGAATTGTGTTTAGTTTTGTATGAAGGAAGTTTTCAAGTGTAGGGATTGGAGAATGATGAGATGAGTTGAAGAATGGACAAAAGCTCAAGCTTGGGGATGCCCAGCACCCCAAGAAATATCCAAGAAGTACAAGCGTCAAAGCTTGGGGATGCCCCCGAGGCACCCCTTCTTCATCGGCAAAAATCAGGTCACCTTTCAAAACACTATATTTTTATTGCTTCATGCACTATGTGTTTTTCTTGGAGCGTCAGTTGTTGTAGTTTTCTTAGTTTGTTAGTTTAGTTTGTTTGCTGCAATAAATGGTTGGACCCCAACAAATTCCCTTTGGAGGAGATGTACTCATTTTCATTTGCAAAGAACGCTCTAGTTTTCACTCTTATTTAAAATCGAGCGTTCTACCTTTTCTGCTACTGCTTTTGGTTTTCGTTTTCACCTTGATTTGCGTTCAGATCTTGTCATATCTTTTCATCAAGGTGTATTTTTGCCTCTGGACTTTATTGGTTTTCATCAAAAGAGGTGTCTTAAAAATTTTCAAATGGTGTTGGAAAAGAGAAAAAGCTTTGTGCAAAATAGTGGTACAAGAAGGAGCTTGTGTAGACTGCGGCTTAGGCTTTTTCATGTCATGCTAGATGTCTTTTTGATAGTATGCTTAGTGGTTTTGCTGTAGCATGACTTGTCTCAAATAACTGAGATTGCTTAATGAGCCTTTGAAAAAATCATGCGTTGTTTTTATTATTTGGAAGCATTATTTTGGTTTTCTCCTTGATGCTTTATTTGGGTTGACTTGGCGCATGCTCACACATGTTAGACTCTTCCAAAGTCGCCAATAGCCTTCATGATCATTTAGTTTTTGACTTTTGATGCCATCGTATGCTTCTTTTAATGTCGCTTTATCGCTTTGCATGATTATGGCCATTATTGCTCTCTTAGTTGGTCGCTCCCAGTCTTTTGCTAGCCCTCACCTTGTACTGAGTATGAGCTCTACTCGTGCATCCAACTCCTAAAAGCCAAGTTTTCCATTGTGTCCACTATAAATTCCTATGCATGGTATTTTTAAGCCATTCCAAAGTAAAAAATTTGTGTGCTACCTTTCAAAAACCTTCAAAATACTTCTCGTTTTGTGACACTGTTTTTAGCTCATGGGGACGTAGTGGTCGGATTTGCTATCTTCCATATTGTTTATTCCAAAAAGAAAAAAAAAGTGAAAAATAGAAAAAAGGCACTCCTCCAAGAATGTGAATGTTGGTGGGCACCCGATGGAATCGGTTAGCCATGGTATGTGAAAGGAAAAGGTGGGGAGGAGTGCCAAGTTTTATAAAAAGAGCACCAAAGTGCCAATCTCTCTCTCAAAAACTTGCTTCATTATTTTTGTATGGAAGATAGTAAGAACCCCATTGCCAGTCGTTGACAAAGACAACCACCTCCCAAAATCAAGTTTTTGTCTCTGTTTTACAAAATGAAAAGCTCTAGCACATGCTAAATCACTGCTTCCCTCTGCGAAGGGCCTTTCTTCTACTTTTATGTTGAGTCACCACCTTCTTTCTTTATGCACCACTAGGAGAGCATAGTTGTCATTCTTAGTGTGATATGCATTGTCCCAAGGTTCATTGATTGACTCATATTGTTGGTTTCACTTGTTCTTAAATTATTTGTATCTAGTCGCCCTCTTAAACTTTGAGGTGTCCTATGCATTTATGTTTTGCTCTCTTTGAAGGACAAGCTGAAAACCACTTGTATGTTTTTCCTTATGAGTTGAACACACGTTTGACTTTCATTGTTTCATTACCATGATCTTTTGTTTGTGTTCATTTGCATGTTTACAACATGGTTGCTAAGTTCTTACTGTCATGATTATATCTTCATGCCCATGTTTTAAGTTCTATTGATCCCAGCTCATCAATGCTTACATATATGATCAAGATTGTGTAGGTGCATGTCACCTCAAAAATTATTCTTTTGTTATCACTTACCTACTCGAGGACGAGCAGGAGTTAAGCTTGGGGATGCTTGATACGTCTCAAACGTATCTATAATTTTTGATGCTCCATGCTTCGTTTTACACCATTTGCCCAATGTTTCGTTACACTTAGTGGCATTTTTATACGCTTTCCGGAACTAACCTATTAACGAAGTGCCACAGTGCCAGTTCCCTGTTTTCTGCTGTTTTTGGTTTCAGAAGTGATACACAGGAAATATTCTCGGAATTGGACGAAACAAGTTCCAGAAGTCATATTTCATCGGGGAGCTCCCAAACATCCGAAGACCTGACGGAGGGGGGCCACGAGGCCCCCACACACAGGGGTGGCGCGGCCTAGCCCCTGGCCGTGCCACCCCCTTGTGAGGCCACGTGGTCCACCCTCTGACAGCCTCCTTTCGCCTACATATACCCCCTGACGAGAAAAACCTAAGGCCCCGATCAGTTTTCCAGAATACATCGCGATCCGCCGCCGCCGTCGACCCGAAGATCGGGAGGGTCCAGAAGCTCTTCCCGGCACCCTGCCGGAGAGGGGAATCGCCACCGGAGGTCTCCTTCATCGCCATGATCACCTCCGGAGCGATGAGTGAGTAGTCTACCTTGGACTATGGGTCCATAGCAGTAGCTAGATGGTTGTCTTCTCCACCATGTGCTTCATGTTTAGATCTCATGAGCTGCCCTACATGATTGAGATCATTGTTATGTAATACTATGATGTTGGTTTGTTGGGATCCGATGAATATTGGTGTTTATGATTAAGTTGCTGTACTGAATTTTATCTTATGTTATCTCTATGATGTTTATGATCTTGCATGCTCTCCGTTGTTAGTGGCTAGCTTGGCCGAGTAGTTGCTAGTGACTCCAAGAGGGGGTATTTATGCTCGATAGTGGGTTCATGCCTCTATTTCACCTGGGGGAGTGACAGAAACCTCTAAGGTGGTAGATGTGCTGTTGCTACTAGGGAGAAAATAACATTCATATGCTCGAGGGCATATGCTTTGTTTACATTACACACTTTGCTTAATGCAATTATCTATTGTTCGCAACTTAATACTTCTAGGGTGTTCGGATGATATCCCCGGGGGTGGATTATTAGTCATAGATGCAGTTGGATGGCGGTCTATGTATTTTGTTGTAATGCCCAGAGTGAATCTCATAGTGATCTTCTTGACATATCATGTTATCTTTATTCTATCAATTGCCCAACTGTAATTTGTTTACCCAGCATGTTATTTATCTATGGAGAGACACCACTAGTGAACTGTGGACCCCGGTCCTATTTTAATCATATTGCAATCACCTGTTTACTATTCCCACACTGTTTACTTTACTAGCATATTACTACTATTTTCCACTCGATACACTCATAACCTTTGTTTCAAGCAAACCGGTGGGATTGACAACCTCATCGCAAGTTGGGAGCAAAGTATTTGTTTGTGTGTGTGCAAGTTCCACAAACACCTTCAGTTGTCACCGTCTCTCCTTCTCCTGAATGATATTAAACCTTGGTTTCATAACTGAGGGAAAACTTGCCGCTGCACTCATCATATCTTCCTCTTGGGATTCCCAACGGGCTGGTCATTCACCACGCACAAGGACGCCTGCTTTCACTAGTCAGCACTGTCGCCAAGCCAGCAAGCATCAACCTTCAGAAGTTGGTTCTTTCTCCTACTGGTTCGATAAACCTCAGTTTCATACCGAGGGAAGACTTGATGCTATGCTCATCATACTTTCCTCTTGGGGTTCCCAACTGGGTGCCTAACAAGCTCTATCAAGCAATTTTTCTGGTGCCGTTGCTGGGGAGAAAGAGGGTTTCTGCAAGGGGAGTCTCTCGCTTCCAATATTTTACTTTGTTATTGCTTTGCTTTACTTTACTTTTGCTTACATTTTATTTATTCAAAAATACAAAAAATAGCTTCTTTTATAGTTGGTACTTCATTACTTTAAGTTCATTATGTTTTTCCCTAAGTACGCTCTAGAGGACCTTTCAATAGGTAGTGGTTCTATAATTGGGAAAGATAACATCGAGGAGTTCTTTAATCATGTTAGTAAGCATAAAGATGTTGAGGATAGATCTTTAGCTGAACTTGCTCCTTGTTATGAAGTTGCAGCTGCTTATTTAGTTCACATGTTGGAGGCTAGGTTTGTTAACCTTAATCCTCTTATGCAGCAAATGTTTCTTAAGCTTCATGATATTGAAGACTCCGAAAAGAAAGATTTTATTTTGGAGACTTTGCATAGAGAATTTAGAGATGTTGTTAGAGAAGCTAGGAAAGTTTTTAAGTGTTTTAATATGCTTGGCTCACGTGTAGAGGTTGTTGGTACAAATAAGGAGGAAATCAAAGTACCAATACCTTTCAAACTTGTAGGATTGCATGAAGCTTTAGAAAAGAATTTTGACTGGATTGTTCCTGAAAACCCTTTTGATGAAAGTAGTGAACCCAAGAGTGTTCATAAGGGATCTTGAAAAACTCATTTGGATACAATACAATTCCTTGTTGAAAAGAATTTTGCTATTAATCTTGATGCTTCATTTGAAAATACTTGATTTCCACTTTCTGCGCCTAGCTCAAAGGCGTTAAAGAAAAGCACTCTTGGGAGATAACCCAATATTTTCTTTTCAGTACTTTTTCTTTTTGTTGAGTCTTGGAAGTTATTACTACTGTAATGACCTATCCTTATCATTTTTATTTTGTTTTTGTTCCAAGAAGAACCTCTAATTGGAGGAAGGTAAGATTTGGGGAAGTTGCTGTCCTGAAACAGATTTTTGCGCTGCACCATAAAAATTCATGAAAATTCTCAGAATGTCTTTTTGATCTGTGATTTCTTGTCCACATGATCCAGGTTATTTCCAAACTTTTATTAGTTTTACACTTTTCGATTTGAGCAACAGAAGATCCTCAGAAGAATTGATCTTTACCAGCTGTTCTGTTTTGACAGATTTCTACCATTGCCTCTTGATCACTTTCTTTTTGGGTTCTTTTGATCACGGAACTTTTGAGGAAGTTGCTACAGTAGCTTATGCTTTAATGGGTGTTATACTTGAGTTGAAAAATGAACCAAAAGAGTAGATTTACTATCGTGCTTACACTGACGTTGCTAATAGAATTGTGTGAAGTTTTGTATGAAGGAAGTTTTCAATTATAGGAAAAGGAGAATGATGAGATGAGATGAAGTATGGACAAAAGCTCAAGCTTGGGGATGCCCACGTCACCCCAAGAAATATCCAAGAGGTACAAGCGTCAAAGCTTGGGGATGCCCCGAGGCACCCCTTCTTCATCGGCAAAAATCAGGTCATCTTTTAAGACACTATATTTTTATTGCTTCATATTCTATGCGTTTTTCTTGGAGCATCATTACTTTCGCTTTTAGTTTTCTTTTGTTTTGTTTGCTGCAATAAATGGTTGGACCCCAACATGTTTCCTTTGGAGAAGACACACTCCGTTTTTCATTGCCAAGAACACTCTAGTTTTCACTCTTTTCGTTCAATGAGTGTTCTCTTTTTCTAGTACTGCGTTTAGCTTTTGTTTTTCACCTTGATTTTTGTTCAGATCTTGTTATTTCTTTATATCAAGGTGTATTTAGAACTCTGGTATATGTTGGTTTTCATCTCTAAAAGTTGATTCAAAAAGGTTGATTGGTGTTGGAAAAGAGAAAAGAGTTTTATGCCTATAGTGGTACAAATGGGAGCTTGTTTAGATTGTGGCTTAGACTTTTGCATGTCATGCCTGATGTTATTTTGATTGTATGCTTAGTAGTTTTTGCTGTAGCATGACTTGTCTCAAATGACTGAGATTGCTTAATGTGCCTTTGAAAGAATCATGCGTTGTTTTTATTATATGGGAGCATATTATTGTGGTTTTCTCCTTTGATGCTTTATTTGGGTTGACTTGGCGCATGCTTACACCATGTTTGACTTTAACAATTCGCCTCAAGCCTCTATGATCATTTGGTTTTTGACTTGTGATACCACTTTATGCTTTGGTTAAAAATGTTTTGTCGCTATGCATGATTATGGCCGTTATTGCTCTCTTAGTTGGTCGCTCCCAGTCTTTTGCTAGCCTTTATCTGTACTGAGAGGGAATACTTCTCGTGCATCCAACTCCCAAGAACCCCATTGTCAGTCGTTGATAAGAACAACCACCTCTCAAAACAAATTTTTATCTCTGTTTTACAAATGAAAAGCTCTAGCACATGCTAAATCCCTGCTTCCCTCTGCGAAGGGCCTTTCTTTTACTTTTATGTTGAGTCTTCACCTTCTACCTTTATGCACCATCTAAGAGAGCATAGTTGTCATTCTGAGTATAATGTGCATAGTCCCAAAATTTATTATTGATTGATTCATGATTATGGTTTTACTTGTTCTTAAATTATTTGTATCTAGTCACCCTCTTAAACTTGAAGGTGTCCTATGCATTTATGTTTTGCTACTCCATGAAGGAGAAGCTGATAACCACTTTGCTATGTTTTTCTATATGCTCGAAACACACACTTGACTTTTAATGCATTATTACTCATGATCTTTTGTTTGTGTTACTTTTCATGTTATAACATGGTTGTTAAGTTTTATTGTCAAGATTATGTCTTTTATGCCCAAGTTAGAGTACTTTGATCTTAGCACTCAATGCTTTACATCATTTGATCAAGATTGTGTTGGTGCATGTCACCTCAAAAATTATTGTTTTGTTATCACTTACCTACTCGAGGACGAGCATGAGTTAAGCTTGGGGATGCTTGATACGTCTCCAACGTATCTATAATTTTTGATGCTCCATGCTTGTTTATGCACCATTTGCTTTGTGTTTTGTTACACTTCATGGCATTTTTATGCATTTTGCAAAACTAACCTATTAACAAGATGCCACAGTGCCAGTTTCCTATTTTCTGCTATTTTTGGGTTTCAGAAAAGCTACACAGGAAATATTCTCAGAATTGGACGAAACAAAAGCCAAAGTTCCTATTTTTCCCGACACGAGATAGAGTCCAAAGCAGAGACGGAGCAGAACCAGGGGCCAGCCACACCATAGGGCAGCGCGGCCTAGCCCCTGGCTGCGCCACCAGGTGTTGGGGCCACCTGGCCCACCTCCTGACACCGCCCTTCCGCCTATATATTCTCCTCAGCGAGAAAATCCTAAGGGCTCGATCAATTTTCTAGAAAAAATACTGCAAGCCACCGCCGTCATCGATGTGAGACCGGGAGGGTCTAGAAGCTCTTCTCGGCACCCTGCCAGAGAGGGGAATGATATGTCTCAAACGTATCCATAATTTTTGATGCTCCATGCTTGTTTTTACACCATTTGCCTAATGTTTTTTTACACTTCGTGGCACTTTTATGCATTTTCTGAAACTAACCTATTAACAAGTTGCCACAGTGCCAGTTTCCTGTTTTCTGTTGTTTTTGTGTTTCAGAAAAGTTACACATGAAATATTCTTGGAATTGGACAAAACCAAAGCCAGTCGCCCAGAATTTTACCGAAGCTTCCAGAGAACCGAAGAGGAGACAAAGTGGGGCCACGAGGGGCCCTCACACCAGGGCGGTGCGGCCCAGCCCCTGGCCGTGCCCCCTATGTGTGAGACCGCCTCGGTCCACTTCTGACGATGCCCCTTCGCCTATAAAGATACCCCGATGGGAAAAACCTAAAGACCTGATCAATTTTCCAGAAACACATCGTGATCCACCGCCGTCATCGACCCGAGATCGGGAGGGTCCAGAAGCTCTTCCTGGCACCATGCCGGAGAGGGGAATCGCCACCGGAGGTCTTCTTCACTGCCATGCTTGCCTCCGGAGCGATGAGCGAGTAGTCTACCTTGGACTATGGGTCCATAGCAGTAGCTAGATGGTTGTCCTCTCCACCACTTCATGTTTAGATCTCATGAGCTGCCCTACATGATTGAGATCACCGTTATGTAATTCTACATGTTGTATTTGTTGGGATCCAATGAATATTGGTGTTATGATTGAGTTGCTATACTAAAATATATCTTATATTATCTCTATGTTGTTTACGATCTTGCATGCTCTCCGTTGTTAGTAGCTATCTTGGCCGAGTAGTTGCTAGTGACTCCAAGAGGGGGTATTTATGCTCGATAGTGGGTTCATGCCTCTATTTAATCTGGGGGAGTGACAGAAACCTCTAAGGTTGTAGATGTGCTATTGCTACTAGGGGGAAAACAACATTCATATGCTCGAGGGCATATGCTTTGTTTACAGTACACACTTTGCTTAATGCAATTATCTGTTGTTCGCAACTTAATACTCATGGGGTGTTCGCATGATATCCCCGTGAGTGGATTATTAGTCATAGATATAGTTGGATGGCGGTCTATGTATTTTCTGGTAATGCCCAGAGTAAATCGCATAGTGATCTTCTTGACATATCACGTTATCTTTATTCTATCAATTGCCCAACTGTAATTTGTTTACCCAGCATGTGTTATTTATCTTATGGAGAGACACCACTAGTGAACTGCGGACCCCGGTCCTATTTCCATCATATTGCTATCACCTATTTACTTTACTCGCACTGTTTACTTTACTCGCATACTTTTACTGTTTTCCACTTGATACGCTCATACCCTTTGTTTCAAGCAAACCGATGAGATTGACAACCTCATCGTAAGTTGGGAACAAAGTACTTGGTTGTGTGGTGTGCAGGTTCCACGTTGCTGCTCGCAAAGCAAAGCTTGGATGAGGCACCATATAAATTGTCCAGAGCTATCGTGAAGCTTGCAAGCATCGCCTTCAGTCGTATTGGCTTTTTCTTCTTCGATCAATAAACCTTAGTTTCTAACTGAGGGAAAAACTTGCTGCTGTGCTCATCACACCTTCCACTTGGGGTTCCCAACTGACTGGTTATAATCATTATCATCAACTACACGCCAGCCATCAAGTCTTTTCTGGCGCCGTTGTCGGGGAGGTAAGGTAAAAGGTACTCACATCCTCCTGTGTGAGTGCTCAAAGTTATTTCCTTTAGATTCTGCAATTACATCTTTTTGTTTCTTGTTTTTATTTTCACTAGTTAGGCTTAATGGAAAACAAAGAGTTCTTTAGTCTTTTTCCCGAGTTTAGATATGAAGTGTTTGAAGAGAAAATTGAAAAACCTTTGGAGCTTAATCTGCATGCTAATAGTGTTGTTTGTATGAATATTTTGAACACTGTTATTACTAATGCTATAGAAAAGTCTAAGCTTGGGGAAGCTGGTTTTGTTAAGCATGATATTTTTAGCTCCCCAGCTTTAGTGGAGAAAATTTGCTCTGATGATATTTTATCTCTCATATGTGATAATTCTGATCTTGATGATGTTCCTATGCCTGTTACCTATGTTAGTGATCATGATTGGGAAAAGCACTCTACTTTTGATACTGAAAATCTTTTTGGTACAAATTCTAAGGTTAATAATTGTTGTACCATTAGTACTATCCATGTTCCTTCTTATGATGATATGTTTGATGAATATGCTTTGAGAAATAGCTGTTCTTTAGCTTGTGATGATACTAAACCTCTAGTTTATGATGGCTATGATGATGAGTATAATGTTTTCAGTTCACCTACTTTTGAGGAGAAAATTATTTACAATTACAATATGCCTCCTGTTTTTGATGATTATGGTGATGAGAATAATTATTCTGTTGAATCTGCTCCTACTACGATTGTTCATGTGGGGAGTATTAATTCTTTTAGGCATGTGGCTCATGATAGGGATGTTTTATGTGATAGTTTTATTGTTAATTCTATTCATGATGCTACTAAAAATTATTATGAGAGAGGGAAACATGGTTTGATGGATCTCAACAATATTGAGTTTCCCCTCTTTATGTTGCAATTTTTGAAGCTATACTTGTTTTGCCTTCCTATACTTTTTGCTTTGCGCTTTCATGACTTGTCTCTTTACAAGTCTATTTTTCATAGGAAGTGGTTTAGATTTAAATGTGTTCCATGCTTGCTTTTTGATGCTCTCTATTGCTTTAAGTTCCTATATGGCGCCTTTGCCTCAAGCTCTTATATGGCGCCCACATGAGCATCTTTGCAAATTACTACGCCTAGCTCAGAGGCGTTAAAGAAAAGCACTCTTGGGTGATAACCCATTGTTTAGTTTTAGTAATTTTTCTTTTATTTGAGTCTTGGAGGTTATTACTACTGTAATAACCGCTCCTTATCTTTTTATTTCGTTGTTGTGCCAAGAGAAGCCTCTAATTTGAGTGAGGTAAGATTGGGGGATGTTGCTGTCCTGAAACTGTTTTCGGTGCTGCACCGTAAAAATTAGTGAAAATTATCTGTATATCTTTTGGACCTGCGATTTCTTGTGCATATGCCCCAGTTTATATCCAAACTTTAATTAGCTGAACACTTTTTGATTTGAGCAAAAGAAAACCCTCTAAAAATTCGACCTTTGTCAGCTGTTCTGTTTTGACAGATTTCTGCCAATATTTGTGTTTGCCACTTTATCGCTTTCTTTTTGAGTTCTTTTGATCACGAAACTTTTGGGGAAGTTGTTACAGTAGTTTATACTTTATATGTGGTGGTTTTGAGTTGAAACCTGAAGCAAAAAGGGTTGATTCTATGTTATGCTTAAACTAATGTTGCTAATAGATTCGTGTTTAGTTTTATATGAAGGAAGTTTTCAAGTGTAGGGATCGGAGAGTGATGAGATAAGTTGAAGAATGGACAAAAGCTCAAGCTTGGGGATGCCCATGCATCACCCCAAGAAATATCCAAGAAATACAAGTGTCAAAGCTTGGGGATGCCCCTGAGGCACCCATTCTTCATCGGCAAAAATCAGGTCACCTTTCAAGACACTATATAATTATTGCTTCATGCACTATGCGTTTTTCTTGGAGTGTCAATTGTTTTTGTTTTCAGTTTTCTTTTGCTTTGTTTTTTGCAATAAATGGTTAGATCATATCATGTTTGTTTTGGAGAGAGCTATGCTCCGTTTTTCATTGCCAAGAACACTCCGTTTTTTACTCCTATCGTTTCAACGAGTGTTCTCTTTTTCTGCTACCGCGTATAGCTTTCATTTTTCGCCTTATTTTTGTTCAGATCTTGCTATATCTTTGCATCAAGGTGTATTTGGACCTCTTGTCCATGCTGGTATTTATCAAAAGAGTTTCCTCAAAAAGGTTTGAATGGTGTTGGAAAAGATAAAAAGCTTTATGCAAAAAAGTGATACAAGAAGGAGCTTGTGTAGACCGCGGCTTAGGCTTTTGCATGTCGTGCTTGATGTCTTTTTGATAGTATGCTTAGTGGTTTTTCTGTAGCATGACTTGTCTCAAATAACTAAGATTGTTTAATGAGCCTTTGAAAGAATCATGCGTTATTTTTATCGTTTGGAAGCATTATTTTCGTTTTCTCCTTGATGCTTTATTTGGGTTGACTTGGCGCATGCTCACACATGTTAGACTTATAAAGTCGCCAATAGCCTCTATGATC
Organism: Dactylis glomerata; assembly: GCA_007115705.1. Taxonomy (NCBI): domain Eukaryota; kingdom Viridiplantae; phylum Streptophyta; class Magnoliopsida; order Poales; family Poaceae; genus Dactylis; species Dactylis glomerata. The sequence continues at coordinate 12,211,231 of QXEO01000734.1, forward strand.
ATTTAGTTTTTGACTTTTGATGCTATCTTATGCTTCTTTTAATGTCGCTTTGTTGCTTTGCATGATTATGGCCATTATTGCTCTCTTAGTTGGTCGCTCCCAGTCTTTTGCTAGCCCTCGCCTTGTACTGAGTATGAGCTCTACTCGTGCATCCAACTCCTAAAAACCAAGTTTGCCAAAGTGTTTACCATACATACCTATTAGCAATTTGCTATTCCAAGTAAATTTGACTTGCTTTTATCTACTCTTCAAATTAAACTCTTATCAGTGTTATGCGAAAATTGGTCAGTAAAGCTCTCACGAACCAGAAGGCACACTTTACTTTTTCTCGTTCTTAAAAATTTGACGTTGTGGTCTCTTATGTTGAGTTGTTATGCTTGCAAGTTATAAGTTGGAAACTAGCCCAGCCATGCCGTCATGGGGCAAGCTTTCAACATTGCACTTCTTATTTGAGTTGATATCGTGATCTTTTGTTTATGGATACTCATGGTGTGAAATGAATTGGGAATCTTGCGAGATCATGGAGTTTGTATACGTGTTAGAAAAACGCCTGGGCCGCCAATCTAAGACATGCATAATTCATGGTGGAAATTTGCAGCATGCCCATAGTGGACATTCGACGACGCATCTCAAAATAAAAAGCTACACAAATGGTAAATAAAAGAGATGTCAAGGTGTTTATTATCTGCTTGTCCTATCATTTTGATGTGGGCTTGTTCCATGTCATCAGGCACGGAGGGACCCCATTGGCGGTTCTCGATGATATGTGTATACTTACAATGACAAGAGCTTGCTTGGGACTCTAAGTAAAATAGCATGAGGTTTGGGTACTCGTATTCATGGGACACGAGGTTTTCAACTTATGATTTGCCAAGCATATGCAGCATAAGTGTTCTCGCATTAACTTTAACCATTCAAGATGCTTATGATGGGGGCAATGAGAGCTCAAAGCCGGTAAGTACCATAATTTTTGAAAGTTATAAAACTTGCAATCACTGCTTCCCTCTGCGAAGGGCCGTTCTTTTACTTTTATGTTGAGTCACCACCTTCTACCTTTATGCACCATTAAGAGAGCATAGTTGTCATTCTTAGTATAATGTGCATTGTCCCAAAGTTTTCATTGATTGATTCATATTGTTGGTTTCACTTGTTCTCAAATTATTTGTATCTAGTCGCCCACTTAAACTTGAAGGTGTGCTATGCATTTATGTTTTGCTACTCCATGAGGGACAAGCTGAAAACCATTTGTATGTTTTTCTTTATGATTTCAACACATGTTTGACTTTCATTGTTTCATTATTCATGATCTTTTGTTTTTGTTTCTTTTCATGTTATAACATGGTTGCTAAGTTTCTTATTGTCAAGATTATGTCTTTCATGCCCATGTTTTAAGTTCTTTTGATCCCAGCACTCAATGCTTACTTAGATGATCAAGATTGTGTAGGTGCATGTCACCTCAAAAATTATTTCTTTTGTTATCACTTACCTACTCGAGGATGAGCAGGAGTTAAGCTTGGGGATGCTGATACGTCTCAAACGTATCCATAATTTTTGATGCTCCATGCTTGTTTTTATACCATTTTCCTAATGTTTCGTTACACTTCGTGGCACTTTTATGCATTTTCTGGAACTAACCTATTAACAAGTTGCCACAGTGCCAGTTCCCTATTTTTGCTGTTTTTGTGTTTCAGAAAAGTTACACAGGAAATATTCTCGGAATTGGACGAAACCAAAGCCAGTCGCCTAGAATTTTACCGAAGCTTCCAGAGAACCGAAGAGGAGACGGAGTGGGGCCATGAGGGGCCCTCACACCAGGGCGTCGTGGCCCCGCCCCTGGCCGCGCCACCTATGTGTGAGACCGGCTTGGTCCACTTCTGACGATGCCCCTTCGCCTATAAAGACCCCCGAAGGGAAAAACCTAAGGACCCGATCAATTTTCCAGAAACACATCGCGATCTGCCACCGTCGTTGACCCGAGATCGGGAAGGTCTTCCTGGCACCCTGCCGAAGAGGGGAATTGCCATCGGAGGTCTTCTTCATCATCATGCTTGCCTCCGGAGCGATGAGTGAGTAGTCTACCTTGGACTATGGGTCCATAGCAGTAGCTAGATGGTTGTCCTCTCCACCATGTGCTTCATGTTTAGATCTCATGAGCTGCCCTACATGATTGAGATCACCGTTATGTAATTCTATATGTTGTGTTTGTTGGGATCCAATGAATATTGGTGTTATGATTGAGTTTCTATACTAAAATATATCTTATGTTATCTCTATGTTGTTTATGATCTTGCATGCTCTCTGTTGTTAGTAGCTATCTTGGCCGAGTAGTTGCTAGTGACTCCAAGAGGGGATATTTATGCTCGATAGTGGGTTCATGCCTCTATTTAATCTGGGGGAGTGACAGAAACCTCTAAGGTTGTAGATGTGTTGTTGCTACTAGGGGGGAAATAACATTCATATGCTCGAGGGCATATACTTTGTTTACATTACACACTTTGCTTAATACAATTATCTGTTGTTCACAACTTAATACTCATGGGGTGTTCAGATGATATCCCCGTGAGTGGATTATTACTCATAGATGTAGTTGGATGGCGGTCTATGTATTTTGTTGTAATGCCTAGAGTAAATCGCATAGTGATCTTCTTGACATATCACGTTATCTTTATTTTATCAATTGCCCAACTATAATTTGTTTACCCAGCATGTGTTATTTATCTTATGGAGAGACACCACTAGTAAACTGCGGACCCTGGTCCTATTTCCATCATATTGCTATCACCTGTTTACTTTACTCGCACTGTTTACTTTACTCGCATACTTTTACTGTTTTCCACTCGATACGCTCATACCCTTTGTTTCAAGCAAACCGGTGAGATTGACAACCTCATCGTAAGTTGAGAACAAAGTACTTGGTTGTGAGGTGTGCAGGTTCTACATTGCTGCTCGCAAAGCAAAGCTTGGACGAGGCGCAATATAAATTGTCCAGAGCAGTCGTGAAGCTTGCAAGCATCACCTTCAGTCGTATTGGCTTTTTCTTCTTTGATCGATAAACCTTAGTTTCTAACTGAGGAAAAACTTGCTGCTGTGCTCATCACACCTTCCGCTTGGGGTTCCCAACTGACTGGTTATAATCATCATCATCAACTACACGCCAGTCATCAAGTCTTTTCTAGCGCCGTTGCCGGGGAGGTAAGGTAAAAGGTACTCGCATCCTCCTGTGTGAGTGCTGGAAGTTATTTCCTTTAGATTCTGTAATTACATCTTTTTGTTTCTTGTTTTTATTTTCACTAGTTAGGCTTAATGGAAAACAAAGAGTTCTTTAGTCTTTTTCCTGAGTTTAGATATGAAGTGTTTGAGGAGAAAATTGAAAAACCTTTGGAGCTTAATCTGCATGCTAATAGTGTTGTTAGTATGAATATTTTGAACACTGTTATTACTAATGCTATAGAAAAGTCTAAGTTTGGGGAAGCTGGTTTTGTTAAGCATGATATTTTTAGCTCCCCAGCTTTAGTGGAAAATTTTTGCTCTGATGATATTTTATCTCTCATATGTGATAATTCTGATCTTGATGATGTTCCTATGCCTGTTACCTATGTTAGTGATCATGATTGGGACAAGCACTCTACTTTTGATATTGAAAATCTTTTTGGTACAAATTCTAAGGTTAATAATTGTTGTACCATTAGTACTATCCATGTTCCTTCTTATGATGATATGTTTGATGAATATGCTTTGAGAAATAGCTGTTCTTTAGCTTGTGATGATACTAAACCTCTAGTTTATGATGGCTATGATGATGAGTATAATGTTTTTAGTTCACCTACTTTTGAGGAGAAAACTAGTTACAATTACAATATGCCTCCTGTTTTTGATGATTATGGTGATGAGAATAATTATTCTGTTGAATCTGCTCCTACTACGATTGTTCATGTGGGGAGTATTAATTCTTTTAGGCATGTGGCTCATGATAGGGATGTTTTATGTGATAGTTCTATTGTTAATTCTATTCATGATGCTACTGAAAGTTATTATGAGAGAGGGAAACATGGTTTGATGGATCTCAACAATATTGAGTTTTCCCTCTTTATGTTGCAATTTTTGAAGCTATACTTGTTTTGCCTTCCTATACTTTTTGCTTTGCGCTTTCATGACTTGTTTCTTTACAAGTATATTTTTCATAGGAAGTGGTTTAGATTTAAATGTGTTCCATGCTTGCTTTTTGATGATCTCTATTGCTTTAAGTTCCTATATGGCGCCTTTTCCTCAAGCTCTTATATGGCGCCCACATGAGCATCTTTGCAAATTACTGCGCCTAGCTCAAAGGCGTTAAAGAAAAGCACTCTTGGGAGATAACCCATTGTTTATTTTTAGTACTTTTTCTTTTATTTGAGTCTTGGAAGTTATTACTACTATAATAACCACTCCTTATCTTTTTATTTCGTTGTTGTGCCAAGAGAAGCCTCTAATTTGAGTGAGGTAAGATTTGGGGATGTTGCTGTCCTAAAACTGTTTTTGGTGCTGTACCGTAAAAAATAGTGAAAATTCTCTATATGTCTTTTGGACCTGCGATTTCTTGTGCATATGCCCCAGTTTATATCCAAACTTTCATTAGCTGAACACTTTTTGATTTGAGCAACAGAAAACCCTCTAAAAATTCGACCTTTGTCAGCTGTTCTGTTTTGACAGATTTCTGCCAATATTTGTGTTTGCCGCTTTATCGCTTTGTTTTTTAGTTCTTTTGATCACGGAACTTTTGGGGAAGTTGCCACAGTATTTTATACTTTATATGTGGTGGTTTTGAGTTGAAACCTGAAGCAAAAAGGGTTAATTCTATGTTATGCTTAAACTAATGTTGCTAATAGATTTGTGTTTAGTTTTGTATGAAGGAAGTTTTCAAGTGTAGGGATCAGAGAGTGATGATGTAAGTTGAAGAATGGACAAAAGCTCAAGCTTGGGGATGCCCATGCATCACCCCAAGAAATATCCAAGAAGTACAAGCATCAAAGCATGGGGATGCCCCTGAGGCACCCCTTCTTCATCGGCAAAAATCAGGTCACCTTTCAAGACACTATATTTTTATTGCTTCATGCACTATGCGTTTTCTTGGAGCGTTAGTTGTTTTTGTTTTTATTTTTCTTTTTCTTTGTTTTTTGCAATAAATGGTTAGATCACATCATGTTTGTTTTGGAGAGAGCTATGCTCCGTTTTTCATTGCCAAGAACACTGCATTTTTCACTCCTATTGTTTCAACGAGTGTTCTCTTTTTCTGCTACCGCGTTTAGCTTTCATTTTTCACCTTGATTTTTGTTTAGATCTTGCTATATCTTTGCATCAAGGTGTATTTGGACCTCTGGTCCATGTTGGTATTTATCAAAAGAGTTTCCTCAAAAAGGTTTGAATGGTGTTGGAAAAGAGAAAAAGATTTATGCAAAAAAGTGGTACAAGAAGGAGCTTGTGTAGACTGCGGCTTAGGCTTTTGCATGTCGTGCTTGATGTCTTTTTGATAGTATGCTTAGTGGTTTTGCTATAGCATGACTTATCTCAAATAACAGAGATTGCTTAATGAGCCTTTGAAAGAATCATGCGTTGTTTTTATCGTTTGGAAGCATTATTTTGGTTTTCTCCTTGATGCTTTATTTGGGTTGACTTGGCGCATGCTCACACATGTTAGACTTACAAAGTCGCCAATAGCCTCTATGATCATTTAGTTTTTGACTTTTGATGCTATTTTATGCTTCTTTTAATGTCGCTTTGTCGCTTTGCATGATTATGGCCATTATTGCTCTCTTAGTTGGTCGCTCCCAGTCTTTTGCTAGCCCTCGCCTTGTACTGAGCATGAGCTCTACTCGTGCATCCAATTCCTAAAAACCAAGTTTGCCAAAGTGTCCACCATACATACCTATTAGCAATTTGCTATTCCAAGTAAATTTGACTTGCTTTCATCTACTCTTCAAATTAAACTCTTACCAGTGTTATGCGAAAATTGGTCAGTAAAGCTCTCACGAACCGGAATGCACACTTTAATTTTTCTCGTTCTTAAAAATTTGACGTTGTGGTCTCTTATGTTGAGTTGTTATGCTTGCAAGTTGTAAGTTCGGAACTAGCCCAGCCATGCCGTCATGGGGCAAGCTTTCAACATTGCACTTCTTATTTGAGTTGATATCGTGATCTTTTGTTTATGGATACTCATGGTGTGAAATGAATTGGGAATCTTGCGAGATCATGGAGTTTGTATGTGTGTTAGAGAAACGCCTGGGCCGCCAATCTAAGCCATGCATAATTCATGGTGGAAATTTGCAGCATGCCCATAGTGGACATTCGATGACGCATCTCAAAATAAAAAGCTATACAAATGGTAAATAAAAGAGATGTCGAGGTGTTCATTGTCTGCTTATCCTATCATTTTGATGTGGGCTTGTTCCATGTCATCGGGCATGAAGGTACCCCGTTGGCGGTTCTCGATGATACGTGTATACTTACAATGACAAGAGCTTGCTTGGGACTCTAAGTAAAGTAGCATGAGGTTTGGGTACTCGTATTCACGGGACACGAGGTTTTCAACTTATGATTTGTCAAGCATATGCAGCATAAGTGTTCTCACATTAACTTTAACCATTCAAAATGCTTATGATGGGGGGCAATGAGAGCTCAAAGCCGGTAAGTACCAAAAATTTTGAAGGTTATAAAATTTGCAATCACTGCTTCCCTCTGCGAAGGGCCTTTCTTTTACTTTTATGTTGAGTCACCACCTTCTACCTTTATGCACCATTAAGAGAGCATAGTTGTCATTCTTAGTATAATGTGCATTATCCCAAAGTTTTCATTGATTGATTCATATTGTTGGTTTCACTTGTTCTCAAATTATTTGTATCTAGTCGCCCACTTAAACTTGAAGGTGTCCTATACATTTATGCTTTGCTACTCCATGAGGGACAAGCTGAAAACCATTTATATGTTTTTCTTTATGATTTGAACACATGTTTGACTTTCATTGTTTCATTATTCATGATCTTTTGTTTGTGTTTCTTTTCATATTATAACATGGTCGCTAAGTTTCTTATTGTCAAGATTATGTCTTTCATGCCCATGTTTTAAGTTCTTTTAATCCCAGCACTCAATGCTTACTTAGATGATCAAGATTGTGTAGGTGCATGTCACCTCAAAAATTATTTCTTTTGTTATCACTTACCTACTCGAGGACGAGCCGGAGTTAAGCTTGGGGGTGCTGATACGTCTCAAATGTATCCATAATTTTTGATGCTCCATGCTTGTTTTTACACCATTTGCCTAATGTTTCGTTACACTTCGTGGCACTTTTATGCATTTTCTGGAACTAACCTATTAACAAGTTGCCACAGTGCCAGTTCCCTATTTTCTGCTTTTTTGTGTTTTAGAAAAGTTACACAGGAAATATTCTTGAAATTGGACGAAACCAAAGCCAGTCGCCCAGAATTTTACCGAAGCTTCCAGAGAACCAAAGAGGAGACAGAGTGGGGCCACGAGGGGCCCTCACACTAGGGCGGCGCGGCCCTGCCCCTGGCCGCACCCCCTATGTGTGAGTCCGCCTCGGTCCACTTCTGACGATGCCCCTTCGCCTATAAAGACCTCCCGATGGGAAAAACCTAAGGACCCGATCAATTTTCTAGAAACACATCGCGATCTGCCACCGTCGTTGACCCGAGATCGGGAAGCTCTTCCCGGCACCCTGCTGGAGAGGGGAATTGCCATCGGAGGTCTTCTTCATCGCCATGCTTGCCTCCGGAGCAATGAGTGAGTAGTCTACCTTGGACTATGGGTCCATAGCAGTAGCTAGATGGTTGTCCTCTCCACCATATGCTTCATGTTTAGATCTCATGAGCTACCCTACATGATTGAGATCATCGTTATGTAATTCTATATGTCGTGTTTATTGGGATCTGATGAATATTGGTGTTATGATTGAGTTGCTATACTAAAATATATCTTATGTTATCTCTATATTGTTTATGATCTTGCATGTCCTCCGTTGTTAGTAGCTATCTTGGCCGAGTAGTTGCTAGTGACTCCAAGAGATGGTATTTATGCTCGATAGTGGGTTCATGCCTCTATTTAATCTGGGGGAGTGACAGAAACCTCTAAGGTTGTAGATCTGTTGTTGCTACTAGGGGGGAAACAACATTCATATGCTCGAGGGCATATGCTCTGTTTACATTACACACTTTGCTTAATGCAATTATCTATTGTTCGCAACTTAATACTCATGGGGTGTTCGGATGATATCCCCGTGAGTGGATTATTAGTAATAGATGCAGTTGGATGGCGGTCTATGTATTTTGTTGTAATGCCCAGAGTAAATCGCATAGTGATCTTCTTGACATATCATGTTATCTTTATTCTATCAATTGCCCAACTGTAATTTATTTACCCAGCATGTGTTATTTATCTTATGGAGAGACACCACTAGTGAACTGCGGACCCTGGTCCTATTTCCATCATATTGCTATCACCTGTTTACTTTACTCGCACTGTTTACTTTACTCGCATACTTTTACTGTTTTCCACTCGATACGCTCATACCCTTTGTTTCAAGCAAACCGGTGAGATTGACAACCTCATCGTGAGTTGGGAACAAAGTACTTGGTTGTGTGCTGTGCAGGTTCCACATTGCTGCTCGCAAAGCAAAGCTAGGATGAGGCACCATATAAATTGTCTGGAGCTGTCGCGAAGCTTGCAAGCATCACCTTCAGTCGTATTGGCTTTTTCTTCTTTGATCGATAAACCTTGGTTTCTAACTGAGGGAAAAAACTTGCTGTTGTGCTCATCACACCTTCCGTTTGGGGTTCCCAACTGACTGGTTATAATCATCATCATCAACTACACGCCAGCCATCAGGGAATCACCACCGGAGGCCTCCTTCATCACCATGCCTGCCTCCGGAGTGATGTGTGAGTAGTCTACCTTGGACTACGGGTCCATAGCAGTAGCTAGATGGTTGTCTTCTCCTCCATGTGCTTCATGTTTAGATCTTGTGAGCTGCCTATCATGATCAAGATCATCGTTATGTAATTCTAAGTGTTGTGTTTGTTGGGATCCGATGAATATTGAGTACTTTGTGAAGTTGATTTATTGATTTATCATCTCTATGTTATTTATAATCTTGCATGCTCTACGTTGCTAGTAGATATCTTGGCCGAGTAGATACTAGTGACTCCAAGAGGGAGTATTTATGCTCGATATTGGGTTCATGCCTCTAGTAATCTGGGGGAGTGACAAAAAACTCTAAGGTTGTAGATGTGCTATTGCTACTAGGGAGAAAACAACAATCTTGTGTTCAAGGACATTTGTATTGTTTATATTACACACTTTGCTTAAGGCAATAATCTGTTGCTTGCAACTTAGTACCCAACGGTTGTTCGGATGACATCCGGCGGGTGGATTATTAGTCATAGATGCAGTTGGATTACAGGCTATGTATTATGTTGTAATACCCAAGTGAATCTCATAGTGATCCTCATGACATTTGTATGCTTTCTTTATTCTGGCAATTGCCGAGCTGTAATTTGTTTACCCAGCATGTTATTTATCTTATGGAGAGACACCTCTAGTGAACTATGGGCCCTGGTCCATTCTTTTACATTCTTATTACAGTTTACTATTTACTTGCATTATTTACTTTCTCGCAAACTACTATCTTTTACCACACGATATATTTAATCCTTTGTTTACAGCAAACCAGTGAGATTGACAACAACACTGTAAGTTGGGGCAAACTACTTTGGTTATATTGTGTGCAGGTTGCACGTTGCTGCTGGTGCAAAGCTACGCCCCAGATAAGGCACCATATATAAATTGCCTGGAGCTGTCGCCAAGCCAGCGAGCATCAATCTTTGGAAGTTGGTTCTTTGTCCTACTGGTTTGATAAACCTCGGTTTCATACTAAGGGAAGACTTGCTGCTGTGCTCATCATACCTTCCTCTTGGGGTTCCCAACTAGGTGCCTAACAAGAACTATCAGTTAGCACAACCATGCTTTCATGGGGCACATTTTCAACATTGCACTTATTCCTATTTAGTTGATATCATGATCTTTTGTTTATGGATGCCTAGTAGTGTGAATAAGTTGGAAACTTGTAAGCTCATGGATTTTGTATATGTGTTAGCGAATCGCCTGGGCCGCTAATCTAAACCATGCATCATTCATGGTGGAAATTTACAACATAACCATAGTGGGCATTCGACGATGCATCTCATAATAAAAAGCTATACCCAATGGTAAATAAAAGAGATGTCGAGGTGTTCATTGTCGGTTTGTCTTGTCATATTGATATGGGAAAGCTTCCGTATCATCGGGCAGGAGGTACCCCGTTGGCGTTCTCGATGATACATGTATGCTTACAATGACAAGAACTTATTTGGGACCTAAGTCGAGTAGCATGAGGTTTAGGTACTCGTATTCAAGGGACATGAGATTTTTAACTTGTGATTTGTCAAGCATATAACTCATATTTGCCATCACATTAACTTTAACCATTCAAGATGCTTATGATAGGGGCAATGAGAGCTCAAAGCTAATAATTACCATAATTTTTGGAAGCTTTATAAAACTTGTAATCCCTACTTCCCTCCGCGAAGGGTCTTTCTTTTTTTTACTTTTATGTTGAGTCTTCATCTTATATCCTTATGCACCAATTAAGAGAGCATAGTTGTCATTCTGAGTATAATGTAAATAGTCCCAAAATTTATTATTGATTGATTTATGATTATGGTATTGCTTGTTTTCAAATTATTTGTATCTAGTAACCCTTTGAACTTTGAAGGTGTCCTATGCATTTATGTTTTGCTATTCCATGAAGGACAAGCTGAATACCATTTTGCTATGTTTTCTCTATGCTCAAACAAACAAATAACTTTCAATGCATTATTATTCATGATCTTTTTTTGTGTTGCTTTTTATGTTGTCACATGGTTGCTAAGTTCTATTGTTAGAATTATATCTTGTATGCCTATGTTTAGAGTACTTTGATCTCAGCTTGCAATGCTTTAGAATAACTTGATCAAGATTGTGTTGGCTGCATGTCACCTCAAAAATTACTTTTGTTATCACTTACCTACTCGAGAACGAGCAGGAGTTAAGCTTGGGGATGCTGATACGTTGCAAACGTATCTATAATTTTTGATGCTCCATGCTTGTTTTACACCAATTGCTTTATGTTTTGTTTACACTTCGTGGCACTTTTATGCATTTTATGGAACTAACCTATTAACAAGATGCCATGCCACAGTGTCAGTTCCTGTTTTCTGCTATTTTTCTATTCCAGCTTTTTACTGAAGGAAATATTCTCCGAATTGGACGAAACAAAAGCCAAAGTGCCTATTTTCCTGACATGTTCACGAAGTCCAAAGGAGAGACGGAGATGGGCAATGAGCCGGCCACACCTGGTGGTGGCGCGGCCCTGCTCCTGGCTTTGCCGCCCCATGGTGTGGGCCCCTCGGGCGTCCACCGACCTCGCCTTTCCGCCTATAAATTCACATCTTCAGAAAAACCCTAAGAGCCCAAACCTCCATCCACGAAAAGTTTTGTAGCCGCTGCCATTGTCGACCCTAGTTCGGGAGGATTCTGAAGCTCTTCCCAGCACGCTGCCGGAGAGGGGAATCATCACCGGAGGCCTTCTTCATCACCATGTCTGCCTCCAAAGTGATGCGTAAGTAGTTAATCTTTGGACTATGGGTCCATAGCAGTAGCTAGATGGTTATCTTCTCCTATTTGCGTCACCAAGATCTTGTGAGCTGCCTAACATGATCAAGATCATCTTATTATAGTGCTACATGTTGTGTTTGTTGGGATCCGATGAATATTGACTACTATGTCAAGTTTATTATTGATCTATCATGTCTATGTTATTTATGATCTTGCATGCTCTCCGTTGCTAGTAGATGCTTTGGCCAAGTAGATGCTAGTGACCCCAAGATGGAGTATTTATGCTCGATAATGGGTTCATCCCTCTAGTAATCTGGGAGAGTGACAATAACTTCTAAGGTTATAGATGTGTTGTTGCTACTAGAGAGAAAACAACAATCTTTTGTTCAAGGATAATTATATTATTTACATTACACACTTTACTTAATGCAATAATCTGTTGCTTGCAACTTAATACCCAAAGGTTGTTCAAAAAATATCCTGAAGGTGGATTATTAGTCATAGATGCAGTTGGATTATGGTCTATGTATTATGTTGTAATGCCCAAATGAATCTCATAGTGATCTTCACATCATGTACATGAATTGTTATGCATTCTCTATTTGTCAATTGCCCAACTGTAATTTGTTCACCCATCATGTTATTTATCTTTATGGAGTGACATCTCTAGTGAACTGTGGACCCTGGTCCATTCTTTTACATTGATAATACCATCTACTGCAAACACTGTTTACTTTCTACAAGTACTATTTTCATTCACTGCAAACAAACATCTATTTCCACACTATACGTCTAGTCCTTTGTTTTCAGCAAAACCAGTGAGATTGACAACCTCAGTGTAAGTTGGAGCAAAGTAATTTGGTTGTGTTGTGTGCAGGTTCCACGTTGTTGACTGACGCCGGTAGTGCGCACTGCCAAAGTCAGCTAGCAGCAACCTTCAGAATTGATTTCTTTCTCCTACTGGTCGATTAAACTTTGGTTTTATACTGAAGGAAAATTTACTGTTGTGCTCATCATACCTTTCTCTTGAAGTTTCCCAACTGGTCCTGTGAGACAACATTGGCACAGTAGAAGCGATAATTGTATTCAGGCTCTTCAAAAAAATAAGCAAGCATCTCTGCTTCAAGTGCTCATGCGAGCATGGTAGGAGAGAACCAAGAACACGGTTGACACGAGTTTGCATTTTTTTCATTTTTTTTTCTTTTTAGGTTTATATGCAGATCTATAGTGAAAAATACATTACGAAAGAGTACGACTAACATTCGTGCAGGTTTATATATAATTGCCCATTAGTTGGTACTTTGTTGTAGACTTAATTTACTATCTTTCAAATCACCTTTGCAAAATGAGGTTTTTTAATAACCTTTGAGAAATTATTATGCAACCAATTATTTGCTCAACTTAATAATGTAGATATTTTTTCTTGTTGCATGTAAGAGTGAAAATGCTTGTATATGAAACTTAGTTCATGTAAGAGGAAGAGCGCAAACCGATGGAAAGAGATAGAAGAAAAGATAAAAATGTGTACCTTCGCGGGGATAGACAAGAAGATACATAATAAGAAAAATACTTATGATAGTCACTGAAAAGTGGGAAAAAAATCTAAGAATTAGTGTGACACGTCTCACTCGTGAAAAAACCCAAACAACATTAACAAGGTTGGGTATTTTATTTAGTTCACCCACATGCACTTAACTATAAGAGCTCATTATTAGATTATTGCTTTCTATGCATATGATGTGGAATTATAGATTGGATTGCAGTTTTCTAATCTAAACTACTTATAAAAGAGCAAATTAGAATTTCTCTACAGCCATACACGAAACAACCAGAAGCCTACAATCAAATCCACCCGATAAAATTCAATAGCCCATATTTCTCTGATGGTCCGCTAAACTAAACATACGGCTCAGATTAAATGTTCAGCCGGCGGACTCGCTCGCCTGGGTCCTGCACTGATTAGCTCGACGTCCCCCGCATCCCCAAATCACGGATCAACACCAGAACTGTTTCTCAAAAGTCAAATCCATCTCCACATCTAGACGAATTCTGCCTCCGCATCCACCAACGCCCCGTCGCGCGACGCCTGGATCTGCCAAGGACAAGCGAAATCATCACCATGGCAACTGTGCGCAGCCGGCGCCTGTCCGCTGCAAGGCGCCCTGGAACCCAGCGAGGTGGCCGCCCGGTGTCCGCCGGCAAGGACACGGATGACGTCCACCTCCTTCCACTGCCCGTCGCCTCAGCTAGCTGCAGAAAACTAGCACCGCCGCCGATTCATATTCGTTCGTTTCTCATACTTGCACTTTGGTTTCAGTCATAGGGTACTCCTGAGGGCTGAGGATACATCTTGCTGGTCGGGAAGAATGTCCTGGACCCCTGGCCTAATTGAATTAGCGTATTATTGATGGGCACCCCCACCGCCGGCGAGGATAACTTCAACCAAAGCAGGAGCCGACGCGCCGACGACGAGGCTCGGAAGACTAGCTTGGTTCTAGGTGCTGCGCTGACGAGCCTGGCGTTCACGGCCAGTCCGCACCCGCTGTCGGCGTGCACTAAGGGTGTGTTCAGTTCGTGGAACCAAGTGGAATGTAATGGAATGGTTCCACACTTATTAGCTATTCTTGTGTTCGGTTCGGAAAAGGAACGGAATGGAATGGTTCCAGGAAAACGAATATTCGTGCTATATGCGGAACTCACTCGTTCCACCAAATCGGTGGAACGTCTCCGTTCCTGGCGCTAATCTCTCTCCCTCATCCCCCGGTCTCACTCCCTCATCCCCTAATCTCTCTAACCGCACACGGGGGAATCGACGGCGAGCAGGCGGGCAACAGTGGGCAGGCGGGCTGGCGTCGGCGGAGCAGGCTGAGCGGGCGGGCTGGCGTCGGCGGAGCAGGCTGAGCGGAGGGCTGGCGTCGGCGGAGCAGGCTGAGCGGGCGGGCAGGCGGAGCAGGCTGAGCGGAGGAAGCGGAGCAGGCTGAGCGGGCGGGCAGGCTGAGCGGGCAGGCAGGCGGAGGAGGCGGGCGCACAGCCGGCGGCTAGCAAGAGGGCCAGCGACGGACCGCCGAGAATCGGTCAACGGCAGACGGGAATAGGTCGATGGCTAGGGGAATTGGTCTATGGCGACGGGAATTGGTCGACGGCGATGGAAATTGGTCGAGGGCGGACGGGAATAGGTGGAGGACATATGGGCAAGCACTGTCCAACGCAGGGAAGAAGAGAACTGTGCACTTTTGTCCTTTTCGTTTGATATTTTTATTTAGAAATAAACTAGTCTTAGACTAAAAAACTTCATTTTATGTTATATAAACAGTAAATTAACTATCTAAATCGTAAAATATAGTCATTCTATTCCACATATTTGTCTCCAACTAAACACTGGACGGAACGGTTCCATTCCAATTTTTTGGCTAAACCGAACACCGGAATGGAACCGACCCATTCTAGTGGAATGGAACCATTCCAATCCATTCCACTTGGTTCCACGAACTGAACACACCCTAAATCACTTTTCCAGGCAGCAAATCCCGCGCGTGCACGACTTCCCCTGTTCCGAGGGTTTTGAAACTGCCTCTCCGACGGTATGTCCAATGCATTTTTTTTTTTTAACTTCCATTGAGAAGTAAAAGTAGGCAACGGAAAGTGCTTGCCTTGCTGTTTGGATGGTGCGTAGCCGGTGTTTGTAGGAATGCCTCTGTGGCAGCGCAAGAATCTTACTTTGCAGCTGCAGAAACTTTGGTTCACGGTATGTCTTTCAGTCCCAGCAATCAGCAACGTCAGAGTTAAAATGAAGACTGCAGGCCAAGATTTCATATATACGTTCGTACGACCGTGTAAGCTTTGTTTTCTTTGCATCAGGATTTTTGTATCATCTTGCTCGGTTGTATACATATTTTAGGCATCAAATTTACAGTTGTATATCTGTACAACAAACTTGTACAATGCTAATTCAATTGAATACAGTTGCTGGGAAGGATGATTATACATCGTGCTGCAATACACCCGAGAGTGTATGGACTTTTGCTTCATATCTTTCTGTTCAGTATTTTTACTGTTGGGATTATTGAATACGTGTGGGAGTTGTAATTTTTAGAAAACATCGACAATGTCCCATAAGAAAGGTTAGTACGTGATTGTTCTACAAAATTTTCTAGAGCTATTTACTTTTAAAAATGGTGGAGCTTTCCTCGCTGCATCAGAATTTTACTTTGGTACATAATGAATTACTTCCTGGGGATGAGGTTTTCTATGATCTGTAAATTCTCTCCACCTCTGCTAAGAATTCAATTGGAACCACGAAGAATCCTGTTAAAGTGATTTTGGAATATTTATGGTACTTCATCATTTTTCTCGAGTGGAGCATAAAGCTAAGTAGCAACACTGACCGCCAGACATGTTTTACAAACAACTATGACTTCTTAGCTGAAAAATCAAAAGTTTTAGGGTGGTAAACTAAAAATATATTGATCGTAAATAAGAATCGTGCATTGCACGTACAAGCTTACTAGTAACCATAAAAAATCTTATTAGTTTTAGAATATTATATTTGATTTACATTTACATGTATGGAAAAACTTATGTGTCTATAGCAACGCACGGGCATTCAACTAGTATCAATAAGTTGCAAGTATTTTTTTTAAAGCTCATAAACAAAAAAACCTTGGGCTTAGAGTGTTTAGCCTGGAGCAATATGAGGATGGGCGACCAAGGAAAGACATGTGACCAACCGGAAAGTCTTTCCCGGGTGTTCATCGTGACTTCATATTATATTTGATCAACTTTTAAAGGTTTTTTTGAGAGTGCCTCAAATCATTAAGTTTTATAGGCATTTTTTAGAGTGCCTTAAATGGTACTTCCTCTGATCAGAAATAACTGTCGGCGACTTAGTACAAACTTTATATTAAGCTAATATAAAATCACCGACAGTTATTTCCGATTGAAGGGAGTACTATTTTTGAGACACTTTGAGAGTGGCTCAAATGGTTAGCCTTTAGAGGCAATTTGAGAGTGCCTCGAATGGTTAGACTTTTTAGGTACTTTGAGAGTGCCTCAAATAGTTAGCCTTTAGGTAATTTAAGGCAAGATTTGACTTTTAGAGGCACTTTGGAGTGGCTCTATTTCTAGACCGTGACATAGTGATAGCCAGAATTATTGTCAAAAAAATAGTAATAGCCAGAATTGGTACATAGTAATTACAAAGATTTCACTATTGATTAGGGGAGAAACTAATGGACCTAATATGCGTTATACTCTAGCATATTCTGTTTACAAGTATGGAAAGAGATAATTGCAATAATTCTAGGGAAAAGATACTGTAAAGCGCCGCACCGAAACGTCCGCGTGCGACGCTTGTTGGAGATTCGCGTCGTTCATAGGAAAAGGAGAACCGTGCAGGCGTAACCTCCCCATCCTCTTAATTAGGCATCACCTTATCCTCTCACCTACCCCCGCACGAGCCACACACTCCCCATTCTTACCTCGTTCCTCCTCGGTTTAGGTTCCTCGATTCACACGCATGGAGGACGGAGTAGATCAATCTGCCTCTGCCCCAGGAGCTATGTTCGGGCGAGCAAGCGGTGGCCGGAGGAGGAGGCTGGCGGTGGGGGAGGATTGGGTCATGTCCGACGGGAGGGCATGGCAACCGCGGGCTCGCAGACCCACCTCTGAGGAGCCACACGGGCGCCGCTGCTACTAGGGCTCGGCCACGAGCAGGGCAAGCAGCGAAGCGGACAAGATCCCCACCGTCGTGCGCGAGGACCCTTCGCCGTCACGCTCCACAACGCAGATGATGAGCCTGGCGGACCCGGCGATGCCATGGCCGTCTTCGCGGGTAGCGCCGATGAGGAGACGCGATGGCGACTGTCGTCCAGTGCCTGGTCGACTTGTGGCCGAGGCACCTAGCCACGGCGGAGGACAACGCCGCCAGGACGCGCTCATCGACATGGCAGCCGAGGTCTTCCTGGAGGTTCTGGAAAGGGAGATGGACGATGATGGGTCCCTGAGGCGTACGCGGCCAGGGCCGGGCGATGCATGCGTCCACGATGGCGAGGCCACAATGCAGTTGCACGGTTGGCGGCCAAGTTCGTGGGGCTGGTGGACAGGATTCTGCAGGGCGTGCTCTGGACAGAGGGTGGAGGTCCACGCCAAGGACAGAGGGTGGAGGTCCTCATTCACATAGATAATCTGGCATTTGTGCCTGATTTAATCCGGTAATTGTGCCTGATTTAATCCGGTAATTGTGCCCGATTAATGTGGTAGTTGTGGCTGATTCATAATTATCTTACAAGCATGTTAGTATTTGCTACATAGATTTTCTGTGCTGGTTATTGTGCATGATTAATCTGATAATTATTCGTGATTAATCTGGTAGTTGTGGCTGATCAATCTCAATCTGGTAATTGCTTGTCAAACATTTGCTACATAGATAATCTGGCATGTGTGCCTGATTAATCTGGTTATTGTGAATGATTAATCTGGTAGATATGATCAATCCTAATATTGCTTGAGACCATGATAACTGCTACACAGATAATATGATAATTGTGATTACTTAATCTGCCAACCAACTACTGAGATAAGGTAATAGTAATGTTACATACATAACTCCGATGGTTGTGAATAATTTATCTTGTAACCTCCAGTTGGATAATCTGATAGTTTTACTTTATATACAACATGGTAATATTTTTATGTAGATTATCTTGATTATTGTGAATAATTAATCTAGCAACTGCTTAATCTATAATAATTTGTGAGTATGTAATATCATAATTCACAGCGTGGTGATCAGGACTAATTAAACTTGCTAGGGGCTAACTGCAGCCTAATCGGTGATGATTTATAACTAATAAATCTAGCTAGTGGTTTGCTGCCAAGATAATCTGAGGAGTGTCAAATGTTTTTTGTAGGGAATGCTGTACAAAGAATGAGGAGTCCATATAATGTAAGCAATGCTTTTCTTGTTTGCTACCTGCCAATTTTTTATGTGGCTGAGATTGTATCAGTCACGTGCACCGTGCAAGTGTACTCGCTGGGTTAGCGCATGATGGATGGTCTCAGAAGCTTACAAAATCATAGGCTCTGCGCGCTCCGCGTTTTGGTCAGCCGCCGCACGGGGGCTATCTGGTGCGGCGCCGCCAGGTAGTCCCGTCCATAATTCTAATACCGAGTATAATCCAATCGCTCAACAGCGTGTATATATACACAACAGGCGAAATCAATCACCTCCGCAGATTCGGTACAGCCTGCCTCGTCCTCCAAACCTAGATCGATACAAAGACGATGGCGGCGTCGAAACTCCGTCAAGAAAACGAATGCGTCCCGGATGATCCGGCATCACCGGCGCCAGCGATTAAGCCGATGACGCTCCCGGTGGAACTGCTGCTCGAGATCGTGGCGCGCTCCGACACCCGCACTCTTCTCCGGTGTGCAGCCACCGCCTGGCTCCCCCGTCGCGACATTCTCAGCGGGCCTTTCATCGACCGCGTCACCCAGCAAGGCGGCATGGTGCCCCGGTGCATCCTCGCTAGCCTCAAAACCCACGACGACAAGAAGCGGGCCGCTCCGCCGCGACGGCTCTCTCTGGTCCACCCAGCCACGGCCAAAGCCGTGTCGTTCTGGAAGCACCATATGTCACCTTACATGTCACGCTTCGCGGGTGACCTCCTCGGCGAGCACATCCCCGTGGCGTCGCGTGCCGGCTTCGTCCTCCTCCGCCGCCGCCACGCCGGCGAAAAGCTCCCTAACCTGTGCGTGTACGACCTGTTCACCGGCCACCGCACCTTCTTCTCCGACCTGCCAGACATCGGCTCCGACAGTTCAAGACGCTACCACCTGCTCACCTTCGCGGACGGCATCCGCTGCTCCTTCCTCTTGTTTGCAGCCAGTTTCGACTGCGACGACAGACCCGAGATCCAAGTCCAGACCGCTACATCAAGGTGTCGCACCTGGGCACCCGCCGCCATGATCCACGTGGACGGCGAAGGCTATGCCTGGCTCAAGGGCGCAATGGGCCGAGGCGCCGTCGTCCTCAACGACGGCGTCATGCACTGGCTGGTGCGCCACCGAGGAGAGATCGTCACCTACAACGCTCTCACAATGGAGCAGGGGACGATGACGCTCCCCGCCGTTATCACCGGCTTCGAAGGACGGGCGTTCTTCTTGGGGTCATACTACTCGCGCGACGGGCGCCGGAAGCTGCTGAGGGTGCTGGCCTTTAAGGGGTTCAAGATATTTGTGTGGCGTCAGCTAGCAGGCGGAGACTGGACGCCGGAGGAGGAGGTCGCGATCGACACGGAGGAGAAGTTGCGAGCGCTAGACCCCCCTTGCATCGACATTGATAAGTTTGAGTTTAACGAGTTCAGGTGCTCCAGCGAGGGAAGCAACACGGTTCTGATGCGTATGCGGTCTCTTCAGTTTGATCTGAACAGAAATCGTCGTCGTTATCGTCGTCTGCTCGTCATCTGTGACTTGGAGACAAAGGAGGTGCGCGTGAAAGAGCACACAACCCGTCACTCTCTGCTTTTGGAGATCGATCTGCCATCTCGGCTACGTGCAATGGAACTTCTTCCCTAGCTAGATCATAGTAGCTAGTAGATCCTATTAGCTATCTTATTAAGCTTCACGATGGTCAGGCAATGCGTCAGATGTGACGATCAATCTACGAGTTTCTCAGAAATAATTTGTACGGTTCATGTAAATTTAACTAGTACTTCACCAAAGAACCATGGCTACAGGTCCATTTTTCTGTGGCAAAACATCACGCTCGTCTAATCTTTTTTTAGCTCGTCTACTATTTGCGTGGACGTGTACCTAACCTATGGTTCTTTGGGGAAGTACTAATTAAATTTACACAAATTCAGATGTGCCTGGAACCTTTTACTTGAGCCCTTGTATCTTTCGTGCCTTGCAAATGTGTTATTTTTTCCTGGCTTTTCACCCACGACCTTTCTGAACAGAATTACTAGCTTAGACGGGCCAAAAGCTTCTTGTTCAGGCACTACTCTGGTGGAGATGGAACTATGGAAGGACAGAAATAAGATAGTGGCAGGAGAGCAGGCAAACACTGAATCTAACCTCGTTCACCTAATCGGAAGTACTGTTAATGATTCTGATCAGTTCTGCATAAAAGAAAGAGAGGAAGCAAAACTCTCGACAGTTCTGGAGCACTCCATCAGGGGATAAGCTAAAGCTGAACACTGATGGCAGTTACTGTCAAGACACTTGTAGTGGAGGATGGGGCTTCATAATTCGTAATTCTGATGGGCAGGGGTGCAGGTGCGGGCGCTCTTCATTGTGCATTTGATGCACGTTCAGACCTCTTTTTTTTACACAAATTCAGGTGTGCCCTGGGACCTTTTACTTGATCCCCTGTATCTTTGGTGTCTTGCAAATGTGTTACTCCCTCCGACCACTAATACCTGTCTTTAATTTGATGTATCTAGATACTAAAATATGTCTAAATACATCATGTTAGAGACAGATATTAGTGGTCGGAGGGAGTATTTTTTTTCCTGGCTTTTCACCCACGACCTTTCTGAATAACTAGGAGTAGTTAGCGTAAAACCATGACATTAAAGACTACTAGTTGAATGCCCGTGCGTTGCTACGGTTTCTAAAATTAATTTCCTCATCATGTATCAGCACAATTTATGTGAACATTCATGCGTAAAATATTATGATTTTAGTTTGGTTGAAATGCCATTCAATAAAAGCAATAATTTAACATCATATCAATATAAATTAAAATCAAACTAATTATCTTTCAATAAATTGGCAAATAATACTATCACATTCCAAAATTGCTCTGATAGACTGGCTATCATGGCACCTTGAAGGCATTCTGTTATGAGATTTGGATCTGATTAGCAAAACTATTTAATCACCTGTTAAGAAGAATGAGATTTTAAGAAGAATGAGATTTTGAGAAGAATGAGATGTGTGCAAATGACAGTGCGAATTTGCATAGTATAGGTTGCTCACTCATGTACTCTCTCTAGTTGTATTTTGACCCACCTTGATCTTTATAATGCACATGATTATAGTTCAAATCAGCGTGCTCCATCTTGCAACTTGTACCTCCGTTCCAAAACAAGTGACTTAGGGTCTATTCGGTTCTGGGATGGACTGGAATGGAATGGAACCTTTCCATTCCTAGAACCCATTCTTGCATTCGGTTGGAGCGAGGAATGGAATTAGGTGGTTTCACAAAAGGGTATATTCTCTCTAGATGCGGAACCAACCCGTCCGACCGATTCGGCCGGACGAGGTGGAACGACACAGTGTCTCTCTCTAATTTAATCAAGTTTAGCTATAATTAATCAAGTTTAGCAATAATTAATCAAGATTAGAAATAATTAATCAAGTTTAGCAATAATTAATCAAGATTAGAAATACTTAATCAAGATTAGGAATAATTAATCAAGTTTAGCAATAATTAATTAATTTTAGTAATAATTAATCCAATTTAGGAAATAATTAATCAAGTTTAGAATAATTCAATTCCATTCCATTCTCATCCCATTCCAAAACCGAACACAGGGATGGAACGGTTCCGTGATAATTTTTTATCCAAACCGAACACAGGGATGGAACGGTTCCATGACGGTGGAATGGAATGGTTCAATTCCATTCCACCCCATCCAAAAAACGAACACACCCTTAGTTTTGGAGTATGTAGACGAATTTCGAATTGTCGAGATACATCTTTATCCGAAAAATTAAGTCACTTACTTTTGGATGGAGGGAGTACTCATAGTATAGCTATAACAGTACTGATTTCAGGGAGTACTCATACTAAAGATATAACAGTGCATCTTTATTGAGGTACGAGAGACTTAAGTTTTTTATATGGAACAACCCGGTATTCCTTCCAGTTGCAGAGACCTGCATGCAGAGTCGCTAGCAGCAGCTATATTTACAAAGTCTGGGACAAGGTAAAGTCAGTGTTGAAAGCCTCCCTCATCCATTCTTGACCCATGTGTAGCTAAAACATGAGCTACAGTAGTACTGTTACATGCCCTGGGGCACCATTTTACAACACAAGCATTAAAGGAAAAATACAACAGGTGTTTAGTTCTAAGAGTAACACTCCATGCCTTGCCATGTTGTAAGCATCAATGGTGACTGCCTGCTTAAGGGCGAGGTAATCTGTCTTGATCTGCACTCCTTGACAGCGCAGACAAGCATCCCTGAAGGTCGCCTGGATGGGTGTGATAGCTCCAATTTGTAGAGCTCCTATGCAAATTATGTTATTCCTTGAAGAGAATAATAACTTCGATGTGCCTAATCAGAAAATAATACACTGTACTCTCTTATATGCTTGAAGGAGCATCTTTCTATATAATGAAGCTTTCATAGGCTCAAATTTCTACTCTCTCCGTTTCTAAGAAATGCAATCAAATACATAAAACAATTGTCCACATAAGTGGTGCAAAAGAATACACCTTATATTGTGTAATTTTCCTGAAAAATACACCTTTTTTGAGAGAAAAAATTAGCCAGGGTTAATCTCACCCAAAACTGGTGTAATTTTTTGCTCCACGTTTATTCATTAATTTCTATGCCAAAAATTATACACCCCACAAATAGGAACATAGTAAGTAATTTTTGGCAAATGTACTACAACCAAGGTAAGAGATCCTAAAAAATTTCAAAGAGATAATGAGAACCAAAACCGTTTAATACACATGCAAATTTATATCGTTACCTGAATACAAAGCATAACTTCGATCTATCTGATCTGAAGACCTTTTTAGCATCATGGTACAGTATATGAGAATTAGAGTCCTAGAAGTTGTTAGATGACACAGAGAGATCTCTAAAAAGAATGTTATCATGATGGAAAAATGCACTAACCATGAACTATACATCCATAATTGTTAAAGGAAATACATATCCTTAAAGAAAATACAAAACTTCGGTGACCAAAATTTTGCCTCTTTCATCTGCAACAATCACAATATATACTGTTTGGTTGTATCGTCCTAGTAAGTCTATAATTTCGCACCACATTGACATATATTCGATACCACCTACACCTCAACCATAAACAAAATCATGAGTTAATTCCTCTAGGAGATCACATAAGTGAAACTAACCTCGATAAGATTTTTGTCGCACAACTAAATTTCCATGTGTGTTCTTTAACTATACAATATAAACTGGAAGTACATATTTTCCTATAAGGGAAAAACATGGAGATGTTTATTTGATGATACTACGATAATATATTTTAGTCTTTGGATCAGGGAGTCGCCTACCTGGTAATAAGAAATACCATCGTCCCTCTTATGATATAATCAATCTCTTCCCTGTACATAAAAAACAAATTAGCTAAACACATAATACCCACTCAGTTAGTCAAACGAAATATTCATTCTGCTAGCATTCTATACAATGAACTAAGTTGTTGGGACTACAGGTCACAGACCGGATCCATGGCTGGGATGGAGGACGGCCATGGAGATGACGGGTTGCCAGGACACAATCGGTCGTGGTACACAACGTCAGATTGCCCGGATCTCCTCCTTGTCGTCAACTCATCGTTGACCAGGACCCAGGCGCGGCGCCGCCTCCTAGGAAGACCCTGTGGCACTGGAGGACTGAGCAGAGCACAACACACACGGGAGTGGCGGAGGGAGCAGAGCACGAGTATGGAACAGAGCACACGCGGGGAGGCAAGATGGGGGCTCGAGGGCGAGGATAGCCGCGCCGGCTAGCAGGAGGGAAGCGGGAAGGACTCCTAGGGCTGCACAGCACCGCCAGCGGCACGCCCCAGACCAACTCCTCCGTCGGCTTGGCCTGCGCTGCCTCTGCCTTCCCCTTCCTCCATCGCCCACTGTGGTGCCAGATGGGGCCCGCTCGCCTCCAGTGCCCTACGCCATGCCCATGCTCGAGAATCCTTCTCCGATGGCACTCGAGGGAGCTCTTGGCGCCCGAGCCTCTGGCTCTTTCTCCGGCGGTGATTGACACGGTGGAAGAGGACCATGGGGCGCGCTGTGGAGGGAAGCCGGCGGCAGGCACGCATCATGGAAGCTAAGCCAAGGCGCGTCGGCTGCTGGAGGTTTGGGCGGGGGGAGGAGCCGGCCAGCGGTGGTGCGCACGGCGTGGCGGCGGAGATGGCCGTGCGCACGGCGTGATTGATTACCCAGATGCTCCACCTCCTATATCGCCAGATGCCCCGCCTCAAAGGAGAAGATGGCTGGATCATATTTGGTGATTAATTAGCGGTTAGCGCAAAAATAGGATGGGTGATCCTGAGGTTCCCTATTTGTGATTTCCGTATAATTATCGTTAGGGGTATTTTGGAAAGTTGAATGTTTTAACAAAAGTGGCTTCACCATCACCAACTAGAATCCTATAGTAAAGAAATTTTGAAAAACCACAACTTTACGTTTTAATCGCAAAAAACATGACTTTCTGGGTAATTATTTGCAATTCGCACTGATCGTGAATTGAGAGTGAATTGACACCAAATCTGACGGGTGAGATCTGAGTTGGCAAAGAAATCTATACATGCTGACATGGATAGAGCCCACTTTCCAGTCTAATTAAAAAGAAAAAGAAAAAGCAGTCCGTCTCCTTCCCCACTTGTCAGCCGAGGAGAAGTTGCGATCGCTAGACCCTGGCATCGACATTGAGAAGTTTGAGTTTAATGAGTTCGGGTGCTCCAGCGAGGGGAGCAACACGCTTTTGATGCGTATGCGGTCTCTTCAGTCTGATATGAACGGAAATCGTCGTTTTTTTTTTTTGACAGAACGGAAATCGTCGTTGTTATCGTTGTCTGCTCGTCATCTGTGACTTGGAGACAAAGGAGGTGCGCGTAAAAGAGCACACAACCCGTCACTCTCTGCTTTTAGATCGATCTGCCATCTCGGCTACGTGCAATGGAACTTCTTCCCTAGCTAGATCGTAGTAGATCCTATTAGCTATCTTATTAAGCTTCACGATGGTTACAGATGTGACGATCAGTCTACGAGTTTCTCAGAAATTTGTACGGTTCATGTAAATTTAACTAGGAGTAGTACTTCACCAAAGAACCATAGGTACACGTCCATTTTTCTATAGCAGAACATCAATGTCGTCTAATGTTTTTTTTAGCTCGTCTACTATTGAATGGACGTGTACCTATACTTCTTTGGTGAAGTACTAATTAAATTTACACAAATTCAGGTGTGCCCTGGGACCTTTTACTTGATCCCTTGTATCTTTCGTGTCTTGTAAATGTGTTTTTTTTTCTGGCTTTTCACCCACGACCTTTCTGAACATAATTACTAGCTTAGACGGGCCAAAAGCTTCTTGTTCTGGCACTACTCTGGTGGAGATGGAAGGACAGAAATAAGGTAGTGGCAGGAGAGCAGGCAAACACTGAATCTTACCTCCTTCACCTAATCAGAAGTACTGTTAATGATTTTGATCAGTTCTGCACAAAAGAAAGAGAAAAGAAACAAAACTCTCGACAGTTCTGGAGCACTCCATCAGGGGATGAGCTAAAGCTGAACACTGATGGCAGCCTATCAAGACACTCGTAATGGAGGATGGGGCTTCATAATTCGTAATTCTGATGGGTTAGCGATGGGTGCAGGTGCTGCCGCTCTTCATTAAGCATTTGATGCTCTCAATTCTGAAGCTACGGCATGCCTAGCTGGTATTCAGTGGTCGCAATCATGGGGGAATAACCCAAGTACAAGTGAAGACGGATTCTCAGAGCCTTGTTGAAGCTATCAATAGGAAGGTGATCATTGACAGACAGATCATACGCATTTGAGTTTCTTATTAGACTGAATTTTTCTAGTTTTTCTATCAACTATTGCCCAAGGGCTTGTAACAAAGTTGTGGACGCGTTATCGATGTACCTTACTATCCCAGCCGTTTGGCCGGATGAAAACTATATCATAAGTTTGTAACCTCTACTAGTAACTGTCTAAAACCTGACGAAGCTTCACTTCTGATCTTCCAGCCTTTCTTTCTAAGATTTCATTGAGAAAAATCTTACTAACCATCAATTGAGAACTAGGTTGTTGCTGTGATGGTTAGTAAGATTTTTCTCAATAGGACGCGTTATTCACTTAATCTCATAAACATGATACAAATCAATTGTGAGAAAGATGCAGTGCCTTGTAATCCTAACATCTCATCAGCTCCAAATTTAGGTGTGTATGCGTCTACATATTGTGCTAGTCTGCTAGATAACACACAGCCAGACCATTAGCTGTAGTCACCTGATGCACATTCAGACCTCACATTTTTTTTGCAACGTAAAATAGAGCACTCGGGAGACTTTACTAAGTGCAGAAAAGAGAACCAGACGTAAAATAGAGCACTTGGGAGACTTTACTAAGTGCAGAAAAAGAGAACCAGAAGATGATGACAGAAACCATTGCATGTAAGTACGGATCATTTTAGTGCCACTAGAAGGCCAGTCTTGCTACGCTACACAAAGCTTAGACATGAAGACATGTTCAGTTCAAAACGTCTTTTTGAAATAAGTCTCGTCTTTTATCAGAAGCTTGTGACTTGTCTGGCTTCACTAGTCATAGTCGGCGCCACCAAAAAACGCGTAATCTGGCTCTGCAGATGACCCCAGCATAGGAATGTACTCTGATCCTCTCACGTGAACGCCGAAGCAAGCTGAAACATAAACATGCACACCGTTAAAGTTAGGCAAACAAGTAGAAGCGGATTTATCTCAAAGAATGCAAGCCAACAAAAAGATAGTTGCATCTGCCCACATATGAATTCAATATTAACAAACTGGAATAAGAAGATACAGCAAATGAAGATCTAAAAGTATTCACTGGAGATGATTTTAAACTAGTTCAACACACAACGGATTACATATGGAAATCGACAAGGAGAACATCATTAGGAAGTGCAGCGTGCTTTAGAAATAGAAATACAAAGAGTGACAGAGGCAAAAGAAAAGTGGCAGAAAGATAGGCCCAATGATAATAGCACTATTAATATCTATAAACAAACACAGGGTAACCTGATATGTCTGAACCTGATGTATTCGAACTTTGAAACATAATTTCCACAAAAACAGAAACAAAGCTTTAAAATTATTGACAAGACGATTTCAACTATGTCTATTTTGCTGCGAGAAAGTTCAGAAGAGAAATAGCTACAGAAGCTTTTGACCCAAGTAAGTTTTTCATGTGACAGAATCAATAATTAGAAAAAAGAGAGGTTTAGACTGTGATGTAAACCTCTTCAGAGGCGTGTAACAAACTTCTACCTTTTCAATAAAACAAAACGCAAAGGCTTTTTGCGTTTTCTCAAAAAAAGAGGGGTTTAGACCGAAAAATGCTTTTGGAGCCCAAGCTCACTGGAGCCCTTTATTTTGAAAATTCAAAAAATGACATTTTGAAGTTTAAAAAAAATGGAAAAAATATGTAAATGTAGGTAATGATGTATACTTTAACTGTGCAACATCTTAATCTGAAATAAATTGTATTACGGGCTACACAAAAAAGACAAAATCTAACAAGATTTGAATGTGCACTATCCACATATCTAGATCTAAAACGTTGTCTTTTTTATGTAGAGTAGAATACAATGTATTTCAGATTGAGACTTTGCGGAATTGAAGTATACATTATTGCCTATAGGTACATATTTTTTACAATTTTTTGAAAGTTTTTAAGTATATTTTTTGAATGTTTAAAATAAAGGGCTCAAGTGAGCCCGGGAGCCAAATCGACTTAGACCTCTTTCTTCAAAAAAGGGCAGCCCTGGTGCATGAAGCTCCCACTTTGCGCGGGGTCCGGAGAAGGGTTGGACCGCTTTAGACCTCTTTCTTCAATACTTCAAAAAACCCACAGTTTTGGAGAATACTTCAGTTTCTTACTTTGATGCCAAACGGAGCCTAAAGCAAGTCTAAATTATTATTTAAAGCAGAAACATCACGTACTTGAATTTTCTTCGGTTTGACAGTTGTCACAACATCTACAATATCTACTCTCCATTCTTTTGTTTAAAAAAAGGAGAAACATAAGCTCAAACAACATTTCACATAAAAGACTTATCTGGGGTACTGCAATAAATCATGAGCTCATGTAATACACAATTAAGGCCGCACCGAATATTCTAGTTGACTAGCACTGGCAAAATTAAGGTCACACCTAAGAGAAGTCACATGTGAACTTAAATAACATAAGACTACGAAACCAACCCTAGTTCAAGTTGGGGTATCCTTAACATTAATAATAGAAAAACATCATCAATCATGCCAGTTTGATCATTAACAAACTTAAACATGATCATGATGGTTCTTGTCGAACAGAACAAATCGATTTAAAGATGAATATCCAGTGTCCAACACAAATAGAAGTATGTATCTTCCATAACGGAACACATCATCAAACAAATAACTTGTGATTTAAGAATGGAAATCATGCTTATTGAACTGTAAGACAATGTCTAATGCAATGGCAGCAGCATCAGTCCTCACAGATAAGACCAACAGAGGACGACCAGTATCACAACAATATAACTTAGCAGTTACTGGACATCACATCAATAAGAACCTTCTTCAGAGCGACCATTCTAGCACCTATACACAAATTCCTCTTTTTATTTGCATCTATCAGTGGTAAGTACCAATCATCATTCAGATCAGTACGATGGTATATGAACTAAGATGTGATTGATGTCAAAGAGAACCCTAGACAATATAGCATGTATGTAAAGGTGAAGATAGTATATACTCCCTCTGTTTCAGAATATAAGATGTTTTAGCTTTATGAAGCAAGTGTATCTAGATATTTTTTTAGTGTGTAGGTTCACTCGAATATACAAACTAAAAGCTGTCTAGATACATTTGCTTTATAAACCTAAAACAACTTATATTTTGAAACTGAGGGAGTACATCATAACTCATATTTAGTGATCTAGAAAACAAGATTATCAGGTACCATGTGTAGCCAATTATGCCTTAGTAATTTATGCACTTCACTGACTAATTTAATCAATAGAAAAGTGATCAACATTTGCATAAAATATACACCACTTAGTCGACAAATTATTGCACCTCCATGAGGACACCTATGGGAGTTGATATCCATATTTTGCCACTATGGTAAGGTTTATTATGTTGTTCATGTTCTTTGCCATGGCAGGACTTATATATGACATATAGGATACTCATCATGTTGGTACTCTTCAATTGATATCATGCTAGTCTATATGTTGTGTAGGTGTTACTCACTGCTTGTGCTGATTAAATTCATCATTAGAGTGCACATTCCCTACATTTGTGGACAATGGTAAAAAAAAAATTGAACTTTGTGCACAAAGGTAAATTAGCTACTGCCAGTCAGCACGTCCAAACCTTGTGTGAATATCTTATCTTTTTTCTTGCCGTCTGCAGTTACTTGACTAGTCAAGTTGTTAGGGCTAGCACTATATAAAGCATGCAGCAGACTGATTGCAGGCAAGCAAAGCATACTCAACAAGAAGAGGTGTTCGCGTTGGTTTGAATGACGATGACTGTATCGTTCGATCCTAGCTCTGGCCTAACCACTTGTTTGGTCTGCAGGACAGAATTGGTTTATCCGCTACCAATTCATCCCTCGCAAGCACAAGACTAGACTAAAAGGAGGGATGGAATCGTTCCACTGATACTAATGGGATTGTTCAATGATCAACTATACTAGGATGAGGTGATTCTTCAAAGCATGCACTTTCTAGTAGTTGCTGTGATCTTCCCTCTTGTCATCAGCGTCCTACGTCTCCCCACTCCCCAGCAGAGGTTTACACCCGCATTTACTTAGCATACATTGCAGAATGAACAATCATCGGTTAAGTCTAATAATGCTGGGAATGAAAGAAGTGATACCATTCTCAATTTTCACTACACTTTGGAGCATAACCTCCATTTTCTTCTTCATCTCATTATTATCATCCATCAGTGGCACCAGAAGGGTCAGCTCCCTATAAATGTCACGTACAAATGAACATATATCTTTAGCATATTCAACTTCACCATCAGATATACGGCCAATTGCAAGCCTCATTAGCTCCCCTGACAAATCAGCAACCTAAGACATTGGCAGCACAGAAATAGCATTAACCTCAAGCAAGTACAGAAAAGGGAAAATGAGAATAAATAAAATATAGTTGTACAAGTATTTACCCCTAAAATATAGTCAAGCACATTTATCTGCAAGGGCTCAACAGATTTATCACTTAGCGCTAGCAAAGAATCATTAATCTCATCTAGACTCAATAAAGTGCCAGTCTTGCAAAATCTACAAAACGTTGCAGCTTCAATATATTCTTGTACCTGCAGCATTTATGGCATGTCAGATCTCTAGCAGAGTAAATGTAAAAAAGACGAATGTTGATACTAACACCAAAGGTATAGGCTCTTCTGAGCTTCCAGAAGTCGGTTCCATGTAATTCTTTTACTAACTTCCCAATGTGTTGGTTAACCACAGCAGCAAGATCATTTTCTGCCTTTGAAAGAACTTCCTCCTTGTTATTTCTGCTGATCCTGGAAAAGATCAATAGTATACGAATATATGTGAAGTTTACCAGAAAATAAACTGGCAGGTACGATTTAGATTCACATAATTTAGCATGTGTTGTACTTATAGAATGTAGTCATGACGAAAGAACACTTTGAGATGAGTACGTATTATTCTCCAGTGTTCTTGATTAAGGTGGATAGTGGTGAGACTAAACGATATTTAGCAAATGAGTAACTTGCTGTCTCATACGTTGGCAATTGAAGGAACCAAATGTAAGTTAGATCAATTCCTGGAGCTATCTATAATTTCTGCCTAGCAATGAAATACACAATGGATATGAATTTTAGGCTAATATAGTGTTCTTTATTATCATATTTGATTTGAAAGAAGCAAACACTTTGAACAACTTACACTCGTGCAGACTTCCTGATTTTGAGCAGTTAACTACTGCCTTGGGGTATGTTCTGTATAATCCGGCATGACGTGTTTATACTAAGGCAATTTAATTTATACTAAGGCAATTTAATTGAAAAATAAGACATTTCTGTATTCCACTTTTTAAAGTCACAGGACATACTAATTCATATTAGATCAAAATTAGTAAGACTGATCCAAATGGTTCTGGCTTCTGAGAATCGCAATCAATTTTCTCAGTTTTCCCAACAAATAGACAAACAAGTCGTGATACAGACAACTGTTAACACTCAAATCAAGTAGGTCACTAAGCCGCTGCATGATTACCTGTGGACTTGAAAGATGACTTTTTTGCTGTTCATTGTCACATCCCGACTTGCTTTCACTAGCCTTTCCCTTTTATCATTCTACAATGGTACAGAAGAGCGATGAGATAATATAAAGCAACTTAATTACCTAACAGAGTATTGAGAAACACATCCTATCACAACACAATACCTGCTTTCAGTTTACAAAAGGTGGGAAAAAATTCTAATGGAGACAACTAATGGAAAGGAAAGATTTTGGAAAGACTTCCAGCATATAGTTCTGGGAGCCTTGAAGAGGCATAACGTTAAAATAGTAGATAATTTTACGCATGGAATTTGAGAAATATTGCAACTTTGCCTTAATATTATAGACATCCAACATGCAAATGTATAATGACAGGCACAAGGCTCCTCGGTCCTCACTAATCCAAAAACAGGGGTGCTAAGAGGTCCAACGTCAACCAGGGGAGAGGAAAGAAAATATGGTTCACATCAACTGGTAAAGACTGAGCAACGCCTGCAGAGTACATTCGAGGTTGTGTAGGATTTGGTGTAGTTTTCTAACAGATCAGGTCGGTTGAACACCATTGATCTTCTTGGCACCCAAAGTGTTCACCTTATACCGCATTTCGCTAAGCTACTGTGATATTGTCATTGGGGTGGCAGCAGTCAGCGTCGGGGCAGAGGTCACTCACAGGTTTCGTTGGAATTTCTCCGAACACCTAGCACGCGTAAGATCTTGGCAGAAGAATCGCACATGCCGACCTACATACGAAGCTCTAAACTGACTCCCCCTCTTCGAGCGCATTGCACGCACAAAAGAATCCCGGGAAGCGACAGCACCACCCCCACCTGGAGCAGCGGCATGATCCACCAGGTAGGGGGCGAAACCAAGAAACAGGGCGGCGGCGGCGGGGCACTTACCAGCGCGTTGAGGTACTCGGCGTGTCCGGCGAACTCGGCCTTCATCGCGGAGCACCCCTCCGAGGCCGGCGGAGCCGCTGCGTCCGTGACCATTGCCCTGAACCGCTTGGTCGCCGGGCCGGCGGGAGACGCTGGGGAGAGAGCAGCAGACGATTAGAACGCGGCGAGGAAGTGAGGGGTACGGGGGGAGGAGGAGGAGGGAGTGAGGGGGTTGGGGCTTACGCGAGGAGATGCTGGGGCGAAGGGTTTTGCAGCCGGGCTGGGGCGCCGCCATGGGGAAGGGAAGGCGAGGAAGTGAGGAGGAGGGGAGGCCGCGCAGGCGGAGGAGGCGGTGGCAGACGCGCAGGGGCACCATCTGGCCCGACCCACCGTCTCGGTGCGGCACTTGAGGAGGTCGCGTGGGCTGCCTCCTTCCGTGCGATAACTTGTGCAAATCCAACTGCTTTTTCAAAAATGGCTTCTTGATCTGTAAATTCATACAAGTCAGTTTACAAATGTTGTCAAATTTGCATTCTGATGACGATAGAGAACGAGATGCGGAGAAACAAAATGAGAAGATATAATGTGTAGCCGTTTCATATAAACAAGAAACAACCATACACTAATTCTAAAGAGCGAGGAACATTGCGCAAGAATGCACCTGAATATGAATCTTTGACGCATGCTTTGTTTTTTTAGTGTTCTGACGCTAGACTGTTTTGAACCGCCACGTCTTAGATTCTCAATGCTAGTTTGCCGAGAGTAAACCAGGCAATATCGGATTTAGATAATTTTGCGTGTTATTATAGATTGATCCCATAATAGACAGGCCCAAGACAATTGATGCTACGTGTGCCATTTGGGATTCATGAAATAAGTGAATATGTGGAGATATAGGTTATCAATGTCATTTTTTTTAATTGGGGCCTCGATGGACCCCGAAAGGCTGCATTAACTCATCGTCTGTGGGTACAACTTATATCCAAAACCCTGAAAGAAAGCAATTACATCATTATCCCCGTCTATCTCATTGCTCTCTACTTGTAATAATACATATTTTGCCGTCAACTGTGGCTTTTAAGGAGGGGCATTGGTACCAGATTCAACCTCCCGTTTAGGTAGTGGCGTAGCTTAGTACGGGCTAGAGGGGGCCATGGCCCCCAACTCCCCCAACTCCCCAAACTCTTAGAATCTTCTTTTAATACTAGTTTATAATTAGTATTATTTTACATCAAATAAGTATAATGCTTCATATTAGCCCACTTAACTATGATTTGCCCCCTCTCAATTCACGATCAAGCCACGCCACTACCTTTAGGCACTTGGTAACGTTAAATGTCGAGCGGTGGATTGGACTGTCGTTCACCTCTAGCAATCACTTGTCGTTGTTTCGATCTTCACTTAGCTTCATTTTTATCTCTAATTCATTTGCTCCGCCTTGTTACTACTTGATCTGCCTTCTTTCTCTCTTATGCATGTTAGATTGTAGTGAAATGTTACCCGTGGAAAATAGTAGACATTTCAATGGCTGAGCATCTTGTAATAACTGGTTATTTATTAAGTTTTCTCTAAGTACAAAATTCAACCATGGATATAGTAGCTTGCCAAGAATATGAGCTGATCATCTCAAAGAAGAACACAATAAGAAGAAGATAACGCTTGGTTACACCCGTACGTGACCATGCGACTCCCAAGGCGATCGGAACTCATCCTGCCTCTCGCGGCGTCACCGCAGATCGCCCCGTCTCTGTGACATTTGGACCATGGAGGCGCGGTGGATATCGGCCCTCAGTGGTGGGAGGGCTCCACCCCCGTGTTTTGAGGGCTTTGTTCTCCGTTTTTAGGGTCAAGATTTGTAGGGGCGGCGCTCGGGTGGTGGTGGTGGCGCCTCATGCAATAAGATCTCCCCGGCTTCAATCCCATCTCGGCGGCAACGTCGAGAGGCTTGTTGAAGTGGTGTGGTATGCAAGGATTTCTTCTAGCTGTGGGAATCTTCGAATCATCAAGAAGCTTCATCGACAGTTCTAGCTTCTTCTTCGTCTCCGGGACGGATCTGATCGTCTTTAACCGTTCGACGGCCTCCCATTCGCAACCAACAACGTCAGAGGAGCGGCAGCGGCGGCGCGCTGTTGACACCGTATGGAGGTTGAAGATGAAGGGCTTCTCAAGGATCTCGCTGTAAATTTTGTTTTTCTTGGAATGTTTTGTACTGTTCGTTTTTTCTTTTAATGCAGAGTCCTATTCTAAAAAATAAGAAGAAGAAACATGACGAATATTCAAGTTTTTTTGAACATTTTCCATTATACCGGACAGTAGGCCGCCTCATTAAAAACCTTCCAGTCCCTTACGGTACCCTGGAAGGAAAAGAGTGCGTCTGAAACCTACTACCCCACATCACAGTACAATTACATCATTCACGAGCTTGCTAAGAATAAACCTAGGGGGTTCATCGACCCAAGTACAAGAACTACCAGAAATAAAAGAAACTCTAGCAAGCTCATGTGCTACCTGATTTGCTTCCCTATTACAATGTTCGATGCTAACCTTCCCAAAACCACTCCACAAAATACTACAATTATCATAAATAGCAGCAGACAATGTTGCTGAAAAACCTCCATTCTTCATTGTCTCCACCACTTGAGCACAATCAGTTTCGACCGTGAAATTCTGAACACCAATCTGTTGTGCCAATGTCAAACCATCACGAAATGCATAAGCTTCAGCCATAGACACCTCTTCCAACCCACCCCCCCCCCCCCCCCCCCCCCCGGCTCTTTTCACCAGGCTTCTTTGACGCATTCATATAATTCATTGCAAAGGATCGAAATTCAAGTTGATTCACTCAACCTAAACCTCTCCCAGAAATTGTATTGACCTGCATCGGACTTGAGTCGGTCGGCCTACCAACTTAACCTAACCCGATCCAAACAGACCCTTTGACACGTGACACGTCCGCAAGTTCGCGTCCTGCAGCCCTCGAAGGCTGGCTCCAACCGGATCCCACCCTCCGCCTCCAGTCCCCTCGCGTCGCGAGCTCACCCCATCGTTTCCGATCTAAACCCCCCGCCCGGTCGCCGAAACCCTAGAGCCCGCCGCCGCCCACATGGGAGCCCCCACGGCGGCCCCCGTGCCCCTTCCCGCCGCGCCGGAAGGGGACGGCGACGGCGACCACGAGCAGCAACTTCAGATTGTTCTCTCGTCCGCCCCCGTCGCCTCCTCCAAGCCCGAGCCCGCGCCGACGGTGGCCACGCACACGCGCACCATCGGCATCATCCACCCTCCGCCCGACATCCGCGTCATCATCGAGAAGACGGCCACCTTCGTCGCCAAGAACGGGCCCGAGTTCGAGCGCCGCATCGTCGCCCTCAACCAGGGCAACGCCAAGTTCAACTTCCTGCAGCCCTCCGACCCCTACCACGCCTACTACCAGCACCGCATCACCGAGATCGCCGCCCAGCCGCCCGCCACCGACGCCTCCGCGGGGGCGGAGTCCGAGGACGGCCAGCAGCTCCCGACGGACTCCGCCGCCGATGGCTCCGACGAGAAGCCCGACCACTCCGCGCCCTTCCGCGTGGCGCCGCCAGCCAAGGTGCTGGTGCCGCCCAAGGCGGAGCTCTACACGGTGCGCCTGCCCGAGGGCATCACCGGGGAGGAGCTGGACATCATCAAGCTCACCGCGCAGTTCGTCGCTCGGAACGGGAAGAACTTCATGACTTCTCTGGCGCAGCGCGAGGCCACCAACCCGCAGTTCAACTTCATCCGCCCCACCCACAGCCTGTTCACTTTCTTCACCATGCTTTCGGATGCTTACTCGAGGGTGATGAGGCCTGATGAGGGCGTGCCTGCACTCATCAGGGAGCTGCGGGAGGGGTCCAAGGACCTCACCACGGTGCTGGAGCGGTGCCTGAACCGGCTGGAGTGGGATCGGTCGCAGGAGCAGGCAAGGCAACAGGCAGATGACGAAGTCGAGCTGGAGAGGATGCAGATGTCGATGATTGACTGGCATGATTTTGTTGTCGTTGAGACGATTGAGTTTGCAGACGATGAGTTTGAGGGGCTTCCTATCCCGCCTACCCTAGAAGAATTGAAGCGCCGGAAGAGGATGGAGACCTTGAGAGAGGACGAAGAGCCCAAGGAATTAGCTGAACCAGCCAAGGATGATGCGATGGAGATGGATGATGATGAGATGCAACTTGTTGAGGAGGGAATGAAGGCAGCAAGGCTCCAGGAGAACGAAGGAGGAGCACAAGTTATGGTGACTGGGGATGATGAGCCACCTATGAGAATTGTCAAGAACTATAAGAGGCCTGAGGAGAGGATGCCTGCCGAGAGGGATCCGACCAGGTTTGTTGTCTCACCAATAACCCAGGAGCTCATTGCGATCAGCGAGATGGAAGAACACATGCGCATCTCGCTCATTGACCCCAAGTACAAGGAACAGAAAGA
Source organism: Dactylis glomerata (assembly GCA_007115705.1). Lineage (NCBI taxonomy): Eukaryota > Viridiplantae > Streptophyta > Magnoliopsida > Poales > Poaceae > Dactylis > Dactylis glomerata. Next base: position 12,248,453 of record QXEO01000734.1, read on the forward strand.
AAGAATGATGGCCAAGATTAAGGAGACCACACTTGCTCCTGATGATGAGATCTCTCGTAACATCATCGGTCTTGCACGTACAAGGCCAGATATATTTGGAACGACCGAGGAAGAGGTTTCTAATGCTGTCAAGGCAGAAATTGAGAAGAAAAAGGATGAGCAGTCGAAGCAGGTGATTTGGGATGGTCATTCTGGTAGCATTGGTCGGACTGCCACTCAGGCAATGTCTATGGGTGGTGAGGAACAACAATTTGATGCTTCAAATGTTCGAGGTCCAGCTCCACTTCCTCAGCCTGGCATGCCGTTGCCCAGGCCTCCTCAACCACTTTCTCTGATGAATGTTCCCCGATTTACGCCAAATCAAATGCCTTATCATATGCAACCCCCACCTCATCATATGCAAGGAGTTCCACATATGATGCCCAACATGCACCAACCTCCACCACCAGGTCAACAGCAGATGATTAGGATGTCTGGTCCAATGGGTCATATGCCAAACAGTATCCCTCCACCTCCAGGCCATACTACCCAGTTCATGCCTGGTCCACCGCGGTTCCCTATGCCTCCGCCACCACACATGCAGACCATGCCAACCATGGTCAACCCCATCGGAATCCCCCAGCCTCCACCACCTTTGCCTCCTCAACCACCTGCCGAGGAGCAGCCACCTCTACCTGATGAACCAGAACCTAAAAGGCTGAGAACAGATGATGCTTCTCTGATTCCAGTTGAGCAGTTCCTTGCTCAGCATCCGGTAATGTCTCTTCTCATCTTTTTCTGCTCTAATTACCTAAGTCTCTTTCTTATTATCTGGCACGGTAATGCTAATATATCTGTTTCCTGCAGGGCCCTGCTCGCATCTCGGTTTCTGTACCCAACCTTGATGAAGGAAACTTGCGAGGCCAAGTTTTGGAGATCCCTGTCCAATCACTCTCAGACACAGTCGGCAGTCTGAAGGAGCAGATTGCTGGAGAGCTGCAGCTTCCTGCTAATAAGCAGAAGCTAAGTGTGAGGACTAGTTTCCTCAAAGACAATCTTTCTCTTGCTTATTACAATGTTGGCCCTGGGGTGGTGATCAGTCTAGCTCTGAGGGAGCGTGGTGGGAGGAAAAAATGAGCTTTTCGTGTCCCAGTTTACTCACAGGGCAACCCTTACAACCAAGCTTCAGTGGCCGTCATGGAGATCCTGCCTTGTGGATTCTTGTATTGTGTTTTTTATAAGTTCAGCACTATAATTTGCACTATCTATTTTCAGACTTGCCTATGTTTTATTAAATGATTACATATTGTTGGAGGTGTTTGTCCATGATATTATCATGATGTTACTTGAAGGAGCTATATTTGATATTACACCAGGGTTAGGTGCCCACCATAGCTTCTGTATGGCCTTCTAAGATCTTAATATCTTCAGTGCACAATGTTTTTCCCATGTTATGAGATGTTCCTTTAAATGAATACTTGTGTGTTATTGTAGATGCTGCTGCACTGCATCAGTAAAGTTACTGTCATCCAAATGCTTATAAAGAAAGGTTTGTGTAAAGCTTACAATTGTAGTTCTAATTAAATTAGAATTGTGGGTGATGTCTCTGATGTTCTAAATTTTGCTGACAGAATAGAATGGCCTCTGTCAGAGATCTCACTGCTGCTGGTATCTTACAACAAATATAACACCTTTTTGTTAACGACTTAATTCTGTATGCACTGATGGCTATATTCTTATCTTCATTTTGCCTGGTTCATTAAGCTTTGCATAAGCTCATGCAGAATCAGTTTGTTGTATGCAAACCACCTTTGTTGGCTACTGTGGCAAGTCACTTGTATTCCTGTTTTTTGGCAAATCACTTGTATTCCTGTTTTTTGTGTTGGTCTTGCAGCTTGCACCTTTTTGTGCACCTGTGCATTGATTTTCTAGTCAGAGATATTAACCATTTTCATGGCGGCCATGCTTTTATTTTTCTGTGTGGTCATACTAGTAATATCTGCATAAATGTTAACTAATGTCTTTACCCTACTTTGGTTAAGCTTACTTTCTTCCATGACAATCTGTATTATTATTTTCGTTCTTTACTGAACTTCAGTAAACCCAAACGGCTGCCTTAACCAACAAGATTGTCTTTCTTGGTGTAGGATTATATTTGTTCTTGCTACATTACTGTTCTATTTATATGTTTTGGACATTGGTATGGAATCCAACTCTCCAAGGTTGAACTTCGATGCAAAACATAGTGTATCGAATTACTGTTATTACATATTATACTCCCTCCGTTCCTTTTTGGCAGTTCGATTTGTCTTGCCAAAACACCTTATATTTAGGAACTGAGGTAGTACTTCGCATCAGTAGCTTTTGAATATGATACTGCATTATAACCTGTGATGTTCTTGACCCACTGCATTTGCGAAAAGCTAAGCGAATAATGAACATACTGCGATGTTATAAACCTGCCTTTTTTTTGTCAGAACTGCATCAGATATGAACGCCCTTTTAATACCATCTGTCCAATCGATATTTGTTTTGGTTACGTTGTCATTTCTCTTATAATTTGTGTTCTTTTTTCCCTGACTCAGTTGTGTATTCGAGGGATGTTGGCATCAGGATTATGATTGGCTGCGAGAATTGGTGAAGATACACAATGATATTGCTTTATATCTGCTCCCAATTTATACTAGGTGTTAGGATCCAAGAACTAGTCTCAAGTAGAACAACGAAGTTGCAGACTTTCAGGTTCAACTCACAGAGTAGGTACTGTCTCTGTCCTGAAAATGTGACTTTTGAAGGGTCATCAAGCATTTCCATATTGCATTAAGCATGATCCACTAAGCGTTGGCATGATCCATATATCATGACATAATCATTATCAACTAAACACTGCAACATTTGCACAGATTTTTAGTTCTCTTGTCACCTTGTCATGAATCTTTCAAAACCATGTAGTGATTCTAGATATACTTGGATCTAATTTTATATGGGATCAATTTTCTAAAAAGACAAAAATGCTCAGATATTCTTAAACAAAGGATGACAAATATCTATGTTTTTGTAATCCCTAAAAATTGAGCTTCAAATTTGACCTTTTTGATAGAGTATATATATTAATATCGAGAAGATATCAATTACATCCAGCCTCTGCAACATACCCAAAAAATAAAGAAAAACTAAAAAAGAAAAGTCCCACTATAGTGATTAATTTTTTGTAGCAGCATTAACACCATTAAGATAGCATCAGAAATCTAGCTTCTCCAAAAGCGATGCCTCTAAGAAGAAAACAGTGCACAAGCGCGTTGTCTGATCATAGATATTAGGTTTTCACCTTAGAAAAAAATCCACGCTCACAAAATAACCTTTAACAAGACCATTGTTAGATACAACCAATTAAGACGAGATCTTAGGTTTTTATCTTCTCGTGTACTGTTGTCCCCACTTTTTATGCCGCGGCTACGAGTCATGAATCACGAAGCAAGTTTCTCATCGCCACAAAGACTCAATTACACTCAGCCTCTCCAACATGCTCAAAAAGTAAAGAAAAACTAAAAAAGAAAAATCTCACTATAGTGATTAATTTCTTGTAGCAGCATCATAAATCTAGCTTCTCCAAAAACGATGCCTCTAAAAAGGAAACAGTGCACAAGCGCGTTGTCTGATCATAGATATTAGGTTTTCACCTTAGAAAAAAATCCGCGCTCAGAAAATAACCTTTAACAAGATCATTGTTAGATACAACCAATTAAGGCGACATCTTAGGTTTTCATCTTCTCATGTACTGTTGTCCCCACTTTCCATGTCGCGGCTACGAGTCACGAATCACGAAGCAAGTTCCTCATCGCCACAAAGACTCAATTACACTCATCCTCTGCAACATGCCCAAAAAATAAAGAAAAACTAAAAAAGAAAAATCCCACTATAGTGATTAATTTCTTGTAGCAGCATCATAAATCTAGCTTCTCCAAAAGCGATGCCTATAAGAAGGAAACAGTGCACAAGCGCGTCGTCGTCTGATCATAGATATTAGGTTTTCACCTTAGAAATTTTTTTGCGCTCACAAAATAATCTTTAACAAGACCATTGTTAGATACAACCAATTAAGACGAGATCTTAGGTTTTCATCTTCTCATGTATTGTTGCCCCCACTTTCCATGCCGCGGCTACGAGTCACGAATCACGAAGCAAGTTCCTCATCGCCACAAAGACTCAATTACACCTAGCCTCTGCAACATGCCCAAAAAATAAAGAAAAACTAAAAAAGAAAAATCCCACTATAGTGATTAATTTCTTGTAGCAGCATCAGAAATCTAGCTTCTCCAAAAGCGATGCCTCTAAGAAGAAAACAGTGCACAAGCACGTCGTCGTCTGCTCATAGATATTAGATTTTCACCTTAGAAAAAAATCTGCACTCACAAAATAATCTTTAACAAGACCATTGTTAGATACAACTAATTAAGGCGAGATCTTAGGTTTTCTTTTTCTCATGTACTATTGCCCCCACTTTCCATGCCGCGACTACGAGTCATGAATCACGAAGCAAGTTCCTCCATTGCCACAAAGACTCAAACCACCATTGCTAGTCCCCTGGGCTTCCATGACATTCTCCGCTAGCTGACTTCACATGGAACGAGAAATCGTGCCACATGATGGTAACAGCTAAAAGAGCTTCGTAACGCCCAAACGACCAGATAAAAACACGGGTACATCCGACCGAATTCCATTCGATCCGGCAATCTCCAAGCATGAAGCGCCGGTTGAAGTTTGCCGGTGGAGCCTTCTGGAACACGACACTCCCATTAGATCCATAGAGACGGGCATCTGGCAGATCCTCATCTTGACGCGAGAAGGAACCCTAGGATCGTCTTCTTTATTTAAGCCGAGCAAGTAGCCCCTATGCCACCCACAGGCACCCTGTTGGATCTGCCGCTCCAAACCCTACCAGCGGAAGGCCGACATCAAGGAAGAAGAAGATAGAACATGGGCAATCTTCCACCAAAACCGACCGAACCACACAACAAGGAGGGAAACGGGAGGCGACCGACACCCCGATCAAGATCTAGGTTTCAACCCTACCTGACCCTAGCCCCTGCTGTCGGTCAATGCGTCACTATGGTCGATCTCCGCCACCACCGTGGCCAGGGGCGCTGCCCTACTCGACGTCGCCACGGCCTTCAGCGCCCTAGTAGCTCCGGCGCCGATCTTCGACAACTACCCCTAGTCCACCTTCGGCGGGTGGGCCCGCTGCCGTGGCGAGGGCCGACGGGGAGGGCTCTTTGGTGGTGTGCGGTGTGCCCCCTGGGGAGCGACGCGTGGGCTTTTTTGTGTTCTATCTCTACCTACGGTGAGATCTTCAAATCCGTATCTCTACGGTGAGTTCATCGGCGTAGGTCTGCAACTAGCACTAGTGGGGATGGGGCCTCCAGTCCCGGCCCGTAAGGGGCTTTAGTCCCGGTTTGCAAACCGGGACCCCAGCCGCGGGACTAAAGGCTGAACCTTTAGTCCCGGCCCGCTTACCAGCCGGGACTGGAGGGTGTCCACGTGGGCACCTCGGAGCGAATCAGGGCCAGGACCTTTAGTCCCGGTTTGTAACACAGACCGGGACTAAAGGGCATCTGCAGTTTTTTGTTTTTTGCTTTAGGGTTTTAGGGTTTAGGGGTTTTAGGTGTTCTGGGGATTAACGTGATGCCTCGTTTGGTGCCTTGGTGTTCGGGAATTAGTTTATGCATATATATAAGATTAACTTATCTTACACGCGAGCATATATATACAATTATATGGAGATCAGAATTATCGGGACAAGAGCCCGTCTATTCGATTACATGGACCAACATCAGTAATGGCCCCTAGCTACACTAAATCGTCCTTTGTCGTCTATAGCTTCTATCCTCAGAAAGGCCGCTAGCTCCTCTGCAACAGCAATCGCCCGTTGCTCTGGTAGGTACTTCTCCCGCATGGCCGTGTACTATATAAGAAGAGGAGATGAATATGAATATCAATCATGATAACAAAGAATGACGAGTAAAAATAGAGGTGTGAATGTTTATTGCTTACATCGTATCTGTAATCCTTGTGCTCAGAGGTAAACATGCGAATGGTCTCGCAAACATAGTATCCACATAGATGCGTCCCCCGTGGCTGCTGGTCGCACTTTACGGGAATAGAATATATATAATCAAAATAATAATCTAGCATTACAAATGTATTGAAAATAGAAGTATATCATACTACTACTTACCTGAGCCGCTCTAAAGGTCAGCTTCTCATCCCGGATACCGGGAGTCACGCACTTGAACCACTTCCAAACCCTGCCCGACAAGGAAAATGATTTGCTAAGTTTTTCATTAATTGATATATCAGTACCAGCAACTTTTCGAATGACGAGTCAGTCACACCGGTCTCTGCCTTCCACTTCAGCAATTCCAGTGTGCTACGCAGCTTCTTCTGGCCATCTTCACAAGTTGGGTACAATAATTTGTTGTGGTCCTGTAACATCTGCTCGAACTGCAACCTCTCTTTTTCTGTGTCGCAGCCTCGCCGTGCTTCAGAAATGACCCGGCCAAGATCATCAGCGGGCTCATCTGGTTCCCGTTCTGCACCCTGATCTTCTTTTTCATTGTCTTCCATTGCGGTATCAGCATACTCAGGGAACATAGATCGGTAGTTGTCATCATCGTTCTCTTCTTCTTCATCGTCGTCTTCCATCATAACCCCTCTTTCTCCGTGCTTGGTCCAAACATTATAGCCCGACATAAAACCGGATCGAAGCAGGTGGCTCTGAAAGACTATTGAGGAAGTGTAGTCCTTCTCATTCCGACATTCAACACATGGACAAAACATATAGCCACCACCATGCTTGTTCGCATCGGCCGCATCTCGAAAAGAATGCACGCCTTCTCTGTAAGCGGCTGTGCGTCGATCACCGTACATCCATGGATGGCTCATCTGCGTCATGCAACAGTATATCAAATATAATCACGATCCTAAAAATTAGTACCGCACGGTCTAAACGAGAAAATATAGTTGCTAACCTTTTAGAATAAGTGGAAATAAAGAGGAAGAGACTTAAGCGTGGCTCGGGCACCTCATATCGTAGTTGTGTTCGGTGAACTGAAGCGGCATCGCTCTAACACACATTTCATCAAACACCTCTAGTGCATCCATGCAAAAAGGAGAGCTAGCACACACCCACTTAGATCCATCCAAGAAAAATGCAAGGAAGAGTGAAAAGAGGGGCTGCAGCCATATATATATAGGCAGAGGACTTTAGTCCCGGTTTGAGACACAAACCGGGACTAAAGGGTGCGCACAGAGGGACCTCTCAGCGCGTAGCCCTTTAGTCCCGGTTTGTGTCTCAAACCGGGACTAAAGGGTCGTTACGGGCCGGGATCAAAGTCTCCCGGGCGGCTGGCGAATTTCGGGCGACGTGGCCGGGCCTTTAGTCCCGGCCTTCATCTGGGCCGGGACTAAAGGGTCCTGGCCAAAAGCCCTTTTTCCACTAGTGTAGTCATCTCCTCTCCTCACCCCTCCCACGGGCGGCTGCGGGCACTGGCAAGGCCTCCCGTCCTGTCCGAGGTTGGTGTCCCTACAAGCCTGTGACACATCCACAGCCACCTGGGCCCGAGCCCACCCACCATGTCCGGAATCCGGATAGAAATCTTTCTCAAACAAATCTGCCTGCGCACGCAGGTCCCCATCCATAGCGGAACTTTGCCCGTCTCCTCCCTTCTCTCTCTCCTACCTCACGCGCTCCACGCACGCACACTCCTCCCCACCCCCACGCTGTCGCCCTCGCTCTCGCCACTCCAAAACCCTAGTCGCCCAAAACCTTTCACCACACCCCCTACCACGGCGGCGGCGGCGGCCCCATGGCTGCACCACTCACCGGCTAAGGCCAGCCCAAGCTCCGCTCAGCTAAGCTAAGTCCCCGCCAACATCTCATCCGAGCCCGGCGCATTCCTCTCTCGGCGGCGGCGGCGGCGGGCCCTGAAATCCCAGCCTGACGCGGTCTCGTTTCGCGGTGGCGGGCGTTTCGGGGGCGGCGATGGAGGACCCGAATGTGGGCGGAGGGGCCGTTGCGGCGCCGGAGGTGGCGGTAGCGGATCCGGGCGGCCCCGCCGCCGCCTCGCCGTGGAGGAAGGCCACGCCGCCGCCCGTGGCCGGCGACGCGGCGGTCATGGGGGCCGAGTCCTGGCCCGCGCTGGACGATGCGAGGCAGAGAGTCGCGGCGGAGCCCGCGCCTGCTGGGAAGCCCGTGGCGGGCAATGCTGGCGGCGCCGACCTGGGGTCCCAGGCGCCCCCATCTCCAACGCAGGTATGATATGTCGGCTGCTGTGGAGTTATCCCTGCTAAGATTATATGTTTCTATATTGGGGTAACTTGTTTTTGTACTAGTCAATTTTAAGATTAGCACTCCACGATTATCATTATGGTGGTATCGGGTCTTCTTTTACTTGTAGTGTAGGCAGTAAAGGGATGGTCCGAGGTTGCTTATTTTGGTAGGATATATGCTGCCTTTTTTCTTTTCATGCGATCAGTGTGATCTGGGTAGGCGCTTTTTGTTTGGTGACGATAAAGCTTTGCTGATTGTAGAGCCGGTATAAACTGGTTCCAACTTTTTGGGCTGTGCTCAACTTATCTGGTTAGTCTTTTTTAATTGTGTTTGTACAAGGTTAGATTATATATCTAATGGCAATGGAAGTCTGTTACTTTTCTGTAGGTAAAAATATCAATCACAATCGCTATGTGAAATTTTCTGCTATGAGCGGTATATTCAGGGTGTCTTAGCATTAGTGGTTGTTTGCTATTCCACGATTGGATTTATGTGAAATTGTCTGCTGCTCCTGTAGCCAAACATACTGTTTATAGGATTTTTATTGAATTCGATCAGCCAATCATACAGCCACTGTCCGAACAGTCCCTAGCCAAGCCACCTGCTCATGTAGCCATTTTGCTTCTAAGGATTCATTGTTGAACTTCAGTTACACTGATGACCTGTCTGAAAGGTTCCCTAACTGAACCACTGAACCGCCGCCCTTATGGCAGAATAGTTAGATAATGTTTTTTACGGTGCATTTCTTCGATCTCAAACGGTTAAGAAATAAGCAAATAGAATGTACATTGTCATTTGAAGCATCTGTGTACAGATTTTCTGTCACTGTTTTATAGTTGGTCAGTTTTCCCTGCTATGATCTTATACGCATTATCTGTGTACTATTTCTATTCTGATTTGCTCTGATGGATATGGTGTAACTTCTTGTAGATGTCTAATCGTATGCACAAGTTTGATGGCTATGGAAATCCCAACAAGGGTCACCAAGCACACCATAAAAATGGGCCCAAGAGACGCCCCCCTGGTGCAAATGATGCACCAGCATACCCAGCCCCAATGCCGTATCACCAACACCCAGGGCAACCTATTTTTTACCCTGTTCTCCCGAGTCCGATGATGCTACATGAATATCCATACCAGCCTTTTGCTGTTCCGGTCCCAAATCATGACCCACATGTTGGGAAGCCGGGATTGGAAAATGCTACACCTCCTTTTGTTCCAGTAGATCAAGTTGGTGGCAATGAAGGTAACAGGCCAATGCCTCCACAGACAAGAGGAGACCCTCATGCTTGGCGTCCTGCTGTTCATGGTGCTAGGCCCCATTCTGGTGTTGAAGGCCGTGGACATTTTAACCACAATTGGCAAAACCCTCGGGCGTTTGGTACGAGTGAAAACCCAAGTGTACCACATGGTGTTGGACCGAGAACTTTTGTCAGACCAATGGCACATCTGCCCCCTCCTCTTGGGTACATGAATGGACCAGCGTTCCCTGGTAATGCTGTACTCACTGTAATGGCATCTCCTTTCTTATTTGGTATGTTGTAGCCTTTGATGATCTAATGCCTGATAATGTTCCTACCACAGGGCCTATGCCTCCCATGTATTATTACATGCCTGCTCCACCCATGGAGGCAATGAGAGGTCCACCACGTTTTGTCCAAAATCAACCAGCTCCTGCACCTGTTTTATCTCCTGAAGCGACTGAGTTAAGAGCTAAAATATTAACTCAAGTGGAGTACTATTTTAGGTAAATAATCATTTTCTTCTGTTCAATTCTATTCTGAGGTTTGCTCTAAAGGAAGCATGACAAACATAAATAATCCTATTAGTTTAGCAGTGTGCTAGTAAGGTTCTCATAATTTAGTTTCGATGTATGCATGTTGCCATTCAGAATATGTGACCATAGAAAGTGTTGGGTCATTATACAATATACACGCAAACTCCACTGTTGCAGTCTAAATAGAACAATCTTACACCTACGTGACATATCATGGATGGCCGAACGTGTTTTTAGCATGTGCACCGTACAGTTCTGTTTACTCATTATGACGTTTTTTCAGTGATACTAATCTGGATCGCGATGGTTTCTTGAAATCTCTAATGGATGATCATGGCTGGGTTGCAATTTCAAAAGTTGCAGACTTCAATAGAGTATGCTTTCTATGCATTTTTCACCTTTTCAGAGATCATATTTTTGTCGTTTTACCTTCTAAAAAGTGATTCTGTTATTGCATGGTGCATTTGTAGTTGAAGAGAATTACGACGGATGCCAATCTCATTGTAGATGCATTGGCAAACTCAAGTCTTCTAGAAGTTCAGGTATCTATGTTTATATCAACTATCATTGTTTATATGCTTGCTGCGTTTGGAATTGGTTTTGTCTGATGCTACTTACCAATTACCAGGATGAAAAGATAAGGAGGCGCTCTGACTGGTCAAAGTGGGTTTCTCTTTCTGGGACATCTGTTCAGAGCCCGTCATCTACTGCAAGTATGGATAATATCATGGGTGAGAGCAATACTGGCAGCTTCTCAAATCAGGATGCTTATTCTGAAGATCAAAAGAGGCACCCTCATCCTCAATATATTAAAGTTCCTGATGAACAGCTACCTCACGGTGCACATAGCTGTTCTTTGGATAAAAACTTCTCTGCCATCACTATTGATGGAAAGCCTAAGAGCATTTCCGCATCCTCCGTGAATTCGCGCACACATGAAGCTTCTTTTAAAGCTGGTGATCTTAAAGTTCGGAAAGTAAACACAAAGATGAAAGTACCTGATTCTCAAAGCGAAAGAGCTTTCTGTAATGATTTGCCAGATGACTCCCCTAGCTTCAGTGGGGATCAAAGCACATTCATGCTTGATGAGGAACTGGAACTGGAACATGTGGAAAATTCGCGCGATGATATATATTCACATAAAAGGTGAATTTTAAATGGTATACAATTTGGTATTTATTTCATGCATTACGATTATGACTGTTTAATGTATGTTGCCTTTTTAGCAACCGTGTAAAATCATGCAAGCATCCAGAATAGCTATAGTAATACTAATATATATCACATCCCTTTGTGAGAGTAGATGATTTGTTTGGCTGTGCTTCTTCTTTCTTATCAATCTATGTAACATAATATTGTACTTTTACTGTGGAAATGGAAGGTAAATTAAGCTGCAAGCAATTTTAGGTTGAACTAAATATATTTTAAAGGATATTTTCATGTCATTATGACACATTTGCGCAATAATATGTTATTCAGTTGCTTCTATAGGAACTATTATAAAAATTTCCCAGCAGTTAAAATGTTTATGTTCTGAATGTACATACGTTTATACTTTTATATTTGCCGTTCTAGGTGGTGTATTTTCGAAAGATCAGCATGCCATTTTGATTATTTGTGTGCTCTTGTGTATTGCTCATTGGGATGCATCATCTCTTATGTACCTGTATTGAGCTGAAATTGTATGTGCGAAATTTATTTTCTTTTGCAATATGTTTGTTTCAAGCAGGGTTGATGATGAGGATGATGATTTCTTTGTTGACGACCAAGAAGTCAATAGGCTAATAATCGTTACGCAGGTTGGGTTTCAAGATATTCCATGCTCCTGGTTTTGTTTAGTGATATGTTTCCTTTAGCTCCATAGGTTCATCCATTCTAATGCATTCACTCTGTTGGTGCTTTGATATGTAGTACTCCCTCCGTTTCAAAATATAAGATGTTTTAGGTTTGTGAAGCAAATGTATCTAGATAACTTTCAGTATGTGTATTCGAGTGAACCTACACACTAAAAGATGTCTAGTTACATTTACTTCATAAAGCTAAAACATCTTATATTTTGAAACGGAGGGAGTATGATTGTATGAACCATAAACCTAGAAATTGATGCACTTTATATCACTTTGCTGTAGTTACATAATACAAATTCAAACAGTTCGTACATCGATCAATATAATCTGGAATTTCTTGGCATATTTCAGTACTTGATGTATGTGCGTTGCCTGTTACCAAAATTTTCTTATTTACACCGTTCTTGCCATTTGCCCCATGAAGAAAAGACATTGATGCCTATTTTAGAGCAGAAATTATATTTCTTGAACAAGCATTGATCTGGGAAAAAAGCATAAATTACCTATCAAATTGCTATTGTGTAATACACTGATATTATAGACCATCAAAAGCAATTTATTTGTCAGGTTTGGTAGTGTTCTATTTTTCATCCGAAAATATAACTTGAAGAATCAGGTATTTTGATTGTCTACCTGATTCAGTTATATTTATAAGTTCTGTGGCCTTGTGGATTTCTGGTGATAGGCTGATAGTCAATCACTAGCTGAAACTTCTTATTTTGATGTATTCCACTATTCCCTTAGAAGCTTTTGCCTGATTGAACTGTCTTTCAATATGTTACTATATTTTTAATGTGTATTTGAACTCTTGTCTGTCTTATATTGTTTTGCTATCTTGTTTCACTTACCTCACAGGATACTAGATCAGAAAAGAACGACAGAAGTTCCTCGAGTATATCTCAAGCATTTTCAACAGAGGAAGCATCTAAAATAAATGATGCCTTATATTATTATGAGGTGAGATGTTACAGTGTAGATGATTTTAAGTTTACGATTCATCAATATTTGATGTGCATTCTAGGGTCAATAAAAGGTTATAGAATAGATGCTGTGTTGTCTTGAGAACTGCCCATCCACTCTTACAAATTCATTACAAAGTTCCTGCTCACTTTTATACAAGTAAATAAGCTCTGTTTTAGGCATGCTGTTTTCTCATGAATTTTCCATACTGTTATATAAAATAGGAGCTTTGGCTTTGGAATTTTAATGAATTTTATGGTTAGAGATCCGTCATCGACTGCTCCATTTGAATAGTCAGAATCATCTTTTTAATTGTTTTGTGATAAATCTAACATCAAAATTCCTTGAACAGCAATGGATTTAATCTATTTTTATGTCTTAAATTTGTTGGAGACATAGCCAATACCTTTTGGGATTGTATGCTACTTTAAGAATATATTTGTTGAAATATTTGTTCTTGAGACGTTGGTACATTTTGATGCTATTGAATTTTAGTTTTAGAACTACCCAGTAAAATTTAGTAAAGGCAATATCATTATCATTGTAAATCTTGTTGCATGTGTGATGTTTCAATTTTGAGTTGTCAACAACTATCTCATATTTAGGAATGGCTAATAAGTCATAAATTTGGTTTCCATGTTTAATATTTCTAATTGGCAACAGTTTGAAACTGAATGAAGTGCCTGTCACGACCCAGATTGCGGAGGGGATAGTCATGAGAGGTGGGAGGTCTGGGGCGAGGGGGTTTAGGTTTGGGCGCCGTTGTGCCCAAGGTAGATGATGTGGCTGTGGAGGAGAACCTCCCTTTTCTTTATTTATTTCTTCTCGATACCTATTACACGATTACTCCTGGCTTTATATAGGAGCCAGCGCACACGAGATAGAAACCTAAACCAACTAGGATTCCTGATTCTAGACAAGACCATTACTTGGAAATAAAGAAAGATAACAAATTCTAAGATAGGAAGGTTTAGATCTGATGTATTTCTTGCCATGCGTGACATTACTCCCCCCTTCGACAAGCAGCTCGTCCTCGAGCTTGAAAAGGAATAATCTGCCCAAGAGAACTCAGGAATCAGTGCTTGTTTCCAGCAGATCAGGCGCCTCCTCTTCGGAAGCATCCACCCAACAAGCATAAAGACGCTTGCAACGATGACCAGGGGTGAACTTGTTGTCACAGTTGTAGCAAAGGCCTTTAGCACGCCGCTCGTCCATCTCAACTGGCGATAGCCGCATGAGTGGCCGCCTATTTGGCAACACCACTGTAGCCTTGGGAGGAGCCGCAAGTTCTGGAGTAGATGGTCTGGCACCTCCACAAAAGTTCCCTTTGGACACAAGAGTTGTATCTGTGTCTTCTGGTGTGTCACGCTCCTCGTACGCGCGGGCATGATCCATAGCATCCTCTAGTGTCACTGGGTACATGAGATTGACATCTGTGTGAATCGATTTATGAAGTCCAGCCACGAACAGCTCCACTTGATGCGCCTCTGTGAGTCCCTCACACCTACACACAAGCAGTAAAAACTGCTCCTCATAGTTGTCAACAGAGCTGGTTTGGCACAGATTTTTTATCGCAGCCAGCTCAGTGTTCCGAATTTTGGGTCCGAAACGGCGATTCAACAACATCGAGAACTCCCCCCCATGGAGGTACGCCATGAGCACGCTTGAGACGACGGTACCATAATGACGCTCTTCCTGCCAGATGGTAGGATGCGAGCCACACCTTGCCGCCTTCTGGTGTGCCCTGCCCATCAAAAAATTGGTCGACATGAGTGAGCCATGACAGTGCATCTTCCGAGCCATCAAATGTGGGAAACTCCATCTTGTGGAATTTTGGTTTCCACTCGCCGGTATCCTCTGGACTAGAGGAGGTACTGCAGTAGGGGCTCTGCTTTGCCTGAAAGGGATCCACCTTGCTGGGATTTACCTTAGCGGGATCCTCCTTGCTGGGGATTTGACTGGAGCTGCCCTTCTCCAGTCGTGCAATGGCAATCTGGTTGGCTGCGGCCTGCTCCTTGAGGTCTGCCATGGCAACCTGGTTGGTTGTTGCCTGCTCCTTGAGGTCTGCAATGTCTGCCTCAATCTTGTGGAGGAAAGTAATCTGCAGGTCATCCACGATCTCCTTCCGTGCAGCAGCAAGTTTGGTGTCAAGCTTCTCGTCGAGCAGCTTGGCGATCTCAGCGAGGGAAGCCATGGCGGTTGGTGGTTGGGAAGATCCTAGGATCGGTGAATCTGATACCAATCTGTCACAACCCAGATTGCGGAGGGGATAGTCGTGAGAGGTGGGAGGTCTGGGGCGAGGGGGTTTAGGTTTGGGCGCCGTTGTGCCCAAGGTAGATGATGCGGCTGTGGAGGAGAACCTCCCTTTTCTTTATTTATTTCTTCTCGATACCTATTACACGATTACTCCTGGCTTTATATAGGAGCCAGCCCGCACGAGATAGAAACCTAAACCAACTAGGACTCCTGATTCTAGACAATGACCATTACTTGGAAATAAAGAAAGATAACAAATTCTAAGATAGGAAGGTTTAGATCTGATGTATTTCTTGCCATGCGTGACAGTGCTGCAGTAACATTTGAAGGCAGAACTTGTGCTGGAGCTTTGAGTTTGAATCAAAGCTGGTTTTGGATCAGACTTCAGCTGAGTTGGCATTTCTTTTGTCTAAAATATCCGCCCTGTTACAATACTTATGTAAATCTTTCTATGTACACATTTTTTTTTTATCATGTTGGTTTTCTCACGCTTATATTATAAAATTACTTGTCCAAATGTATTACTTTGGAACTGCTGATGCTAATACTATATTATTACTTCTGACTTCAGAGTGTACATGATCGGCGCACTAATAATCAAAGGAGTTCCCAGGCTGATGCTGCAGATGTAGATTCAAAACCATCTGGTGGAGCAAAAGGGAACCATGTTAACATTGGTACTAATGGTATTGAAGAAGTTGGACAACCTATCCCGCGTAGGCGGCAAAATAAAGGGAATAGAAAGACGCACACTTCACATAAACAGAGGTTCTTTGCTGGTAATTTTGTGAATAGTCCCAATAGCAGATCTCACTATGCTGGTGTATCAGAAAGCCCACCAAGCAATTCAATTGGATATTTCTACGGATCTACTCCAGAAAATCACAGGTTTGATTTTGTAATCAGTTGGAGTTTTTCTTTCACGAAAACTCACTCTCATCACGTTTATCTCATTTTAAGCTTATTTAAGTGATTTTATTCTTGGTAGCTATAAAAGTTCAAAGCTGAGCTCGTCTCCTCATGGAATTCCTACTGGGAGCTCACCTCATGGAATTCCTACTGGGAGCTCACCTATTGGATCTGTGCCCAAGTCTTTCCCACCGTTCCAGCACCCAAGTCATCAGCTTCTAGAGAAAAATAAATTCCAACAACAAAGGTAGTTTCTTCTAATTTCCTGTTAAGTATTAAGCATCAATGTCTTCCATTCCTACCTTTCATCCTAAGATTGACATGGTGGTGCTTTTGTTCTTTGCTTGTGAAGGTACAATAAGTTCAAAAATCGATGCATTGCCGAACGTAAGAAGTTAGGAATCGGTTTGAGCGAGGTGCAGCTTCCTCTCAGATACTTGTCTTACAGCGGCAACTTCAATTATAATATATATTGAAGATTTTCTTTACAACCTGAGTAACGTATCTATAAAGCTGGACAAGTTTAACCGTTATGTTGAACTGTAATCTTTGTCTTTCTGAATTCATTTCTTTAGACAACATGAGGAATTTCTGTCGTCTCATTAATGTTTTGTCGCTTGCTAATTATGTTTTGAGTTAAAATATTATTTTATTTGATAAATAGTAACATGCTTTTGTTCTATCCCCAAAAGCTACGTTACTGTATTCCTTACATATTGTGTGCATCCGATGGTGTGCAGGAAATGAATTCACTCTATCGCTTTTGGTCATACTATCTGAGAGAGAGTTTTAATCAAGATATGTACAAGCATTTTAAGAACTTTGCAGTAGATGATGCAACAGCAAGTTACAGATATGGACTTGAGTGTCTCTTCAGATTTTATAGGTACGGAGCATATAAAATATTTTAGAAATATGCTTTTCAATCTTCATTACATTTGCTGTAGACAAGGATCAGTTACCATGTAATTCTTTTTGCAGTTATGGTTTAGAGAAAAACTTCCAACGTAATGTATATGAAGATTTTGAGCAGCTGACACTCGAGTTCTACCAGAAGGGTGATCTTTATGGACTTGAAAAATACTGGTAATTGGCGGCTTTAATTCTTTGCATTTATCTGTTACTGGACTCTAGTAATGAAATGCAACACCATACATGAATTTTTTCATCGATCTATGTTTACCCTCAGTGAAGGAATAACCAGTTTTGGCAATTCAGTGGTGTGCTCTCCATGGTTTTTAAAGCGGTAAAGTGTCCTAAGGCGTAACAGGGGTGCTTTGACGCCTAAGCGACGCCTAAGCGGACGCTTTAGGTGCATAGCCGCCCAAAGCGGCTGTTTTTCCAAAGGGGAGGGAGGGCGCTTTGACGCCTAGGTGTCGCCTAGGCGACGCCTTACGGACACCTTAAAAACCATGGTGCTCTCAATATATAAAATTTATTCACAACTTTATTGTTACTGGATCATATGTGTAACAGCACATATACCGAAGTTGCTACATGAAAGCTAAACTTTATACTTCAAACTTGATATAGCCTTGGTGTCCCCTAATTTCTTAGAGGAACCCCGAAAAGGGAAATTAATAAAATATAGCTTTACGACAAATTTGGCTTGTTATATTACTAAACATAGCAGTTGTAACTTGTAAGGCTGTCATTCTTTGTGGCTTACTATTCTTTTGGCAAATTGGGCCAGGGCGTTTCATCATTTTCGAAAGCAGGATAGCAGCCCAATAAGTAAGCATCCAGAGTTGGAGAGGCTCCTAAAGGAGGAGTTCCGCACCATCGAGGACTTCAAGGCACGGCGTGCGGCACAGAAAGAAGCCGGCGGTAGTAGCAGCAAGAGTGGAGCTGTGGCAAGCCATAGCAAGGCTGAGGCTAAGTAGGTCCTACCTGGGCATGAAATTTTGGTGGTGATCCTACAAAGGAGAAAGTAGCAACGTTTTTGTTTGGTGTAAACTGAGGATTTGAGTAGACTCGTCCCTGTGCAGATTTTGCTCTCCCCTGCCGATACTTGTAGCCTGTCCAGGAAATTTTCCTCTTCTTTTTTTACATCATCTTCCTGGTACCATTATGGGATATGTAAATAGAGATAAAATAATTGCCTTCATTAAATCGACAAATTATAGAGTTAAAATACATGATTGATGTCTTCGTTGTTTGATTAGAATGTAGGATATATGTGTATTTTTACTAGAAAGGGAGAAGAAAAGGGAGCGAAACTTGTATTATCCCAGGACATTGGACGCCAGCTCAACCAACATTGTTCTGTTTCTCTGGCAACAGTCCAGTATCTGGCGGAGTCAGGAGTGTTTCTTGCGGAACCTTGGTTAGGTCGTGCCTTCTCTGCTGCCGGGAGAGTCCATAGATAAAGTTCTGATTCTACGGCCGTCGAGAGCCGGAATTGGCCGTGGGAAGCGTTTGGAGCACATTGTCTAGCGAAAGATGTCTGTGATAATAAACTTTGCAAGCTTCGATAGGTGTTTGGACGCATGCTGTACATGAGTACATCCAATTTGAACCATTAAGATTTTACACGTTGTTGTCGTAAAAACAATGACATAGTACAGTTTTTTTCTTCGAAATGGGGGTAAAACCCCAGCCTCTGCATCATAGACTTTTTATTGCATAGTTAGAGTAGCAATAGTAGTACCAAAAGTTTACAAAGATGAGCCAATGAAAAATGAATAGCAAGAAAATCTTAAACAACATCTATTCTATTAGCATGCCGTCAAATAGCCCGTGCGACCGTTTTCAGACTGCTGCATCCAGAATCTATAGACTCCCGCTGCCCCTCTGGGAGAAGGAAAGACCATGCGTGGATCCAATATGTAGTCTTGTGGCATTACCAGTCTTATTAAAAACTAAGTCATTTCTGCAATTCCACAAAGTCCAAAGCAAAGCACATACCCCAACCCGGATACGTGCCCTGTCCTCTTTAACAATCGCACTCAACCAATTAACAAACAAATTTGTAATATTAGTTAGTGGTGGTAAGTTATAGGTAAACTCTACAATCTCCAAACAAGATGAGTAAAGGGACAAGAGATAATAAATGGTGATTAGATTTCTCTAAATCACAAAACACACATTTTTTACAACTATTCCAATTTTGCTTAGCTAAATTATCTTTTGTTAGCAAGACCTTCGATAAAAGTAGTGTGTGTCTTCTTGAGCATAGTCAAACCACAATATAGGTAGCGATTTGTATGACTGCCCTTTGGCGAAGTTCGTCGCACGTGAACAACATTTGACCTCCTCGCGAACATACTTAGTCACAGACAAGTTAAAGCAAAAGTAAACAATTGAATATGAGATTTCCTAAAGCACACAATGTCCAGATCTGAACTCAATTGTCCAGCACCTACACCAATATAGTTTCTACTTTAAAATATATCATATAAACTAATCAAGTAAGAACACTTATGTCCATATCCCATAAGTCATGGAATTCTCAAGAAACATGGGAGACATAAACAAGTGACAATAACACTAATATGAGCAAAACATATAGGAAATCTGCCCCGAGGACAAATTTCAACACCAAGATGATCAATTTGTCACTTGGTTGTCACATGGGATGTCGAGTCAACAAATATTAAATAGAGCAATAGAAAACGTGCACAAATTAAGATGGCGCATACGATTCAAAAATATTTCCGCATATGTGGGACGTTACTTTGCTTCTACTTTATTTTACTTGCTAGGTTATTCTTGTAGGTAGTAAGGTTTGTCATGAAATTTTGTTTTTTTAACGAGTGATCCCGAAGGGCGGAGAAGCTGCATTAATTACACACGGTTACATACCAGTTTACAAGCAGGACCCTCAGAAATACACAGTCCCGAAAATAAGCACAAAGGGCCCTAAAGAAACTAGATAAAAAGCGATCCAGCCCTTGGTCACCACCGATTGTCGGTAAACAAAGCCCATAGACCGGGTGCTATCCTGTCTCCTTCATTTGTAATTGTGAACTGAACCGAAACTTTTGTTTCTTAGGAAGTTCTGCTTGTTGATTCTCCATCATCAAATAATATCACACAACAAAATCTAATGATCATTAAGCAGTTACACATTTTTAAATTAAGCAAACACTTAATAAAATAGATTTGATAATTCTTAGAAAAATAAAGAATGGCTTAATTCTCAATCAACTCTAGATTGTGAGCTTTAATTTCCTAATTGCCCATAGGGTTCCCATTAAAAAATTGCTTTGGATCATTTAATTTTTTGTGATTCGTGCTAGTCGTGAGTTACAACTAAAATCCGATGATATCATCTGATTGAGAATTAAGTTAACTCTCAGAGAATTAGTCATTCCCTTATAAATATGTAAATATTACGCAAAGTGCACTTCTTAGACCTGGAGACAACATTAACACACATTTTGGTCTGAGATAACTTGATACCGCCGCCTCCGAGGGTGGATCAGAGTCCTCGCAGCACATCAAAATCGACAAAACTGACCTTTGGAGCAAACTTCAGCACAAAATGAACTCATTCTGAAACTATTTCACAAACTAACCCTTTTTACTAGCGCCCGCAGCGGCGGCGCTATGCTCAGTTCCATAGATCTGAGCTCTCGGGTGTTATCCTTCCAGCCACGTGGCACTGCGGGGCCTGCATCCGGCACCATAGCGCCGGAGCCCAGGGCACTATGCCCTTAATGCGCCAGCCCATTAGCATTGTGTGTGTGCAGAGCTAACCAAGGTGGGAGTTTAGTCCCACCTCGGAAGCTGAGGGCCGCGCGGACCACCTTATAAGGTGGCGTGTGAGAGCGTCCTTGAGCTCCTCTTAACACACACACCCTGCGGCTGGCCCCGTCCCGCCACCTTGGCTGACTTGTGGTCCTGCCCGGCTGGTCGAGCTGCTTTCGAGTAGGGCCCTGTCCAAAATCATGTGGCCCCAGCCAGTTCTGGCGGTCTTTTTTCTTTTACCTAGTCCATGTGGGACTGATGCGGGCAGATAACCACCCAATTGGGAACCCCAAGAGGAAGGTATGATGAGCACAGTAGCAATTCTTCTCTTAGTAAGAAACCGAGGTTTATCGAACCAGTAGGAAAAAGCCAAACTTCAGAAGGTGATGCCTGCTAGCTTCGCGACAGCTCCGGACAATTTATAGGGTGCCTCGTCCAGTGCTTTGCTTTGCACCAGCAGCAACGTGAAACCTGCACACAACACAAACAAATACTTTGCTCTCAACTTACGATGAGGTTGTCAATCTCACCGGTTTGCTATAAACAAAAGAATGAGCGTATCGAGTGGAAAGCAATAGTAATATGCGAGAAAGTAAACAGTGCGAGTAAAAGTAAACAATAATAGCAATATAAAGGAAATTGGACCGGGGTCCACAGTTCACTAGTGGTGTCTCTCCATAAGATAAATAATGACATACTGGGTAAACAAATTACAGTTGTGCAATTGATAGAATAAAGATAACGTGCATATGTCAAGAGGATCACTATGAGATTTACTCTCGGCATTACAACAAGATACATAGACCGCCATCCAACTGCATCTATGACTAATAATCCACTCACGGGGAATCATCCGAGGACCCCCTGAGTATTAAGTTGCGAACAACAGATAACTGTATTAAGCAAAGTGTGTAATGTAAACAAAGCGAATGTCCTTAGATACAAGAATGTTGTTTTCTCCCTAGTGGCAACAGCACATCTACAACCTTAGAGGTTTCTGTCACTCCCCCAGATTAAATAGAGGCATGAACCCAACTATCAAGCATAAATACCCCCTCTTGGAGTCACTAGTATCTACTTGGCCAAGATAGCTACTAACAACGGAGAGCATGCAAGATCATAAACAACATAGATATAACATAAGATAAAATTCAGAATATCAACTTAATCATAACACCAATATTCATCGGATCCCAACAAACACAACATGTAGAATTACATAAAGATGATCTTGATCATGTAGGGCAGCTCATAAGATCTAAACATGAAGCACATGGTGGAGAAGACAACCATCTAGCTACTGCTATGGACCCATAGTCCAAGGTAGACTGCTCACTCATCGCGCCGGAGGCAAGCATGGCGATGAAGAAGACCTCCGGTGGTGATTCCCCTCTCCGACTAGGTGCCGGGAAGAGCTTCTGGACCCTCCCGATCTCGAGTCGACGATGGTGGCGGATCGCGATGTGTTTCTAGAAAATTGATCAGGTATTTAGGTTTTTCCCGTCGGGGGGTCTTTATAGGCGAAGGGGCGTCGTCAGGAGTGGGCCAGGGCGGCCTCACCCATAGGGGCGTGGGCCAGGGGCTGGCCACGTGATGGTGCGGTGATGATGGTGCTAGAAAACTTGTTTGCGTGGAGTTTATGAAGTAAATGACCGGCCAGTTGGAAACCCCAAGAGAAGGTTTGATAAATATAGCAACAAGTTTTCCCTCAGTTATGAAACCAAGGTTTAATCATCCAGGAAGAAAAAGACAATACGACTGAAGGTGATGCCCACTAGCTGCGTGACACTCCAATAAGGGCGCTGTTAACGATTTCTTGTTAGCGCGTCTTCAACCAGTAGCAACATGGAACCTGCACACAACACAACCAAATACTTTGTTCCCAACTTACGATGAGGTTGTCAATCTCACCGGTTTGCTTGAAACAAAGGGTATGAGCGTATCGAGTGGAAAGCAATGGTAATATGCGAGTAAAGTAAACAGTGCGAGTAAAGTAAATAGGTGATAGCAATATAGAGGAAATAGGACCGGGGTCCACAGTTCACTAGTGGTGTCTCTCCAAAAGATAAAATAACACATGCTGGGTAAACAAATTACAGTTGGGCAATTGATAGAATAAAGACAACGTGCATATGTCGAGAGGATCACTATGAGATTTACTCTGGGCATTACAACAAGATACATAGACCGTCAACCAACTGCATCTATGACTAATAATCCACTTGTGGCGAATCAATCCGAGAACTCCACAAGTATTAAGGTGCGAACAATAGATAACTGCATTAAGCAAAGCATGTAATGTAAACAAAACATATGCCCTTGAGCATATGCATGTTGTTTTCTCCCTAATGGCAACAGCACATCTACAACCTTATAAGTTTCTGTCACTCCCCCAGATTAAATAGAGGCATGAACCCACTATCGAGCATAAATACCCCCTCTTGGAGTCACTAGCAACTACTCGGCCAAGATAGCTACTAACAATGGAGAGCATGCAAGATCATGAACAACATAGAGATAACATAAGATAATATTCAGCACATCAACTCAATCATAACACCAATATTCATCGGATCCCAACAAACTCAACATGTAGAATTACATAACGGTAATCTCGATCATGTAAAGCAGCTCACGAGACCTAAACATGAAGCACATGGTGGAGAAGACAACCATCTAGCTACTGCTATGTACCCATAGTCCAAGGTAGACTACTCACTCATCGCGCCGGAGGCAAGCATGGCGATAAAGAAGACCTCCGGTGGCGATTCCCCTCTCCGGCAGGGTGCCGGGAAGAGCTTCTGGACCCTCCCGATCTCAGGTCGACGGCGGCGGCGGATCACGATGTATTCTGGAAAAGTGATCGGGTATTTAGGTTTTTCCCGTCGGGGGGTCTTTATAGGCGAAGGGGCGGCGTCAGAAGTGGACCTGGTGGGGCTCACCACAGGGGGGCGCGGGCCAGCCCTAGGCTGCGCCCCCTAGTGGTGTGGTGCACCAGTGGCTCCTCTCCGTCTCCTCTTTGCTTCTCTGGAAGCTCCGGTAAATTTCTGGACGTCTAGCTTTTGTTTCGTCCAATTCCGAGAATATTTCCTGTGTAACTTTTTTGAAACACAAAAACAGCAAAAAACAGGGAACTGGCACTATGGCATCTCGTTAATAGGTTAGTTCCAGAAAATGCATAAAAATGCCACAAAGTGTAACGAAACACTAAGCAAATGGTGTAAAAACAAGCATGGAGCATCAAAAATTATGGATACGTTAGAGACGTATCAGCATCCCCAAACTTAACTCCTGCTCGTCCTCGAGTAGGTAAGTGATAACAAAAGAAATAATTTTTGAGGTGACATGCACCTACACAATCTTGATCAACTATGTAAGCGTTGTGTGCTGGGATCAAAAGAACTTAAAACATGGGCATGAAAGATATAATCTTGATAGAAGAAACTTAGCAACCATGTTATAACATGAAAAAGAACACAAATGAAAGATCATGAAAATGAAACAATGAAAGTCAAACATGTGTTCAAATCATAAGGAAAAACATACAAATGGTTTTCAGCTTGTCCTTCATGAGAGAGCAAAACATAAATGCATAGGACACCTTCAAGTTTAAGAGGGCGACTAGATACAAATAATTTGAGAACAAGTGAAACCAACAATATGAATCAATCAATGAAAACTTTGGGACAATGCACATTATACTCAGAATGACAACTATGCTCTCTTAGACGGTGCATAAAGGTAGAAGGTGGTGACTCAACATAAAAGTAAAAGAAAGGCTCTTCGCAGAGGGAAGCAGTGATTAAACATGTGCTAGAGCTTTTCATTTGTAAAACAGAGATAAAAATTGGATTTTGAGAGGTGGTTGTTTCATGTCAACGACTGGCAATGGGGTCTTACTATCTTCCATAATAAACAAGTGAGAGCGGTTCCGAGTTCTTTGAAAAATTGGCACATTGGTGCTCTTTTATAAAGTTTTGGCACTCCTCTCCACCTTTTTTCCTTTCTCAAACCATGGCTAACCGATTCCATCGGGTGCCTACCAACATTCATATACCATGGAGGAGTGCCTTTTTTTTTCTTTTTAGAATTAGATTGCAATGGTCTGACCAGCTCTCATGCAAAATTAATGATGAGAAGATGAAGCTGCCTAGTCGAGGGGTACTTAATTTAATATGGAAGATAGCAATTCCGACCACTACATCCCCATGAGCTAAAAACAGTGGCACAAAACGAGAAGTAGTTGAAAGTTTTGAAAGGTAGCTCATGAAAATTTACTTGGAATGGCTTACAAATACCATGCATAGGAATTTATAGTGGACACAATGACACAACTTGGTTTTTAGGAGTTGGATGCACGAGTAGAGCTCATACTCAGTACAAAATGAAGGCTAGCAAAAGACTGGGAGCAACCAACTAAGAGAGCAATAACGGCCATAATCATGCAGAGCGACAAAGCGACATTAAAAGAAGCATAAGATGGCATCAAAAGTCAAAAACTAAATGATCATAGAGGTTTATGGCTACTTTGTATGAGTCTAACATGTGTGAGCATATGCCAAGTCATCCCAAATAAAGCATCAAAGGAGAAAACCAAAATAATGCTTCCAAATCATTAAAACAATGCATGATTTTTTCAAAGGCTCATTAAGCAATCTCAGTCATTTGAGACAAGTCATGCTACAGAAAAACCACTAAGCATACTATCAAAAAGACATCAAGCACGACATGCAAAAGCCTAGGCTGTAGTCTACACAAGCTCCTTCTTGTACCACTTTTTTGCATAAAGCTTTTTCTCTTTTCCAACACCATTCAAACTTTTTATAAACAACTCTTTTGATAAAAACCAACATGGACCAGAGGTAAAAATATACCTTGATGAAAAGATATAACAAGATCTGAACACAAATCAAGGTGAAAAATGAAAACTAAACGCAGTTCTAGAAAAAGAAGAACACTCGTTGAAACGATAAGAGTGAAAAACGGAGTGTTCTTGGCAAATGAAAAGCAAGGCAACTTCTCCAAAGGAATTTGTTGGGGTCCAACCATTTATTGCTGCAAACAAAACTAAACTAAACTGAAAACTAAAAACAACTGATGCTCCAAGAAAAAAACGCATAATGCATGAAGCAATAAAAATATAGTGCGTTGAAAGGTGACCTGATTTTTGCCGATGAAGAAGGGGTGCCTCGGGGGCATCCCCAAGCTTTAACGCTTGTACCTCTTGGATATTTCTTGGGGTGCATGGGCATCCCCAAGCTTGAGCTTTTGTCTATTCTTCAACTCATCTCATCATTCTCCAATCCCTACACTTGAAAACTTCCTTCATACAAAACTAAACACAATTCTATTAGCAACATTAGTGTAAGCATAACATTGAATCAACCTTTTTTGCTTCAGGTTTCAACTCAAAACCACCACATATAAAGCATATACTACTGTAGCAACTCCCCCAAAAGTTCCGTGATCAAAAGAACTCAAAAAGAAAGCGATAAAGCGGCAAACACAAATATTGGCAGAAATCTGTCAAAACAGATCAGCTGTAAAAGGTCGAATTTTTATAGGATTTTCTGTTGCTCAAATCAAAAAGTGTTCAACTAATTAAAGTTTGGATATAACCTGGGGCATATGCACAAGAAATCTCAGGTCCAAAAGATATACAGAGAATTTTCACGAATTTTTACGGTGCAGCACCAAAAACTGTTTCAGGACAGCAACATCCCCAAATCTTACCTTACTCAAATTAGAGGCTTCTCTTGGCACAAAAACGAAATAAAAAGGATAAGGAGCGGTTATTATAGTAGTAATAACTTCCAAGACTCAAATAAAAGAAAAGTACTAAAAGTAAAAACATTGGGTTATCTCCCAAGAGTGCTTTTCTTTAACGCCTTTGAGCTAGGCGCAGAAAGTGCGAATCAAGTAATATCAAGAGAGGCTTTAAGATCAACTGCAGAAGTCTTCTCAATAAGGCATTGTATTTCATCCACATAAGTTTTTGAAGACCCTTTGTGATCACGCTTTGGTTCACTACTGTGGTGACCCAGCATACCACTGCATGTTGTAGTATGCAAGTCATTGAAATAACACTCGTGAAGTACCATTTCACAAATATTACATCCCTCAGAGTGGTACAACAGAAACATAGCAGTCATTATTCAAGCACTTAATATTACAAGCCACAAATTTACAAAGGATTCCAGTTCCTCCTCGGTCCAAAGAGGAACACTAGCAGGTTCTACCTTGATGAGACAAACCTTAACTATGACTGATAGAAGTAGACTAAACATGATAACGGGCTTGAGTCACCTTATTCTATAAGGTCCCTGTGACTCAAGCTACTACTCTATAATATTAGTTGTCGGCCTCCTCCTTGGTTCCTTTGTTGTTGCCGTAGACGATCGTGTAATCCACGCCTTCGACTCCACCGGAAAGGTCTGGTTCTTCATAGTAGACTTCCTCGTAGTCCTCTGATGCTCCTTCAGTTTCCTCGTTCTGGCCCTCCAAGTCTAAGCAAGGGTTAAGAGGGAATGGGGTGAGTAATGAGCGTTACCCAACAAGTTCATTTA
Organism: Dactylis glomerata; assembly: GCA_007115705.1. Lineage (NCBI taxonomy): Eukaryota > Viridiplantae > Streptophyta > Magnoliopsida > Poales > Poaceae > Dactylis > Dactylis glomerata. The sequence continues at coordinate 12,275,768 of QXEO01000734.1, forward strand.
ACAGGATAGAGGTGTTTGATGCACTAGCTACGACCACCGACTCAAGAGTCTTAGGTCAAATGCAGTTTTTATAATCATTTCTTTAAAGATTGCTTTTATTTAAAAGAGCTATGTCCGTCAGTCTTCACAGGGTGATTAGAGCTTCGATGGGCTCCTTTCCTGCCGCATTCGCAGCTCCTTCCCAGAACAGGGAGTATCTTGATACTTTTTGTACACTCTACAGAGGTAGTCACTTGTACCCATGAGAGATCAACACTTTGCTGCACGACCAGGCGTACTTTCCCTTCCATACTTCTTTTGTATGGGGCCCAGTTGATGATCCAAGCCAATCACTGTTCTTCTCCGTGACCCCGCAGACCCACCCATTTATAAGTCCATCCTCTCCTATACCACATATGTAGACTGATTGGCGCACTGGTCCTCACCTATACACTATGGACGCTTCCATAGGTAGACTGTTCTGGACCCCGGTGCCCGCTCCTATACAATATGGGTAGACTGATCCGGATGACTCTTACAATCTATCATAGATCAATTAGCAAGTCTGTCCCCCCCTATACTATAGGTAGACTAGCAGGAAACGTATTTCCCCCTTTACCGTATAGTAGCCTAGGCAAGACAACCCTCACTACTGATCCGTTGGCATGCGAGAGGAAAAAGATACAGCTGACTTCTCCGTCCCATTCCAGATCTCATGGTTGACCATAATTTATGGCGCTAGAATCACTGGCAACATTGGTTGTTAAGTCCTAGGGTTCACTTTCTCGAACAAATGGAACCTCCACCACAACAATCATACCGTGGTTCCATTTGCCATCCATCCTAGGTTACCACCACTAGGGTCGATAACCAGCTAATCATATTAATTATGAAAGGAGAACCTTTTGCTTTTCAATGCAGTAATAATCATACCACCGGTATATTTGCAAGTAATTTGCTAAAAGTAATCAAGAGATATGAGCAAGAGTGAACTTGCCTGCAAACTGCAAGGTAGTGCAATTGGTTTTGTTGAAGTGACCCGGGACCTCGGGTTCTGGAAAACAGCATCATTGTCCGATAAGGGCAATGGTTAAAGATTAAAAAATGCATGCTTTATGGTGTGTTAGAATTATTTCCCCCCAGGAGTGATTTATTTAACTATTAAGCTTGATATATTATTTTTATGATTTTAAAGAATATATAGTAAGGGTAATTTCATTCAAGGATATTTACCAAATATTCTTGAATGGAATTTATTAAGAATTACCAAATTTTCTTGAATGGATAATTATTTTTATTACTTTCAGGCAAAACCAATTGACTTCTTTTTCTTTTGTGTAATTGACTCATGAGATTATTTTATTCACTTAATGGGTCCAAAATTACAAAAAGAGCTAAAAATAACTATTTACTATTTTTAGTTTATTTTAGGTATTTTTCTGGATTATTTTTAAGCAGATTAGGGTTTTCCTAAGGGTTTTTGTATTAAATCAGGCCCACCGGTCAGTCCACCCAGATGGGTTTGTCCGAACCGGCTCAGCCCAGCCCGGCCACCCCCTCACTCTCTCCCCTCTCGGTCGGTTCTAACCCTAATCCCCCCTGGCGATCCCGAGTCGCTGACGAGCTCCTTGCCCGACTCCGGCGAGCTCCGGTGAGATCCGCCGCCACCCTATGGCGTATCTGCTCCGCCTCGTCGCGTGCTTCCTCCTCACTGCAGGGTTTTGTCGTCTTCGCCTCCAATCGCCGCCATCGCCGTTGAGCTTCGCCCCAGTAGATCTCGCCCATGCGGCTTGATCTACTCCGGCGAGCCTCGCTGGAGCTCCTGCCCTAGCTCCACGGTGCTTGCGGTGTCCTCCTCGTCACCGCGTCGGTTGGATGGCTGCTGCAACCCCGACGTCGCCGCCATGCTGTGCTCGGCCGCTCGGCCGTGAGCACGATGTCGCCCCCCTCGCCGTCGCAGCCTTTGGACGGTGGCCTTGCTGCCGCAACTGAGGCTGCGCCGTCGTGTCGCCGTCCTGGTCTTCTACCTTGCTCCTCTGTGAGCACTCCTGTGAGTTTCTTCTCCTCCTCCTTGTTTCTGTGTGCTTGCTATGGTGGCCTGGCCAGCGAGCCAGGCATGCTTGCCTATGCTGTTGCTGTGCCATGCTATTGCTATTGTTCTGCTCAAGCTTGTGCTGTTGTTGTTGTTGTTCTACTCGAGCTTGTGCTGCTGCTGCTGCTGTATATTGCTACTGTGAGTTTTAGTGCAAGTGTTAGTGCAAGATTCAGTTAAGAATTTTCTTATCTGAACTTGGTATGATTATCTAGGGATTTCCCCTGTGCTGTTACCTTGATCATGTGCTGTGTAATTATGGCTACTGTTAGCATGAAATTCAGTTAAGAGTTTCTTAACTGAATTATGTGTGGCTTACGTGGGATGCTTCCTCTGTGATGCTAGCTTGGCTCTCTAGTGATGTGCTTATCAATCAATTGTATAAGTGATGCCCTCTGGCTTGCAGTGCAAACTGCTGCCAGTTGATTCATATGTTTGTTTTCATGATGACATAAACATGCTGAGCTTAAGCTTGTTATAATTCTATTGATTTTTATGAACTAAAACTTGTTTTAGTGATGATGGTTTCTATCAAGCAATTCATGCTTGAATTGTATGCTGCTGAAGGTTTTGTTTGCTTTCTATAGCATGTTATTCATTGATAGTATGTAACTATTATTATTGAGTTTTAGTCGTGCTTCCTCCATGTGAGCTTCACAATACTTGCTTGATAATTAAACTGGATGGCTGCTGTTTAGTGATGCTAAACATGCTTGGTGGTTTCTATCAGTGGCTAAATCATCATATTGGGCAATTAAATTACTGATAAGAACAGATCCTCATGATGATCTTAGTCTCAGCCTATGATGCATGGTCTGAGGCTTTTATTCTTACTGGTGCTTGTTGATTTGCTTCCCACTAATTAAATCTTCCTATGAAGATTATATAGAGCACTTCTCTGTAGGTCTGAGGAGAAAAACCTCCCCAAAACCTCCTAAGTGTTATACTTAGTAGAAGGGTTTGGTGGTGAGTGTTTCATTGTTGCTGTTTATCTTGTGTATGCAAGAATCTGGATGCTTGCAATGTTTTATTCATGGATATGCAAGTCCTATTTATACCTTGGTCTTGTGCTGGCTTTTATGAGTGGATGTGGTGATGTTGATGATGCTCTTGGTTGAGCTTGATCACTGGCTCCTCCCAGTGGCTTGCCCTGCACCTCCTTGTGCTTGGCTCCCCACCTTGCCTGCCCTGCACCTCCTTGTTGCTTGGCCTGCTCCTTGCTGCTTCTGATCTTGATTAAGTAACCATGTTGCTTTGGCTTTGGTTATGGGTTTTGGTTGGTGAGGTGAATTCCCTCTTGATGCTCAACTTATGAGCAGAGAGAACTTGGTGTTGTGCTGGTGCTGGTGTGGTGCTGTGGTGCTATGGTTGCTGGTGCTGTGGTGCTGGTGCTGGTGCTATGGTTGCTGGTGCTGTGGTGCTGGTGCTATGGTTGCTGTGATGCTGGTCGACTAGGGTTCCTGGTCGACCAGTTTTACACTCACAGAACTATTTTATACCACCCCCTGGTTTCTGATGGCTTGACACCTCTTAACATGCATTTGATGACCAGCTGCTTGCTTGCTTGGTGGCTTGGCCGGCCAGATTGGTCCTTGGCAGATATTTGTGTGTGTGAGTCATGTTGATAAGATCAACATCTTGATGATTATCAACAGTGCTTCCATTTAACTTTGACTGCCACTTGTATTTCCCTGGTGGATTTTCCCTTTGTATTCTCCTTTGTATGCAGGTGATAAGAAGAATGAAGAAGAAAAGATGAAAGACTTGAAGATCAAGATAGTTTAGGATCTTGTTTAGATTCAAACTTGTACTTATTTTCTTTTCTCCTTTATTTTCTTTTTAGCTTCAGATTGTAACATTCTGTGAATGCCCATTATTGTAATATTCTTTTATTCACAAACATTGTAAAGACAATGTATAGTGTGTTGGTAATTAATAAAGTCCAAAGTTTTTCTTATTTGAAATATTTATCCTTTCTAAATGTGGCATTTGAACTTTAAGTTAAGTTTAAATTCAAATTCAAGTTTTGAATTCAAATGATCTCTAAGCTTTAGTCATTCAACTTAATTGTTTCCCACAAGCAATAGATCAAAAGAGGTCATGTCAAATTCTTTAGCACTTCGAGAGTTCACCATCCCCCTCGAAGAGAGATTCGATCACTCTTAGGTTTTAGTAACAAAAGCGCGAAAAAATCCCATAATTTTAGATGAAATGCACAAAACCCCTCTATTCTACCCCGGAGTTGTCCTACGTACTGGGACATTACAACTACTTTCATCAAAAAGATTTTCAGGACAAATCCAACTAAAATTATTTTCCAAGGCATCATGAATTCCTACAAGTTCACAAGGTATTGGCATTCTAGAATCTTCACTGGGTGTACCAACAACTTCTACATGCGAGCCAAGCTTATTAAATTTCTAAAAAACTTCCCTAGCCTCAATGGCCACATCTCTAAATTCTATGCGCAAAGTTTCTAAGATAAAAGCTTTCTTTTCGGGGTCTTCAATATCATGAAGCTTAAGGAACATGTATTGCATAAAAGGATTAAGGCTAGCAAACCTAGCTTCCAACATGTGAATTAAATAAGCAGAAGCAACTTCATAACAAGGAGCAAGCTCAGCTAAAGACTTTTCCTCAACATCTTTTTGCATACTAATATGATTAAAGAACTCCTCAATGTTACTTTTTCCAATAATTGAACCACTACCTACTGAAAGGTCCTCCAAAACGTACTTAGGGAACAACATAATGAACTAGAGTAAAGAAATAACAACTATAAAGGAAACTATTTTTTTGTGTTTTTGATAAAATGATGCAAGTAAAAATAAAGTAAAGCAAAACTTAAAACAAAGTAAAGGATGTGCGTGCGAAACTCCCCTTGCAGAAGTCTTCTTTTTCCCCGGCAACGGCGCCAGAAAACTTGTTGATGGCGCGGTGATGATGGTGCCAGAAAACTTGTTGGCGTGTAGTTGATGAAGTAAATGACCGGTGATACGTCTCAAACGTATCTATAATTTTTGATGCTCCATGCTTCGTTTTACACCATTTGCCTATTGTTTCGTTACACTTAGTGGCATTTTTATACACTTTCCGGAACTAACCTATTAACGAAGTGCCACAGTGCCAGTTTCCTGTTTTCTGCTGTTTTTGTGTTTCAGAAGTGATACACGGGAAATATTCTCGGAATTGGACGAAACAAGTTCCTGAAGTCATATTTCACCGGGGAGCTCCCAAACATCCGAAGACCTGACGGAGGAGGGCCACGTGGGCCCCAGACGCACAGGCGGCGCGGCCAGGACCCTGGCCGCGCCACCCCTGTGTGAGGGACCCTGGTCCCTCCTCTGACATCGCCCCTTCGCCTATATATTCCCCCTGACGAGAAAAACCTAAGGGCCGGATCAGTTTTCCAGAATACATCGCGATCCACCGCCGCCGTCGACCCGAAGATCGGGAGGGTCCAGAAGCTCTTCCCGGCACCCTGCCGGAGAGGGGAATCGCCACCGGAGGTCTCCTTCATCGCCATGATTGCCTCCGGAGCGATGAGTGAGTAGTCTACCTTGGACTATGGGTCCATAGCAGTAGCTAGATGGTTGTCTTCTCCACCATGTGCTTCATGTTTAGATCTCATGAGCTGCCCTACATGATTGAGATCACTGTTATGTAATTCTATGATGTTGGTTTGTTGGGATCCGATGAATATTGGTGTTTATGATTAAGTTGCTGTACTGAATTATATCTTTTGTTATCTCTATGTTGTTTATGATCTTGCATGCTCTCCGTTGTTAGTAGCTATCTTGGCCGAGTAGTTGCTAGTGACTCCAAGAGGGGGTATTTATGCTCGATAGTGGGTTCATGCCTCTATTTCACCTGGGGGAGTGATAGAAACCTCTAAGGTGGTAGATGTGCTGTTGCTACTAGGGAGAAAACAACATTCATATGCTCAAGGGCATATGCTTTGTTTACATTACACACTTTGCTTAATGCAATTATCTGTTGTTCGCAACTTAATACTTCTAGGGTGTTCGGATGATATCTCCGGGGGTGGATTATTAGTCATAGATGCAGCTGGATGGCGGTCTATGTATTTTGTTGTAATGCCCAGAGTAAATCTCATAGTGATCTTCTTGACATATCATGTTAGCTCTATTCTATCAATTGCCCAACTGTAATTTGTTTACCCAGCATGTTATTTTATCTATGGAGAGACACCACTAGTGAACTGTGGACCCCGGTCCTATTTTAATCATATTGCAATCAACTGTTTACTTTTCCCGCACTGTTTACTTTACTCGCATATACTCTACTGTTTTCCACTCGATACACTCATAACCTTTGTTTCAAGCAAACCGGTGAGATTGACAACCTCATCGCAAGTTGGGAACAAAGTATTTGTTTGTGTGTGTGCAGGTTCCGCGTTGCTACTGGCTGAAGACGAGTCAACAAGTATCGTTAACGGCGCCCTTGTTGGAGTGTCACTAAGCCAGTGCGCATCACCTTCAGTCGTCATCGCCTCTCTTCTCCTGATCGATATTAAACCTTGGTTTCTTAACTGAGGGAAACTAGCCGCTACACTCATCATACCTTCCTCTTGGGGTTCCCAACGGGCTGGTCAAGCACCACGCACAAGGACGTCTGCTTCCACATCAACCATACGCCATCAAGTATTTTCTGGCGCCATCACCAAGTAGCAGCCTATTTTCTGGCGCCGTTGCCGGGGAAGAGAGAAGACTTCTGCGAGGGGAGTTCTTCGCACACACATTCTTTGCTTTGTTATTTGTTTTGCTTTACTTTATTTTATTTTACCTGCATTGCTTTTATATCAAAAACCCAAAAAAATTAGAATCCTTGGTAGCTGTTTTTTTACTTATCTGCTTTTAGTTTTGTTATAATGAGTAATCCTGAAGTAGAAGTTCGTAGTTTCAAGCAACAAGGGGGAGAAAGTTTAAAAGATGCTTGGTACCATATTAATAATGCTCATCATAGGTGTACCAAAAAGCACTCCACCACGATCCTCCTTAGAAATTTTTATGTTGGTATATCTAGCTGGAATAGGTATGTTCTTGATACTCTTACAGGAGGTAATTTTCTGGGTACTCCCGCGGGAGAAGCATGCACTATAATTGAAAGTTTAGTGGGAGTACCACCTATTCATGTTGCCAAAACTGAGACCACCTTAGAGGAGGTGGTAGAAAAGCTCAGCTCTTTAGAGAAAAGTTTGCCAAGTATCCTAGAAAATGCTAGCCGCGTTAGTGAACTTATAGAAAATATTGGTAAGAGAATTACCATGTTAGAGGCTAGCACTACTCATGACAATCAAAACTTAAGGATCGGGAAACTAGAGGAGTCCATGGAAACTCTTAGCTTAATCTTCTCTTCTCTTAAATTTAAGAAGGAGAAAGTGTTTGTTGGAAAAGAGCAAAAATTTATGTATGTTCCCAAGGTTTCTGCGCTTAAATCTCAACATCTTCTTAAAATTGGTAAGACTCTTAGTTCCACTAAGGGTGACTTGCAGGTTGAATCATCTTCGGGAACCTTCAAAGAGCCTACTGAGGTAACTAGCACTTCATCTCTTGATATTACTTGATTCGCACTTTTCTGCGCCTAGCTCAAAGGCGTTAAAGAAAAGCACTCTTGGGAGATAACCCAATGTTTTCTTTACAGTACTTTTTCTTTTATTTGAGTCTTGGAAGTCATTACTACTGTAATGACCGCTCCTTATCTTGTTTATTTCGTTTTTGTGCCAAGAGAAGCCTCTAATTTGAGTGAGGTAAAGATTTGGGGAAACTGCTGTCCTAAAACTGTTTTCGGTGCTGCACCGTAAAAATTCGTGAAAATTCTCTGTTTATCTTTTGGACCTGCGATTTCTTGTGCATATGCCCCAGGTTATATCCAAACTTTTTTTAGTTGAACACTTTTTGATTTGAGCAACGGAAAATCCCTCAAAAATTCGTCCTTTGTCAGCTGTTCAGTTTTGACAGATTTCTGCCAATATTCGTTTTTGCCACTTTATCGCTTTCTTTTGAGTTCTTTTTGATCATGGAACTCTTGTGGAAGTTGCTACAGTAGTATATACTTTATATGTGGTGGTTTTGGGTTGAAACCTGAAGCTAAAGGAGGTTGAATATATTTTATGCTTACACTAATGTTGCTAATAGAATTGTGTTTAGTTTTGTATGAAGGAAGTTTTCAAGTGTAGGGATTGGAGAATGATGAGATGAGTTGAAGAATGGACAAAAGCTCAAGCTTGGGGATGCCCAGCACCCCAAGAAATATCCAAGAAGTACAAGCGTCAAAGCTTGGGGATGCCCCCGAGGCACCCCTTCTTCATCGGCAAAAATCAGGTCACCTTTCAAAACACTATATTTTTATTGCTTCATGCACTATGTGTTTTTCTTGGAGCATCAGTTGTTTTAGTTTTCTTAGTTGGTTTAGTTTGTTTGTTTGCTGCAATAAATGGTTGGACCCCAACAAATTTCCTTTGGAGGAGATGTACTTGCTTTTCATTTGCGTAGAACGCTCGATGATTTAATAAGAGTGAAAACGGAGTTGTTCTAGCGTTCTACTTTTTCTGCTACTGCTTTTGGTTTTCATTTTCGCCTTGATTTGCATTCAGATCTTTTCATATCTTTTCATCAAGGTGTATTTTTGCCTCTGGACTTTATTGGTTTTCATCAAAAGAGGTGTCTCTAAAAAATTTCAAATGGTGTTGGAAAAGAGAAAAAGCTTTGTGCAAAATAGTGGTACAAGAAGGAGCTTGTGTAGACTGCGGCTTAGGCTTTTTCATGTCATGCTAGATGTCTTTTTGATAGTATGCTTAGTGGTTTTGCTGTAGCATGACTTGTCTCAAATAACTGAGATTGCTTAATGAGCCTTTGAAAAAATCATGCGTTGTTTTTATTGTATGGAAGCATTATTTTGGTTTTCTCCTTGATGCTTTATTTGGGTTGACTTGGCGCATGCTCACACATGTTAGACTCTTACAAAGTCGCCAATAGCCTTCATGATCATTTAGCTTTTGACTTTTGATGCCATCGTATGCTTCTTTTAATGTCGCTTTGTCGCTTTGCATGATTATGGCCATTATTGCTCTCTTAGTTGGTCGCTCCCAGTCTTTTGCTAGCCCTCACCTTGTACTGAGTATGAGCTCTACTCGTGCATCCAACTCCTAAAAGCCAAAGTTTTCCAAAGTGTACACCATACATACCTACTAGCAATTTGCTATTCCAAGTAAATTTGACTTGCTTTTATATTCTCTTCAAATTAAACTCTTACCAGTGTTATGCGAAATTCGGTCAGTAAAGCTCTCACGAACCGGAAGGCACACTTTACTTTTTTCCTGTTCTTAAAAATTTGACATTGTGGTCTCTTATGCTGAGTTGTTATGCTTGCAAGTTGTAAGTTGGAGACTAGCCCAGCCATGCTGTCATGGGGCAAGCTTTCAACATTGCACTTCTATTTGAGTTGATATTGTGATCTTTTGTTTATGGATGCCCGCTATGGGAAATGAATTGGGAATCTTGTAGGGATCATGGAGTTTGTATATGTGTTAGGGAAACGCCGGGCCGCCAATCTAAGCCATGCATAATTCATGGTGGAAATTTGCAGCATACCCATGGTGAACAGTCGACGACGCATCTCACAATAAAAAGCTAAACAATATAGCAAATAAAAGAGATGTCGAGGTGTTCATTGTCTGCTTGTCCTGTCATTTTGGTGTGGGCTTGTTCCATGTCATCGGGCACGGAGGTACCCCATTGGCGGTTCTCAATGATATGCATATACTTACAATGACAAGAGCCTTGCTTGGGACTCTAAGTAAAGTAGCATAGTTTGGGTACTCGTATTCACGGGACACGGGGTTTTCAACTTATGATTTGTCAAGCATATGCATCATAATTGTTCTCGTATTAACTTTAACCATTCAAGATGCTTATGATGGGGGCAATGAGAGCTCAAAGCCAGTAAGTACCATAATTTTTGAAGGTTATAAAACTTGCAATCACTGCTTCCCTCTGCGAAGGGCCTTTCTTTTACTTTTATGTTGAGTCACCACCTTCTTTCTTTATGTACCATTAAGAGAGCATAGTTGTCATTCTTAGTGTGATATGCATTGTCCCAAATTTCATTGATTGACTCATATTGTTGGTTTCACTTGTTCTTAAATTATTTGTATCTAGTCGCCCTCTTAAACTTTGAGGTGTCCTATGCATTTATGTTTTGCTCTCCATGAAGGACAAGCTGAAAACCACTTGTATGTTTTTCCTTATGATTTGAACACACGTTCGACTTTCATTGTTTCATTACCATGATCTTTTGTTTGTGTTCATTTGCATGTTTACAACATGGTTGCTAAGTTCTTATTGTCATGATTATATCTTTCATGCCCATGTTTTAAGTTCTATTGATCCCAGCTCACCAATGCTTACATATATGATCAAGATTGTGTAGGTGCATGTCACCTCAAAAATTATTCTTTTGTTATCACTTACCTACTCGAGGACGAGCAGGAGTTAAGCTTGGGGATGCTTGATACGTCTCAAACGTATCTATAATTTTTGATGCTCCATGCTTCGTTTTACACCATTTGCCTATTGTTTCGTTACACTTAGTGGCATTTTTATACACTTTCCGGAACTAACCTATTAACGAAGTGCCACAGTGCCAGTTTCCTGTTTTCTGCTGTTTTTGTGTTTCAGAAGTGATACACAGGAAATATTCTCGGAATTGGACGAAACAAGTTCCTGAAGTCATATTTCACCGGGGAGCTCCCAAACATCCGAAGACCTGACGGAGGAGGGCCACATGGGCCCCAGATGCACAGGCGGCGCGGCCAGGACCCTGGCCGTGCCACCCCTGTGTGAGGGACCCTGGTCCCTCCTCTGACATCGCCCCTTCGCCTATATATTCCCCCTGACGAGAAAAACCTAAGGGCCGGATCAGTTTTCCAGAATACATCGCGATCCGCCGCCACCGTCGACCCGAAGATCGGGAGGGTCCAGAAGCTCTTCCCGGCACCCTGCCGAAGAGGGGAATCGCCACCGGAGGTCTCCTTCATCGCCATGATTGCCTCCGGAGTGATGAGTGAGTAGTCTACCTTGGACTATGGGTCCATAGCAGTAGCTAGATGGTTGTCTTCTCCACCATGTGCTTCATGTTTAGATCTCATGAGCTGCCCTACATGATTGAGATCACTGTTATGTAATTCTATGATGTTGGTTTGTTGGGATCCGATGAATATTGGTGTTTATGATTAAGTTGCTGTACTGAATTATATCTTTTGTTATCTCTATGTTGTTTATGATCTTGCATGCTCTCCGTTGTTAGTAGCTATCTTGGCCGAGTAGTTGCTAGTGACTCCAAGAGGGGGTATTTATGCTCGATAGTGGGTTCATGCCTCTATTTCACCTGGGGGAGTGACAGAAACCTCTAAGGTGGTAGATGTGCTGTTGCTACTAGGGAGAAAACAACATTCATATGCTCAAGGGCATATGCTTTGTTTACATTACACACTTTGCTTAATGCAATTATCTGTTGTTCGCAACTTAATACTTCTAGGGTGTTCGGATGATATCCCCGGGGGTGGATTATTAGTCATAGATGCAGCTGGATGGCGGTCTATGTATTTTGTTGTAATGCCCAGAGTAAATCTCATAGTGATCTTCTTGACATATCACGTTAGCTCTATTCTATCAATTGCCCAACTGTAATTTGTTTACCCAGCATGTTATTTTATCTATGGAGAGACACCACTAGTGAACTGTGGACCCCGGTCCTATTTTAATCATATTGCAATCAACTGTTTACTTTTCCCGCACTGTTTACTTTACTCGCATATACTCTACTGTTTTCCACTCGATACACTCATAACCTTTGTTTCAAGCAAACCGGTGAGATTGACAACCTCATCGCAAGTTGGGAACAAAGTATTTGTTTGTGTGTGTGCAGGTTCCGCGTTGCTACTGGCTGAAGACGAGTCAACAAGTATCGTTAACGGCGCCCTTGTTGGAGTGTCACTAAGCCAGTGCGCATCACCTTCAGTCGTCATCGCCTCTCTTCTCCTGATCGATATTAAACCTTGGTTTCTTAACTGAGGGAAACTAGCCGCTACACTCATCATACCTTCCTCTTGGGGTTCCCAACGGGCTGGTCAAGCACCACGCACAAGGACGTCTGCTTCCACATCAACCATACGCCATCAAGTATTTTCTGGCGCCATCACCAAGTAGCAACCGGCCAGTTGGAAACCCCAAGAGAAGGTTTGATGAATATAGCAGCAAGTTTGCCCTCAGTTATGAAACCAAGGTTTAATCGTCTAGGAGGAAAAAGACAATACGACTGAAGGTGATGCCCACTAGCTGCGTGACACTCCAACAAGGGCGCCGTTAATGATTTCTTGTTAGCGCGTCTTCAACCAGTAGCAACATGGAACCTACACACAACACAACCAAATACTTTGTTCCCAACTTACGATGAGATTGTCAATCTCACCGATTTGCTTGAAACAAAGGGTATGAGCGTATCGAGTGGAAAGCAATGGTAATATGCGAGTAAAGTAAAAAGTGCGAGTAAAGTAAACAGGTGATAGCAATATAGAGGAAATAGGACCGGGGTCCACAGTTCACTAGTGGTGTCTCTCCAAAAGATAAAATAACACATGCTGGGTAAACAAATTACAGTTAGGCAATTGATAGAATAAAGACAACGTGCATATGTCGAGAGGATCACTATGAGATTTACTCTGGGCATTACAACAAGATACATAGACCGTCATCCAACTGCATCTATGACTAATAATCCACTTGTGGCGAATCAATCCGAGAACTCCATAAGTATTAAGTTGTGAACAACAGATAACTGCATTAAGCAAAGCGTGTAATGTAAACAAAATATATGCCCTTGAGCATATGAATGTTGTTTTCTCCCTAATGGCAACATCACATCTACAATCTTAGAGGTTTCTGTCACTCCCTTAGATTAAATAGAGGCATGAACCCACTATCGAGCATAAATACCCCCTCTTGGAGACACTAGCAACTACTCGACCAAGATAGCTACTAACAACGGAGAGCATGCAAGATCATAAACAACATAGAGATAACATAAGATAATATTCAGCACATCAACTCAATCATAACACCAATATTCATCAGATCCCAACAAACACAACATGTAGAATTACATAACGGTAATCTCGATCATGTAAAGCAGCTCACGAGACCTAAACATGAAGCACATGGTGGAGAAGACAACCATCTAGCTACTGCTATGGACCCATAGTCCAAGGTAGACTACTCACTCATCACGCTGGAGGCAAGCATGGCGATGAAGAAGACCTCCAGTGGCGATTCCCCTCTCCGGCAGGGTGACGGGAAGAGATTCTGGACCCTCCCGATCTCGGGTCGATGGCGGCGGCGGATCGCGATGTATTTTGGAAAAGTGATCGGGTATTTAGGTTTTTCCCGTCGGGGGTCTTTATAGGCGAAGGGGCGGCATCAGAAGTGGACCTGGTGGGGCTCACCACAGGGGGGCGCAGGCCAGCCCTAGGCTGCGCCCCCTAGTGGTGTGGCCCACCAGTGGCTCCTCTCCATCTCCTCTTCAGTTCTCTGGAAGCTCCGGTAAATTTCTGGATGTTTGGCTTTTGTTTTGTCCAATTCCGAGAATATTTCCTGTGTAACTTTTCTGAAACACAAAAGCAGCAGAAAACAGGAAACTGGCACTGTGGCATCTCGTTAATAGGTTAGTTCTGGAAAATGCATAAAAATGCCACGAAGTGTAACGAAACACTAAGCAAATGGTGTAAAAACAAGCATGGAGCATCAAAAATTATGGATACGTTAGAGACGTATCACCGCGCCACCCTAGGGTGTGGCTGGCCCATGGCCCCCTCTGTATCCTCTTCGGTCTTCTAGACGCTTCGTTAAATATTAGGAGGTTCGGCTTTTGTTTCGTCCAATTCTGAGAATATTTCATGTGTAACTTTTCTGAAACACAAAAACAGCAGAAAACAGGGAACTGGCACTTTGGTATCTCGTTAATAGGTTAGTTCCGGAAAATGCATAAAAACGCCACAAAGTGTAACAAAACACTAAGCAAATGGTGTAAGAACAAGCATGGAGCATCAAAAATTATAGATACGTTTGAGACGTATCAAGCATCCCCAAGCTTAACTCCCGCTCGTTCTCGAGTAGGTAAGTGATAACAAAAGAAATAATTTTTGAAGTAACATGCACCATCACAATCTTGATCATCTAGGTAAAGCATTGAGTGCTGAGATCAAAGAACTTAAAACATGGTCATGAAAGACATAATCTCAATAGAAGAAACTTAGCAACCATGATATAGTATGAAAAAGAACACAAATGAAAGATCATGAAAAATGAAACAATGAAAGTCACGTGTGTGTTTCAACCATATGGAAAACATAGCAAATGGTTTTCAGCTTGTCCTTCATGGAATAGCAAAACATAAATGCATAGGACACCTTCAAGTTTACAAGGGTGACTAGATACAAATAATTTAAGAACAAGCAAAACCATAATCATGAATCAATCAATGATAACTTTGGGACAATGCACATTAAACTCAGAATGACAACTATGCTCTCTTAGACGGTGCATAAAGGTAGAAGGTGGAGACTCAACATAAAAGTAAAAGAAAGGCCCTTCGCAGAGGGAAGCAGTGATTGCAAGTTTTAAAAACCTTTAAAAATTATGGTACTTACTAGCTTTGAGCTCTTATTGCCCCCATCATAAGCATCTTGAATGGTTAGAGTTAATGCGAGTACAATTATGAAGCATATGCTTGACAAATCATAAGTTGAAAACATTGTGTCCCGTGAAGTACGAATACCCAAACCTCATGCTACTCGACTTAGAGTTCCAAGCAAGCTCTTATCATTGTAAGTATATGCGTATCATCGAGAACCGCCAACGGGGTACCTCCGTGCCCGATGACATGGAACAAGCCCACATCAAAATGATCGGACAAACAGACAATAAACACCTCGACATCTCTTTTATTTACCATTGGTATAGCTTTTTATTTTGAGATGCGTCGTCGAATGTTCACTATGGGCATGCTGTAAATTTCCACCATGAATTATGCATGGCTTAGATTAGCGGCCCATGCATTTCTCTAACACATATAAAAACTCCATAATCCCGCAAGATTCCCAACTTGTTTCACATCGCGAGTATCCATAAACAAAAGATCACGATATCAACTCAAATGAGAGAAGTGCAATGTTGAAAGCTTACCCCATGATGGCATGGTTTGGCTAATTTCCAACTTACAACTTGCGAGCATAACAACTCAACGTAAGAGAGCCACAATGTCAAAATTTTAAAGCGAGAAAAGTAAAGTGTTCCATCAGGTTTGTGAGAGCTTTACTGACTAATTTTCACATAACACCAAAAAGAGTTTAATTTGAAGGATAGATAAAAGCAAGTCAAATGTACTTTGGAATAGCAAATTGCTAATAGGTATGTATGGTGGACACATTGGAACAACTTGGTTTTTAGGAGTTGGATGCACGAGTAGAGCTCATACTCAGTACAAAATGAGGGCTAGCAAAAGACTGGGAGAGACCAACTAAGAGAGCAATAACGGCCATAATCATGCAAAGCGACAAAACGTCATTAAAAGAAGCAGAAAGTGGCATCACAAGTCAAAAACCAAATGATCATAGAGGCTACAGGTGAATTATTTTTTAGTTAACATGTGTAAGCATGCGCCAAGTCAACCCAATTAAAGCATCAAAGGAGAAAACTAAATAAATGCTTCCACATAATAAAAAACAACGCATGATTTTTTCAAAGGCTCATTAAGCAATCTCAGTCATTTGAGAAAAGTCATGCTACAGCAAAAATCACTAAGCATACTATCAAAACGACATCAAGCATGACATGCAAAAGCCTAAGCCGCAGTCTAAACAAGCTCCTTTTTGTACCACTTTTTTGCATGAAACTTTTTCTCTTTTCCAACACCATTCAAACCTTTTTAAAACAACTCTTTTGATGAATATCAACATGGACCAGAGGTCAAAATACACCTTGATGCAAACATAAAACAAGATCTAAATAAAAATCAAGGTGAAAAACGAAAGCTAAACGCAGTTCTAGAAAAAGAGAACACTCGTTGAACGATAAGAGTGAAAAATGCAGTGTTCTTGGCAAATAAAAATGAGTAAATCTTCTCCAAAAGAAATTTTATTGGGGTCCAACCATTTATTGCAGCAAACAAAACAAAATAAAACTAAAAGCAAAAGTAAAGATGCTCCAAGAAAAACGCATAGTGCATGAAGCAATAAAAATATAGTGTCTTGAAAGGTGACCTAATTTTTGCCGATGAAGAAGGGGTGCCTCGGGGGCATCCCCAAGCTTTGAATATTGTACCTCTTGGATATTTCTTGGGGTGCGTGGGCATCCCCAAGCTTGAGCTTTTGTACATTCTTCACCTCATCTCATCATTCTCCAATCCCTACACTTGAAAACTTCCTTCATACAAAACTCAACACAATTCTATTAGCAACATTAGTGTAAGCATAATAATGAATCAACCCCTTTTTGGTTCAGGTTTCAACTCAAAAATACCACATATAAAGCATATACTACTGTAGCAATTTCCCCAAAAGTTCCGTGATCGAAAGAACTCAAAAAGAAAGCGATCGAGAGGCAAACACAAGTAGTGGCAGAAATCTGTCAAAACAGAACAACTGACAAAGGTCGATTTTTTTGAGGGTTTTTTGTTGCTCAAATAAAAAAGTATAAAACTAATGAAAGTTTGGATATAACCTGGGGCATATGCACAAGAAATCGCAGGTCAAAAATATATTCTGAGAATTTTCACGAATTTTTACGGTGCTGTACCAAAATCTATTTCAGGACAGCAACTTCCCCAAATCTTACCTCACTCAAATTAGAGGTTTCTCTTGGCACAAACACGAAATAAAAAGGATAAGGAGACAGTACTAATAACTTCCAAGACTCAAATAAATGGAAAAGAACTAAAAGTAAAATAATGGGTTATCTCCGAAGAGTGCTTTTCTTTAACGCCTTTGAGCTAGGCGCAGAAAGTGCAAATCAAGTAATATCAAGCGAAGCATTAAGACCAACTATTTCCTCAAGAGCATCACTTACCACACTAGGCACTTTAGAAGTTCCTGAAGATGATTCAACCTGCAAGTCACTCTTAGTTTAACTAAAAGTCTTACCAATCTTAAAAACATGTTGAGGTTTAGGCACAGACACCTTGGGAACATACATAAATTTTGGCTCTTTTCCAACAAAAGCTTTCTCCTTCTTAAATTTAATAGAAGAGAAAATTGAACTAAGAGTTTCCATAGACTCCTCTAGTTTACCAATCCTAAAGTTTTGACTATCAAGAGTAGTGCTAGCCTCTAAAACATTGATTCTCTTACCGATACTTTCTATCGATTCATTAACCCGACTAGCATTATCAAGGATATTTGGCAAACTCTTTTCTAAGGAGCCTAGATTTTTTATAACTTCCTCCAAAGTGATCACATTTTTAACAACATGAATATGTGGTACTCCCACTAAACTTTCAATTAAAGTGCATGCTTCAAGAGCGGGAGTACCCAGAAAATTACCTCCTGCAAGAGTATCAAGAACGTACCTATTCCAACTAGATATACCAACATAAAAATTTCTAAGGAGGATCATGGTAGAATGCTTTTTTGTACACCTATGATGAGCATTGCTAATACGGTACCAAGCATCTTTCAAACTCTCTCTCCCCCTTGTTGCTTAAAAGTATGAACTTCAACTTCAGGTTTACTCATTCTAACAAGACTAAAAGCAAGTAAATAAAAGCAACTATAAAGGAAACTTTTTTTTTTGATAAAATGATGCAAGCAAAAATAAAGTAAAGCAAAACTAAAACAAAGTAAAGATTGTGCGTGCGAGACTCCCCTTGCAGAAATCTTCTTTTTCCCCGGCAACGGCGCCAGAAAAAGTGCTTGATGCGGGCAGATAACCACCCAGTTGGGAACCCCAAGAGGAAGGTATGATGAGCACAGTAGCAAGTCTTCCCTCAGTATGAAACCGAGGTTTATCGCACCAGTAGGAAAAAGCCAAACTTCAGAAGGTGATGCCTGCTAGCTTCACGATAGCTCCGGACAATTTATAGGGCGCCTCGTCCAATGCTTTGCTTTGTGCCAGCAGCAACGTGAAACCTGCACACAACACAAATAAATACTTTGCTCCCAACTTACGATGAGGTTGTCAATCTCACCGGTTTGCTGTAAACAAAGGAATGAGCGTATCGAGTGGAAAGCAATAGTAATATGCGAGAAAGTAAACAATGCGAGTAAAAGTAAACAGTAATAGCAATATAAAGGAAATTGGACCTGGGTCCACAGTTCACTAGTGGTGTCTCTCCATAAGATAAATAATGACATGTTGGGTAAATAAATTACAGTTGGGCAATTGATAGAATAAAGATAACGTGCATATGTCAAGAGGATCACTATGAGACTTACTCTCGGCATTACAACAAGATACAAAGACCGCCATCCAACTGCATCTATGACTAATAATCCACTCATGGGGAAACATCCGAGGACCCCTTAAGTATTAAGTTGCGAACAATAGATAACTGCATTAAGCAAAGTGTGTAATGTAAAAAAAGTGAATGTCCTTAGACACAAGAATGTTGTTTTCTCCCTAGTGACAACAGCACATCTACAACCTTAGAGGTTTCTGTCACTCCCCCAGATTAAATAGAGGCATGAACCCAACTATCGAGCATAAATACCCCCTCTTGGAGTCACTAGTATCTACTTGGACAAGATAGCTACTAACAACGGAGAGCATGCAGGATCATAAACAACATAGAGATAACATAAGATAAAATTCAGAACATCAACTTAATCATAACACTAATATTCATCGGATCCCAACAAACACAACATGTAGAATTACATAAAGATGATCTTGATCATGTAGGGCAGCTCACAAGATCTAAACATGAAGCACATGGTGGAGAAGACAACCATCTAGCTACTGCTATGGACCCATAGTCCAAGGTAGACTACTCACTCATCGCACCAGAGGAAAGCATGGCGATGAAGAAGACCTCCGGTGGCGATTCCCCTCTCTGGCAGGGTGCCGGTGTGGTGACCCGGCATGCCACTGCATGTTGTAGTATGCAAGTCATTGATATAACACTTGTGAAGTACCATTTCACAAATATTACATCCCTCAGAGTGGTACAACAGAAACATAGCAGTCTTTTATCCAAGCACTTAATATTACAAGCCACAAACTTACAAAGGATTCCAGTTCCTCCTCGGTCCAAAGAGGAACACTAGTAGGTTCTACCTTGATGCTACAAACCTTAACTAGGACTGAAAGAAGTAGACTAAACATGATTACTGACTCAAGTCACTTTATTCTATAAAGTTCGGTGTGACTCAAGCTACTACTCTACACTACTAGTTGTCGGCCTCCTCCTCGGCTCCTTTGCTGCTCCCATAGGCAATGGTGTAATCCACACCTTCGACTCCACCGAAAAGGTCTGGCTCTTCATAGTAGACTTCCTCATAGTCCTCTGATGCTCCTTCAGTCTCCTCATTCTGGCCCTCCGAGTCTAAGCAAGGGTTAAGAGGGAATGGGGTGAGTAACGAGCGTTACCCAACAAGTTTATTTAACAGGATAGATGTGTTTGATGCACTAGCTATGACCATAGACTCAAAATTCTTAGGTCAAATGCAGTTTTTTATAATCATTTCTTCAAAGGTTGCTTTTATTCAACAGAACTATGTCCGTCAGTCTTCACATGTTGATTAGAGCTTCGATGGGCTCCTTTCCTACCGCGTTCGCAGCTCCTTTCTGGAACAGGGAGTATCTTGATACTTTTTGTACACTATGCAGAGGTGGTCACTTGTACCCATAAGAGATCAATGCTTTGCTGCACAACCAGGCATACTTTTCCGTCCACACTTCTTATGTATGGGGACAAGTCATGTGATCCAAGCCAATCACTGTCCTCCTCCGCGACCCTGCATACCCACCCTTTTGTAGTTCCAACCTCAGAAACAATCCTCGCCGGTCTCCTCCTCTTTGGTAGTCCCGACCTCGATTGATACAATCCACGCCGGTCTCCTACCCGAAGGTAGTCCCGACCTCAATTTAACTTACCCACGCCGGCCTCCTACCCTTTGGTAGTCCCGACCTCGGTAGATATACCCCACTCCGGTCTATTCCGACCTCGGGCTTCCCTCGTTGGTCTCCTACAATCCATCATAGACCACAGTACCATGGAATCATTAAGGGGATTCCGCCCTCATGTTGCTCCCAGCAGGAGATGAACAACTATGGTATGAGCATCCGTTGATATGCAGAAGGAAGTTGGTACAGCTAACTTCTCTGTCCCATTCTAGATCTTATGGTTGACTGTTATTTACAGCGCTAGAATCACTGACGACATTGGTTATTAATTCCTAGGTAAACTTTCCAGTTGTAGTGGGACCTCCACCAATACCCATACCATGGTCCCACTGCCCACCTCCCTAGGGTAAAGACCACCGTGGTTGCTAACCACTAATCAATTTGATTAAGAAAGCAGAACTTTTGCTTTAAAATGTAGTAGTAATACCACATGTATATTTGCAAGTAATTTGCTAAAGATAAACAATAGATATGAGCAAGAGTGAACTTGCCTGCAAACTGTAAGGTAGTGCAGTTGGATTTGTTGAAGTGACCCGGGACCTCGGGTTCTGGAAAACAGTATCATTATTCGGTAAGGGCAATGGTTAAAGATTCAAAAATGCATGCTTTATGGTATGTGTTTAATTTATACCCCCCTAAAGTGATTTATTCATTTGCTAGCTTTTATATATTCTTTTTATGATTTTAAAGAATATATGTTAATGGTAATTTCATTCAAGGATATTCATCAAATATTCTTGAATGGAATTTATTTTAAAGACTTAAGAATTTACTAGATTTTTCTTAAATGACTAGCAAGTTTTTAATATTTTTAGAAAAATCATTTAACTCCTTTTCTTTTTGTACATTTAACTCATATGATTATTTTATTTTTCAAATGAGTTCAAAATTCCTAGAAGGACTAAAAATAATTATTTTCTATTTTTAGTTAATTTTAAATATTTTTCTAGATTTGTTTTAAACAGATTAGGGTTTTTTCTAGGTTTTTTTAGAATTGATTAAAATGAAAACTGGTAGCTGACAACCTGGGCCCACTGGCCAGGTCAACCCAAGCGGGTTAGACCAGACCAGCCCGGCCCAGCCGGCTGCCCCCCTCACTCTCTCTCTCTCGGTCGTTCTAACCCTAACCCTAGCCCGTTCCCCTCTTGTAATATCCCAGGATTAGAGGTTACAAAATAGAGGCAACAGATGTGTGCATTGCATTCATGCATAGAAAATCTGGGGAATTTTCACGAATTAAAAAAAAACTAAAACCTAAGGGGAATCGATGTCTCTCTCGGAGGGGGAGATGGTATAACCCTAAAAAGTGCGATGGATTTCGACATGACCTCTTTTGATCCACTGAGGGTAGGAATGGGTAAATTTGAATTCAAACTTACACATATAAGAATAAAATTTAAACTAAACTTTGAATTTGGAAATTAAATTTGTATTACAATATTTGAACTTAGAAGTAATTAATAAAAGAGAAAACTTGGACTTTATTGATATCACACACATAATACATGGTCTTTACAATATTCTGGATACAAATGAATAAAATGAATTATTAAGAACTTAAATAAAAGATTACAACTGGATCATAAACAAAAGTAAATTCCTAAACTAATTAATTAAGAAAACTTCTTTCTTTTCTTCTTCTCTTTCTTCTTTCTTAATTACCTGCAAAAGAAACATATACAAGCAGTGATATGCCAAGTGACAGTCAAAATTAATGAGGTACTGTAGATAAACATGTTGGAATTATGCCCTAGAGGCAATAATAAAGATGTTATTATTATAATTCTTGTTCATGATAATGTTTATATTCCATGCTAGAATTGTATTAAGCGGAAACTTTAATACTTGTGTGGTTTATGAACAACACCGTGTCACTAGTACGCCTCTATGGACTAGCTCATTGATTAATGATGGTTAAGGTTTCCTAACCATAGACATGAGTTGTCAATTAATAATGAGATCATATCATTAGGAGAATGATATGATGGACAGACCCAAATAAAGCAGAGCAATTAGATCGTGTCATCGTGTTCATCTTTGCGAAGCTTTTTTCTATGTCATGTATTGTATTCCTTAGACCATGAGATAATACAACTCCCTAGTATCGGAAGAAAGCTTTGAAGTCATCAAACGTCATCCTATGTGAGGGTGATAATAAAGGTGTCTCTCAGGTGATCGGAAAGTACTTGTTGGGTTGTATGTATCGAGATGGAATTTGTCCCTCCCAAGTCGGAGAGATATACTTCGGGCCCACTCGGTAATCGATATCAACACCGCTTGCAAGCATGTGGTTAAGGAGTTAATCACAAAGTGATATCGGATTACGGAACGAGTAAAGTACTTACTGTGAACGAGATTGAACTAGGTATGGCGATACCGACGATCAAATCTCGGGCGAGTAAAATATCGTGTGACGAAGGGAATACATATACGGGATTAATTGAATCCTGACATCGTGGTTCATCCGATATGATCATCGATGAATATGTGGGAGTCAATATGGGTTTCCAGATCCCGCTATTGATTATTGATAGAAGATCATGTCTGCATATTCTCGAACCCGTAGGGTCACACACTTAACGTGCATCGATGCTAGGATAGAATGGATAATTGGTTTATGAGTTTTAGTTCGGAGTCTCGGATGAGATCCAGGACGTCACGAGAGGTTCCGGAATGGTCCGGAGAATAAGATTCATATAAAGGAAAGTAGTTTTTGGATTCCGGAAAGGTTTCGGAGTTTATCGGTATTGTACCGGAAGGTTCTAGAAGGTTCCGGAGTGGGACCAACGTGGGCCCACTTGACGGAGGCCTGCGTGGGCCTAAGGGGAAGTGCCCTGGCCGCCTTGGTCCAGGTGCACAAGGCCCCTAAGGCCCAGCCGGCCAAGCCCAAGGGGAAACCCTAAAGGAATCTTCAAATAAGGAAGGGGGGAAACTTGCCCCCCACTCTTCCTTATCCAAGTCGGCTAGGGATTGGAGGAGGGACCAAGCTGGCCGCCCAGCCCCCCATATAAGGGGGGGCAGGGGCGCAGCCCTCCCTCACCCTAAGACCCAAACCCTAGCCGCCCCTGCTGCCCTCCCTCTCTCTCTCTCGCGACTGCGCGTAGGCGAAGCCCTGCCGCAGAAACTCTCCACCATAAGCACCACGCCGTCGTGCTGCTGATCCAATCTATCTCTCCACCATACTTGCTGGACCAAGGAAGGTGGAGACGTCGCTGCACCGCACGTGTGCAACTCTCGGAGGCGCCGCCACTTGCGGCGTAGGATCGGATCGGATCGCGAGGAGGAGACGGCGAGTACGACTACGTCAACCACGTTCTCTTGAACGTTACCGCTGTGCGATATCTTCAAGGGTATGAAGATCTCATCTACCTCTCTCGTTGATTACATCTCCTAGATTAGATCTTGGCTTTCTTGTTCGCATCCGTAGGAAAATTTTTGATTTACTATGCTGCGAAACCCTTCAGTGGTATCAGAGCTAGATCTATGCGTAGATGTGTTTCACGAGTAGAACGCAACATGCTTGTTGCGGGCGTTGATGTTTTCTGTTGCAAACCTCTTGTTGTGTATTTCTTATGGCGCGGTATAGTGAGATCGAAGCGGTCCAGGCCAACTTTACGCGACCGCGTTCGCGAGACCGGCTCCGCACTTGACATGTGGCTTGTTCCACACATGCGGCTGGTGGATGCCAGTTTCTCTCACTATAGTAGTCATGGGACTTACATCGGATGTTACCAACCATAATATCACCGTTGTGGCTTTTCGTAGGTAAGAATCGTTCTTAGCTTGCTACTCCCATAAGCCACGTAAAACATGCAACAACAAAGTAGAGGCGTCTAACTTGTTTTTGCAGGGAGTGTTTTGTGATATGGTATGGCCCAAGACATGATGAGTATGAATTGAGTTGTATGCAATGATCATGTTTTGTAATCTTTCACGACTTGCATGTCGATGAGTTCACAACCGGCAGGAGCCATATGGTTGTCTTTATAATTATGTATGACCTGCGTGTCAACTTCTTATACGCCATGTAATAGCTTTACTTTATCGCTAAGTAGTTAGCAATAGTTGTAGTTGCTATTCGTGGTGGAGGCAATCATGGTGGAGTGATGGAGATCATGCCGGCGCGCACAAGATGGAGATCATGGCGCGGAGATTGGCTATACCATGTCACATAAAATTATATGCATGTGATGTTTATCCTTTTATGTATCTTATTATGCTTAGATCGCGACGGTAGCATTATAAGATGATTCCTCATTTAAAGATCAAGATAAAATTGTGTTCTCCCCTCGTATGCGCCGTTGCGAAAGATCGTCGTTTTCAAGCACCTCGTGATGATCGGGTGCTATAAACTCTACGTTCACATACAACGGGTGCAAGCCAGTTTTGCACACGCGGAAAATACTTGGGTTTGACTTGACGAGCCTAGCATGTACAGACATGGCCTCGGAACACATGAACCGAAAGGTTAATCATGAGTCATATGAATGATATGATCGACACTGAGTTGTCCACCATTGAAACCACATCTCTTCTCGTGAAGATCGGATTAGGTGTGGTGAATTTGGATCATGCTTCACTAAACAACTTTGAGGGATGTTGTATTTAGTGGGAGTTCATTAGTAATTTGATTAACTTGAACTAATTATCTTGAACTAAATCTTGTTGTATTTGCATAAGTCGTAGTAGTCTTTGGCACCGTTTCCCACCGACACTTAGCTTAATTGAGTTAAAAGAACTATAGATTTCTGGATAATCACTTTTCGGGCTAGTGCCGTTTAGTTAGAATGTCAAGACTAAAGATTAAATCATATTGCAAACTTTAGCAAACCTTGCTTGCTCCATACGATTTAATAAATTGTATTAATCTAAGAGCAACGATTCAAGTTTAGTATCTAAAGATCATATGTTTGCCTTCATGATAAATTGATCTTCAAAATTGTTTGAGAATCAAAGTGATCATCGAGCTGAAAGAATTGTTTCAGAAACAAATAAGAAGTGAAAGATATTTGATATCTAAGACTTTGATTGTTTGCAAAATGATGAAGTATAATTTAGTAAAAGAACATATGCTCATATTGTATGACTATATGCGAAGATTGAAGATGCTAGGCGTCCCGATCACCCAAAAGTTTGGGAACTAATATTATACTTGCATTCATCCTTATAAGCTATAGTAGTTTCATCATGAAAGATGTCATGATAGGACGAATGAAAAGGTATCGGCTAAATTGTTTTGCTATACCAAAAGAATACTAAAGAATGGAATCTAGAAGAATACCAATCATATGATGATGGCGATCCACTTCAAAGTGCAAAATCCAAGGCTATTAGTATTTGACTAACATCCTTTGGACTATGTGTCAAATGATTGATGCCACTATTGATGTCGATAGATTCTTCTAAAAGGAGAGGAAACGCTAAATAGGATCTGCAAAAGGTATTTGGTAGAAAAGGAAAAGACTGGAATTGTCCAGCTCAGGTATATAAATGATATACATGTTATAGATGAATTCTTTTGCTCGTTAACAATGTAATTCTTGGGTATTCGATACTGATTTGTTGGTATGAAATGTCATACAAAGCAACACAATACAAGAAGTACAATGGCCTAAGTAACTAGTAAAAGAATATGGTAATGATGCATGTCGAGATACAAATAAAAGTGTTATTGTGCTTCTCGTCGACATCAAACCTAGCCTTCAAGATATTTCATGAACTTAATAATTGTTATTTTGTTCTGGTATTATGAGAGCAATGGTTGTTCAAATTATTACCGTCTTCCATAATCGATGGATAGATTATTATTATCTTGTTGGTGAAATAGACATTTATAACACTAATGCTAAAGGTCGCAAGACAAAACAAATTTCACTTATATGTGACACCGCCGTTTAAGTCATATTGGAAACAAAACATGAAAGAAATTCTATATTGATAGATTTTCGAGTCATTTGATTTTGAATTAATTGACGCTTGTGAGACTTTTCCTAAAGATGATTAAACTCCGTTCATAGGCCATAGAAAGAACAAGCGACTAACTACATGGAGATCGTACATGTTGATGTATGTAGTTCATGTGTGAAGTCGAGCATGGTGTATTTTCTATTTCATCAATGACTCGAATAGATGTACGGTATATCTACTTGATGAGATAGAAGTATGAAATTGTTAAATTTATGAACTGAAAATTGTTGTAACAAGAATATTCAAGTTATATGATTAGATCATAAAAGAAGAATATTTGAGTTACAAGTTTAGCAAACATCTAAGAGTTAGAGGAATTGTTCCACAAACTTGCATCGTGATAAACACCATAGGAGTATGGAGTTTTTGATGGATGTAATCAAACCTTGTTTGACATGGTTAGATCAATAAACTACCAATATAATTTGTGGATTATGCTTTAGAGACTACCGCTTTTCACTGAATAGAGTACCATCATAATCTACCGAAATGACACCATACAATTTATAGTTGTCTTTTCTTGAATTTTGGTATGCAAGGCATATGTGTAAAATGTTTACAACCAAAATTGGATTAGTATGTCTTTGTAGGTTATCCCAAAGAATGTCGATGGGTGTTTCTTCTGCCATAAACCCAATTAAAGGTGATTGTCACTGAAAGAAGTGAACTTCTTATGAAGGAGTTTTTCGCGAAAGGTTTAAGTGGGAGGAAGATAGGACTTGATGAGGTTATTGAATCTGAGCAAGATGATCAGAGTAGCGCAGCACCAGAATATGTTCTGGAAGCGGCAACTGCATTCATAGCTCACGCGTCTACAATATGTTGTAGCCACGGCATCGAAGTTCCTATTTAACCAAGTTGGTCATAATCAAATAGCAAGATTTGAGGACGAGATATTATTAGATAATAGTAACCAACAATATACAAAGAAGCGATGATGGGCCCTGACTTCGTCATATGAATTATTCTAGCAACAATTACATATAGAGATATGTTAGTTGAATAAACGAAACAACGTTCCTCTACCGGAATGCACACCAAGGACGTGTACCTGACACGACCCAATGGGTTTTGTTGATTCAAAGGTTGCTAGATATGTATGTAAACTTCTATGGTAGAAGTAAGCATAGCGAAGTTGGAATCTTCAATGATGAAAATGTTCAAGTGTTAATTTCATCAAGATATTTGAAGATGCTTGTATTTACAAGAAAGTAAGTGGGAGTGCTAAGACATATTTCTAATGCTTTATGTAGATGACATATCGTTCATTGGAAATTATGTGTTTTTCTTGATATTTGTGAAGTTTTCATTAAAATTAGTTTTTGATGAAAGACTTAGGTAAAACCAGAATATTAAGCATCAATGTCTATGCAGATAGATTGAGACACTAATATAGTTTTGCCAGAGTACATAGATGAAATATTGAATTTGTTCAATATGGAAACAATAAGAATGGTTCTTGTTGCATGGAAGAGGTTGGAGCAAGAATCAATTGTTTTGACACTTGATGTGTGAAACCACAAGAATGATTTTATCAATCTTGTATACCATGATATGTAGATCCAGATGTGTCCAATGCTCTAAAGGTTATAGCATTCATATGATGATCGTTGGACAATAGTAAAGATATTCTTATGCACTTTCAAGAAGTAAGAATATGTTCTGTATGCAGAAGTGACAAATGGTTCATTGCAATGAGTTACATTGGCTTTGTCACACATACAAGTAAAATTTTATCTCAATTTTTAAGCTATTTGTTTTGAGTTAGAAGGTGGCATAATAAGGTGGAAGAAAGTTCCATGATGACTTGGATGAGTTCCAATGTTAATATTGTGTCAGACACTGCAACGAGGGCTAAGTATATAATCGCTTTAGAAGCAGCATAAAGATGCAAAGTAGATAGTGATAATTCAACTTATTTGTGGCACTGTCGTCTAGGTCATATTGGCGTAAAACGCATGAAGAAACTCCATTCTGATGGACTTTTGGAGTCTCTTGATTTTGAATCATTTGACACGTGCGAGCCATGCCTCATGGGCAAGATGATCAAAACCCCGTTCTCCGGTATAATGGAGCGAACAACGGACTTATTGGAAATCATACATACCGATGTGTGCGGACCAATGAGTATTTCGACGCACGGTGGATATCGCTATTTTTCTAAGTGTGCTAGTACTATGTAGTCCTATTGTATGACAATAGTGACAACATAGTCTCGGCCAAGAAACAAAGGTCTCACCAGAAGACCAAGTTTATACGATGCTATCTCATACAAGATGAGTAATGCGTGCTGACGCAAAAGAATATGCAAATACAAACGGACCTGAAAGTGTCAGACCCGTAGATAAGGTTTACCACGTGCAACGCGTATGAATAACACCGGAATGCCATAGGTGTTAAAGGCGCAAGTATGACTAGATTATTGACTCTAGTGCAAGTGGGAGACTGTTGGAATTATGCCCTAGAGGCAATAATAAAGATGTTATTATTATAATTCTTGTTCATGATAATGTTTATATTCCATGCTAGAATTGTATTAAGCGGAAACTTTAATACTTGTGTGGTTTATGAACAACACCATGTCACTAGTACGCCTCTATGGACTAGCTCATTGATTAATGATGGTTAAGGTTTCCTAACCATAGACATGAGTTGTCAATTAATAATGAGATCATATCATTAGGAGAATGATATGATGGACAGACCCAAATAAAGCAGAGCAATTAGATCGTGTCATCGTGTTCATCTTTGCAAAGCTTTTTTCTATGTCATGTATTGTATTCCTTAGACCATGAGATAATACAACTCCCTATTATCGGAAGAAAGCTTTGAAGTCATCAAACGTCATCCTATGTGAGGGTGATAATAAAGGTGTCTCTCAGGTGATCGGAAAGTACTTGTTGGGTTGTATGTATCGAGATGGAATTTGTCCCTCCCAAGTCGGAGAGATATACTTCGGGCCCACTCGGTAATCGATATCAACACCGCTTGCAAGCATGTGGTTAAGGAGTTAATCACAAAGTGATATCGGATTACGGAACGAGTAAAGTACTTGCTGTGAACGAGATTGAACTAGGTATGGCGATACCGACGATCAAATCTCGGGCGAGTAAAATATCGTGTGATGAAGGGAATACATATACGGGATTAATTGAATCCTGACATCGTGGTTCATCCGATATGATCATCGATGAATATGTGGGAGTCAATATGGGTTTCCAGATCCCGCTATTGATTATTGATAGAAGATCATGTCTGCATATTCTCGAACCCGTAGGGTCACACACTTAACGTGCATCGACGCTAGGATAGAATGGATAATTGGTTTATGAGTTTTAGTTCGGAGTCTCGGATGAGATCCAGGACGTCACGAGAGGTTCCGGAATGGTCCGGAGAATAAGATTCATATAAAGGAAAGCAGTTTTTGGATTCCGGAAAGGTTTCGGAGTTTATCGGTATTGTACCGGAAGGTTCTAGAAGGTTCCGGAGTGGGACCAACGTGGGCCCACTTGACGGAGGCCTGCGTGGGCCTAAGGGGAAGTGCCCTGGCCGCCTTGGGCCAGGTGCACAAGGCCCCTAAGGCCCAGCCGGCCAAGCCCAAGGGGAAACCCTAAAGGAATCTTCAAATAAGGAAGGGGGGGAAACTTGCCCCCCACTCTTCCTTATCCAAGTCGGCTAGGGATTGGAGGAGGGACCAAGCTGGCCGCCCAGCCCCCCATATAAGGGGGGCAGGGGCGCAGCCCTCCCTCACCCTAAGACCCAAACCCTAGCCGCCCCTGCTGCCCTCCCTCTCTCTCTCGCGACTGCGCGTAGGCGAAGCCCTGCCGCAGAAACTCTCCACCATAAGCACCACGCCGTCGTGCTGCTGATCCAATCTATCTCTCCACCATACTTGCTGGACCAAGGAAGGTGGAGACGTCGCTGCACCGCACGTGTGCAACTCTCGGAGGCGCCGCCACTTGCGGCATAGGATCGGATCGGATCGCGAGGAGGAGACGGCGAGTACGACTACGTCAACCACGTTCTCTTGAACGTTACCGCTGTGCGATATCTTCAAGGGTATGAAGATCTCATCTACCTCTCTCGTTGATTACATCTCCTAGATTAGATCTTGGCTTTCTTGTTCACATCCGTAGGAAATTTTTTGATTTACTATGCTGCGAAACCCTTCAAAACATCAGCACCAAGCCATGTCTATCCCCAGCCACATCACGGCCAAAGATCAAGACCACGGCTGAGCCACCAAGCAGGCACACAGCTCACTCATGCATGCATGGCAGTGTGCTGTCAACACCTCCAGGAAGGGGAGACTGCAAAAATAGGGGGCATGGAGATCACTGGATTCGGTTTGAGCAGGAATCACAGCACCACGCACGCACCACATCAGCACAACACCAAGATCATCATCAAATCAACTTCATACACCACAAATCAGCACCACAGCTCTCATGGTTACATAGAACCATTAGCATTAGGAGCAGGCCAAGCATCTAGAGGTGCAAGGCAAGCATCCAGGGGAAGCAGGCCAGACATCCAGGGGAAGCTGGGCAAGCTCCAGGAGGGACTGGTCAAGCTAGCCCAAGAACATCGCCAACAAAACACAACAGACCACCACTAGCAGTAGGACAAGGGGCAACATGTAGAGTTTTGCACCACACCTGCTAGCCAGTCCTTGCTATTTGCTCAAGCATGTTGCATAGTAGAAAGCACACACACCCAACTGCCCTTCTACCAGGTTTTCACCTAGGAGGACATAGGGGTGTAGAACCCTCAGGCAGGCATAGAGTTGCTATGCAAGCATCATCACAGAGTCTTAAATAAAAAGCCACAAGTAATATCTGCTCTTATACAAATTTAGCCTCAGACTATGCATCATAGGCAGGCCAAGGAAACAAGAATAGTATTAGTTTTTAGACAGTTTAATAACTTAGGCAGTGCCATTCAGAAACCAACAAGCAATTCTGATCATACATTTGTATGATCATGCCAGAGACCAATAGGTAACCATAGAAGTCACTGGTAGGGGAACTATTCAAACAATTGCTCAAAGACCCCAATTTTCATACCATCACTGCCAACAAGTAAATCGTGCCATGAGAAATTGCTTAGGGTCCAAGACATTATTCCCAGGCCAACCAAGTAATACCATAGTAGCAACAAAGCACATTCAGCATTGAAATAAGCTCACATAAAAGCCACCTAGTCTATCATGCCTCTGTAAGCAACAACAATTGCTTCTTGCATATTTAA
Source organism: Dactylis glomerata (assembly GCA_007115705.1). NCBI lineage: Eukaryota > Viridiplantae > Streptophyta > Magnoliopsida > Poales > Poaceae > Dactylis > Dactylis glomerata. The sequence goes on from QXEO01000734.1 coordinate 12,307,250, forward strand.
AAATTCACCAACATTGAAGAAATAGAACTGAATCTCCTTAGTTAGTTGAATGCGAACATTCAGAGTATGATACCACTAAAATTACCAGTGCTAGGAATGAGTCAAAGAGCCAAATTGAGGCATCACTGCACATATAGGACACCAACGAAATAGAGTACAGCTGTTATGCCGCAAGCTACAAACAAGTTCTCCGTCGAACCAATCAATAGCCATTTGCTTAATTATCAGGTGAATCCTAACAAGGGGCTAGCAGCAGTACCTTAATTGAGACATCACCGAATCATAGTTCAATGAGGTACAAACTAGCATTAGCAGGTTCACTTGGCACAAGCCACTGAGCAAGCTAGAGGGGAGAAGAGCAGTAGTACCTCACAGTAGGGTGAAGGAAGGAGGCGGCATTGGGGTTGTGTCAGCAACACCATTCCGCCAGTATCAGGATTGAAGTGGAAGCCATAGCACGACTGAAGCAGCAACATCAGCACCACGCCACCACCCATGCACCACCGCCACTATAGAGGGTCGATGAAGCCGTGGTTGCGTTATCTGCGCCGTCCCACCGGCGTCGGCCAGTAGCGGCGGAGCTGAGGTCTTGCGCACTTGAACATGTGCGCGCTAGGGCGCGGCAGTGTAGAGGAAGCTAGAGGGAGGATTAAGGCAGGGCATCGCCAGCGCGGGACGGCCGAGGGACACCGGTGGCGCCCAAATTGACCAGCGGCAACTAGGATTTCTGAGGTCGAGGGCGAGCAGGGGAGGCCGTGAGGATCAAATCGATCAGGACAGGGCGGTAGATCACTTTGAGGCAGGCTAGTGAACCACCTCGCCGGTGACGGAGAGGGCCGGACGCAGCCGGAAGAAATTGGCGGCGCGGCGGCAACCAGGGGGGGCGCTCAGGAGCACGTGCGTGAGAGGAGAGGAACGAGAAGTGAGAGAGGAGAGGGTGGGTCGGTCGGGATGAAATCAAACCTGACTAGGCTGACCCGGTTGGTTGGGCCAGGCCCGGCTGGACTAGTTGGATCAGGCCCAAATATCTTAGTTTCATTTTTTACAAGACACTAGAAAGAATTCTTTTATAAGAAAATAAAACAAATACAACCAATTTATTTTTACTTGATAACATATAACTAGTAAATCTAATATTCAATTGCTTCTTAAGTCCAAGAACCATCATATAATTCTCTTTTTGTTATTTGAACATTAACTCTTAAATTTTGAGTTATTGAAACATAAAACCCTAAAAGTTATTTCCCTTACTGTTTTTAACTAATAATGAATAAAAATATTAAATCATTACTGATAACAAAATAGGCCTTCTAACTACAATCTATTATTCAATGGTTGTTACCTTTATGGTTATGACTAATCATGAGAAGTTCCTAAACCAATTTTTATAATCACTTAAAAATATGAGTTCAATCCTAGAAGACTATTAGAAGGAATAGTAGTGTCTTATCAATCATTGTATGAGTTCCAGTAAAGAAAGTAAACTACACCAAGTGAACTTAAAGTGCTATTTAGTCATTAAGAATATGTTCTTCAAAAGTTATTCTTTTAAGATACCTTGAACACAATCATCAAATCATTTCCTTTTACTTTAAAGTAAGTACCAAACTCATGTTAAGATTGTTGTCAACCTTAGAACTACCTAGATATTGCTATGTGTATACTTTATTTTGACTTTGCATATCCATGATCAACCAAGTGATTGCTAAGTATAAGTTTCAACTTAAAAACTGTTACCTTCCAGATATCACCTAATTACAATTCCTTTAAGTAATAAAAATGTGTCCATTAAGGCTTGTGTTCTTCAAAAGTAATTCTTTTTAAGAACATACCAAATAAGCATCACACCCATTCTTGTCTAGACACAAGTAATGACCTTTGCATAGTAAGAGTGTTACCAACTCTAAAATCAACCATAAACTATTTACCTGAGCACTACTGGCTCATGACTAACTATTTGAGTGTCGATGTTTGTTATAAGAATGTTACCAACTATAGAAAGAACACTAACTCTTATTTGTAGTACTTCTAGTCATTAAGAAACTTGTTCTTTAAAAGTTATTCTTTTAGGTTATATAACAAGTAAACATTATAATGCCTCTTGTAAGCTTTAAAAGTAAGTAATTATTCTTGAGTGTGCCCATGTTAAGCAAATATGTGCTACCACATTGTTATGCTTCACCATCCTAGATGAATAACATTTCCTTGCTTCACTAAAACCCTCTTAACAGTGAATGAAACCTAGCTTGTTACCTTGGTATGCTCAACTATTATCTACTCTATGATTATGATAGAGCTATGCTAAACCCTAGAACACTAAACCTTTAGGTGTAGTGCTTCTAATCATTAATAAACATGTTCTTCAAATGTTATTCTTTCAAAAGACATTGAAAGTAGTAACCAACTATTCCATTGAGCTTAAACATATATAACTCTATTTGTGTCTTAATATTGTTGTCAACCCTAAGTTTAATTAGGTATTTTTATCAAATAAGAATTAATTCAGCTTTGCTTGTCCCTAACCAACTACTTGTTTGCTAAAAATATGATACCACTTAAAAGTGTTACTTTTAAGTCTTCACCTATTGCTATACCTATCTTTTGCAATAACTTTGGTTTGAAGCATTATTCTACTGCTTTTGAAGAATTGTCAGTTAACCTAAAACTCTTAACAACCTTGTGTGTGTCTTTGAACTTAAAAGTGCAACACATCACAAGAATTCACCACAACTCAATATTAGCAAATCATCGGGATTAGGATACGCTTAGAGCGATGCATAGCATATAATTTGCATAACATGCTGCAGTTCTTTTAACATCATCTTTACCAGATGATGGTGCTACTTCAATATTTGGATTTCCTACGTATCGAAGACCTTGACTTGCATAATCTTGCAGTCAAAAAGGCAAGTTTATCTTGCTCATATCTCTTAATTGCACTGGTTTTGAAACTACATGCAAAGTGTTGACTTCAAACTCTAACATTTCAAAAAGGATGGAAAACCTATTTTCATAAGTAATATGACTAGTGGTTATCGACCAGTGGTGATAACCTAGGATGGCTGGCAGGTGGAACCACGGTAAGATTGTGGTGGTGGAGGTTCCACTTGCATGGAAAAGTAAACCTAGGATTAACTACCAATGCCACAGTTATTCTAGCGCCATAAAAACCGTGTCATCCAAGAGACTTGGAATGGGACGGGAAAGTCAGCTATATCTTCTCTCGTTCGCATGTCAACGAGCAGCCAGTTGTCGGTCGCAGTAGGTCTTGCGGGACTACTTGCACATGGGTGGGACACCTAAGTTCTCACGGCACTGGTGTCTATGATGGTCCGCCAGAGGCGCCTAGGTACTTCATTGTTGGGGGTGAATATCAGGGGCATAACCTGCTTGCGTGAATTGGGTGGGCATGCGTTGTGCGGAGAAGGTAGTGATTGGTTTGGATCAATGACTGGGCCTTGATACGTCTCAAACGTATCTATAATTTTTTATGCTCCATGCTTATTTTTGCACCATTTGCCTTGTGTTTTGTTACACTTCGGGGCGTTTTTATGCGATTTCTGGAAATAACCTATTGACAAGATGCCACAGTGCCAGTTCCCTATTTTCTGCTGTTTTTGTGTTTCAGAAAAGCTACACAGGAAATATATTCTCGGAATTGGACGAAACAAAAGTCAGAAGTCTTATTTTTCCCGGAAGCTTCCCGAAGACCGAAAGAGAGCCAGAGGGGGGCCAGAGGCCGCCCTCACACATAGGTGGCGCGGCCTAGGCCCTGGCCATGCCACCCTGGTGTGAGGAGCCCCTGGCTGCCCTCTTACGACGCCCCTTCGCCTGTATAAAGCCCCGGGATGGAAAACCCTAGAGGAGTCAGCAATTTTCTAGAAAGAGTTCCGCAGTTCCGCCGCCACCACCGACGAATTTCGGGGGACAGAAGTCTCTATTCCGGCACCCTGCCGGGAAGGGGAAGTACCCCCAGAGCCATCTCCATCGGTCTCCATCGCCATCTCCGCCGTCTCCATCGACCTCACCGCCATCTCCATCAACCTTGCTGTCTCCTATGATGAGGAGGGAGTAGTTCATCCCCGGGGCTGAGGGCTCTACCGGTAGCTATGTGGTTCACCTCTATCTCCCATGATGTGATCTTTATGTGATCGTGAGCTTTGTATCATGTTGAACAAGTAGATATTATTATTCAGATATTATGTGTACTCTAGTGGTGTTATTAAAGTAATCTATTCCTCCTGCCATGGTGTAATAGTGACAGTGCGTGCATCATGGTGGTACTTGGTCTAGGCTACGATTGTGATCTCTTATGGATTATGAGAATAATTATCACTATGATAGTATTGAAGTGATCTATTCCTTCTTTCATGGTGTAATGTTGACAGTGTGTGCACCGTGTTAGTACTTGGTCTAAGTTGCAATAATATCTATCTTGAGTTGTGATTTGATTTGGATATCTCTATGAGTGGTGTTTGTCAAGTAATTGATGAACTTTGAGGAGTGCTTCGTAGCCCTACGCAATGATTAGTGTTATTCAATAGGAGAGTAATTCAGAGTACCATAGTGAAGAGAAGTTATTTATTTGTTCAATCATGTTATATTTGTTGGGAGTGTGTCCACTAGTGAAAGTATGATCCCTAGGCCTTGTTTCCAAGCTTTGCACACCGTTTACTTGCTGTCTTGTTACTTGTTTGCTTGCTGCCATTTTTATTCTAGATTGTATTTACTACTTATAATCATCCATACCGCTTGTATTTCACTATCTCTTCGCCGAACTAGTGCACCTATACATCTGACAAGTGTATTGGGTGTGTTGGGGACACAAGAGACTTTCTGTATCGTAATTGCAGGGTTGTTTGAGAGGGATAGCTTTGACCTCTTCCTCCCTGAGTTCGATAAACCTTGGGTGATCCACTTAAGGGAAACTTGCAGCTACTCTACAAACCTCTGCACTTGGAGACCCAACACTGTCTACAAGAACAGAAGCGTGTGTAGACATCAAGCTCTTTTCTGGCGCCGTTGCCGAGGACTAAAGAAGAATACTTCCAAAGATTGAAGAAAACCTCCCGCGTCAACTTAGCGCCAGCAAGCTCTTTTCTAGCGCCATTGCCGGGGAGGTAAGGTAAAAGGTACTCGCATCCTCCCATGTGAGTGCTCGAAGTTATTTTCTTTAGATTCTGCAATTATATCTTTTTGTTTCTTGTTTTTATTTTCACTAGTTAGGCTTAATGGAAAATAAAGAGTTCTCTAGTCTTTTTCCTGAGTTTAGATATGAAGTGTTTGAAGAGAAAATTGAAAAACCTTTGGAGCTTAATTTGCATGCTAATAGTGTTGTTAGTATGAATGTTTCGAACACTGTTATTACTAATGCTATAGAAAAGTCTAAGCTTGGGGAAGCTGATTTTGTTAAGCATGATATTTTTAGTTCCCCAGCTTTAGTGGAGAAACCTTGCTCTGATAATATTTTATCTCCCATATGTGATGTTCCTTCTTATGATGATATGTTTGAAGAATATGCTTTGCGAAATAGTTGTTCTTTAGCTTGTGATGATACTAAACCTCTAGTTTATGATGGTTATGATGATGGGTATAATATTTTCAGTTCACCTACTATTGAGGATAAAATTAGTTATGATTACAATATGCCTCCTATTTTTGATGATTATGGTGATGAGAATAATTATTCTATTGAATCTGCTCATACTACTATTGTTCCTGTGGTGAGTATTAATTCTTTTATGCATGTGGCTCATGATAGGGATGCTTTATGTGATAGTTATATTGTTAATTCTATTCATGATGCTACTGAAAGTTATTATGAGAGAGGGAAACATGGTTTGATGGATCTCAACAATATTGAGTTTCCCCTCTTTATGAAAGTTATTATGAGAGAGGGAAACATGGTTTGATGGATCTCAACAATATTGAGTTTCCCCTCTTTATGTTGCAATTCTTGAAGTTGTACTTGTTTTGCCTTCCTATGCTTTTTGCTTTGCGCTTTCATGACTTGTTTCTTTACAAGACTATTTTTCATAGGAAGTGGTTTAGATTTAAATGTGTTCCATACTTGCTTTTTGATGCTCTCTATTGCTTTAAGTTCTTTTATGGCGCCTTTGCCTCAAGCTCTTATATGGCGCCCACATGAGCATCTTTGCAAATTACTGCGCCTAGCTCAAAGGCGTTAAAGAAAAGCACTCTTGGGAGATAACCCATTGTTTATTTTTCAGTACTTTTTATTTTATTTGAGTCTTGGAAGTTATTACTACTGTAATAACCGCTCCTTATCCTTTTTATTTCATTGTTGTGCCAAGAGAAGCCTCTAATTTGAGTGAGGTCACGATTTGGGGATGTTGCTGTCCTGAAACTGTTTTTGGTGCTGCACCGTAAAAATTCGTGAAAATTATCTGTATATCTTTTGGACCTGCGATTTCTTGTGCATATGCCCCAGGTTATATCCAAACTTTCATTAGTTTAACACTTTTTGATTTGAGCGACAGAAAACCCCTTAAAAATTCGACCTTTGTTAGCTATTCTGTTTTGACAGATTTCTACCAATATTTGTGTTTGCCGCTTTATCGCTTTCTTTTTGAGTTCTTTTGATCACGGAACTTTTGGGAAAGGTGCTACAGTAGTATATACTATATATGTGGTGGTTTTGATTTGAAACCTGAAGCAAAAAGGGTTGATTCATTGCTATGCTTACACTAATGTTTCTAATAGATTTGTGTTTAGTTTTGTATGAAGGAAGTTTTCAAGTGTAGGGATCGGAGAGTGATGAGATGAGTTGAAGAATGGACAAAAGCTCAAGCTTGGGGATTCCCACGCATCACCCTAAGAAATATCCAAGAAGTACAAGCGTCAAAGCTTGGGGATGCCCCCGAGGCACCCCTTCTTCATCGGCAAAAATCAGGTCACCTTTCAAGACACTATATTTTTATTGCTTCATGCACTATGTGTTTTTCTTGGAGCGTCAGTTGTTTTTGTTTTCAGTTTTATTTTGTTTTGTTTGCTGCAATAAATGGTTAGATCACATCATGTTTCTTTTGGAGGAGATGAACTCGCTTTTTGTTTGACAAGAACACTCTAGTTTTCACTCTTATCGTTCAACGAGTGTTCTCTTTTTCTGCTACTGCGTTTAGCTTGTATTTTTCGCCTTGATTTTTTTTCAGATCTTGTTATATCTTTTCATCAAGGTGTATTTTGGCCTCTGATATTTATTGGTTTTCATCAAAAGAGGTGTTTATAAAAATTTCGAATGGTGTTGGAAAAGAGAAAAAGCTTTACTTAAAAAGGTGGTACAAGAAGGAGCTTGTATAGACTGCGGCCTAGGCTTTTGCATGTCATGCTTGATGTCTTTTTGATAGTATGCTTAGTGGTTTTGCTGTAGCATGACTTGTCTCAAATAACTGAGATTGCTTAATGAGCCTTTGAAAAAATCATGCATTGTTTTTATTGTATGGAAGCATTATTTTGGTTTTCTCCTTGATGCTTTATTTGGGTTGACTTGGCGCTTGCTTACACATGTTAGACTCTTACAAAGTCGCTAATAGCCTCTATAATCATTTAGTTTTTGACTTTTGATGCCATCTTATGCTTCTTTTAATGTCGCTTTGTCGCTTTGCATGATTATGGCCGTTATTGCTCTCTTAGTTGGTCGCTCCCAGTCTTTTGCTAGCCCTCGCCTTGTACTGAGTATGAGCTCTACTCGTGCATCCAACTCCTAAAAACCAAGTTTGCCATTGTGTCCACTATAAATTCCTATGCATGGTATTTGCAAGCCATTCCAAGTAAATTTGCATGTGCTACCTTTCAAAAAACCTTCAAAATACTTCTCATTTTGTGACACTGTTTTCAGCTCATGGGGATGTAGTGGTCGGATTTGCTATCTTCCATATTGTCTTATTCCAAAAATAAAATAAAAAAGAAAAAAGAAAAGAAAAAAGGCACTCCTCCATGGTATGTGAATGTTGGTGGGCACCCGATGGAATCGGTTAGCCATGGTTTGTGAAAGGAAAAAAAGGTGGGGAGGAGTGCCAAGCTTTATAAAAGAGCACAAAAGTGCCAATCTCTCTCTCAAAAACTTGCTTCATTTTTGAATGGAAGATAGTAAGAACCCCATTGCTAGTCGTTGACAAAGACAACCACCTCTCAAAACCAATTTTTATCTCTCTGTTTTACAAATGAAAAGCTCTAGCACATGTTTAATCACTGCTTCCCTCCGCGAAGGGCCTTTCTTTTACTTTTATGTTGAGTCACCACCTTCTACCTTTATGCACCATTAAGAGAGCATAGTTGTCATTCTGAGTATAATGTGCATTGTCCCAAAGTTTTCATTGATTGATTCATGATCATGGTTTCATTTGTTTTTAAATTATTTGTATCTAGTCGCCCTCTTAAACTTGAAGGTGTCCTATGCATTTATGTTTTTATCTCCATGAAGGACAAGCTGAAAACCATTTGTATGTTTTTCCTTATGATTTGAACACACATTTGACTTTCATTGTTTCATTTTCATGATCTTTTGTTTGTGTTCTTTTTCATGTTATAACATGGTTGCTAAGTTTCTATTATCAAGATTATGTCTTTCATGCCCATGTTTTAAGTCTTCGATCTCAGCACTCAATGCTTTACATATATGATCAAGATTGTGTAGGTGCATGTCACCTCAAAAATTATTCTTTTGTTATCACTTACCTACTCGAGGACGAGTAGGAGTTAAGCTTGGGGATGCTTAATATGTCTCAAACGTATCTATAATTTTTGATGCTCCATGCTTGTTTTTGCACTATTTGCCTTGTGTTTTGTTACACTTCGTGGTTTTTTTATGCGATTTCCGAAACTAACCTATTGACAAGATGCCACAGTGCCAGTTCCCTGTTTTCTGCTATTTTTGTGTTTCAGAAAACCTACACAGGAAATATTCTCGGAATTGGACGAAACAAAAGCCAGAAATCTTATTTTTTCCGGAAGCTTCCCAAAGATCGAAAGAGAGCCAGAGGAGGGCTAGAGGCCGCCCTCACACATAGGTGGCGCAGCCCAGGCCCTGGCCGCGCCACCCTGGTGTGAGGAGCCCCTGGCTGCCCTCTGACGACGCCCCTTCGCCTATATAAAGCCTCGGGACAGAAAACCCTAGAGGAGTCGACAATTTTCTAGAAAGAGTTCCGCAGTTCCGCCGCTGCCACCGACGAATTTAGGGGGACAGAAGTCTCTATTCTGGCACCCTGCGGGATGGGGAAGTGCCCCCGAAGCCATCTCCATCTGTCTCCATCGCCATCTCCGCTGTCTCCATTGACCTCACCGCCGTCTCCATCAACCTTGCTATCTCCTATGATGAGGAGGGAGTAGTTCATCCCCGGGGCTGAGGGCTCTACCGGTAGCTATGTGGTTCACCTCTCTCTCCCATGATGTGATCTTTATGTGATCGTGAGCTTTGTATCATGTTGAACAAGTAGATGTTATTATTCAGATATTATGTGTACTCTAGTGGTGTTAATAAAGTAATCTATTCCTCCTGCCATGGTGTAGCGGTGACAGTGCGTGCATCATGGTGGTACTTGGTCTAGGCTACGATTGTGATCTCTTATGGATTATGAGAATAATTATCACTATGATAGTATTGAAGTGATCTATTCCTTCTTTCATGGTGTAATGTTGACAGTGTGTGCACCATGTTAGTACTTGGTCTAAGTTGCAATAATATCTATCTTGAGTTGTGATTTGATTTGGATATCTCTATGAGTGGTGTTTGTCAAGTACTTGATGAACTTTGAGGAGTGCTTCGTAGCCCTACGCAATGATTAGTATTATTCAATAGGAGAGTAATTCAGAGTACCATAGTGAAGAGAAGTTATTTATTTGTTCAATCATGTTATATTTGTTGGGAGTGTGCCCACTAGTGAAAGTATGATCCCTAGGCCTTGTTTCCAAGCTTTGCACACCGTTTACTTGCTGTCTTGTTACTTGTTTGCTTGCTGCCATTTTTATTCCAGATTGTATTTACTACTTATAATCATCCATACCGCTTGTATTTCACTATCTCTTCGCCGAACTAGTGCACCTATACATCTGACAAGTGTATTGGGTGTGTTGGGGACACAAGAGACTTTCTATATCGTAATTGCAGGGATGTTTGAGAGGGATAGCTTTGACCTCTTCCTCCCTGAGTTCGATAAACCTTGGGTGATCCACTTAAGGGAAACTTGCTGCTGCTCTACACTTGGAGACCCAACACTGTCTACAAGAACAGAAGCGTGTGTAGACATCAGGCCCCACACCAAGGAAGTGTGGACGGGAATGTACGCCCGGTTGTGCAGTAAGGCTTTGATCTCTTTTGGAAGGAAACACCTCTGGAGAGTGTAAAAGGATGTGACATGTTACCCCTTGTTCCTAGAAGGAGCTGCGAACGCCGCAGGAAAGGTGCTCTCAAGGCACTAATACCCTATGTTGGCTGTTGGGCATAGTTTTCATAAGTAAAAGCAATCTTTCAAGAAACTTTGATAAAACCTTGCATTGGCCTACGACTCTTTTGGGTCCATGGTTTTAGTTAGTGCATATCACACAACTTCTTTCTAAAGAAACTTGCTGGGTAACGCTCGTTACTCACCCCAATCTCTTAAACCCTTGCTAGACTATGAATAATTAGATGGAAGGCAACTCAAGGAGACAACCTCAAGACCTAAAGATGAAGATGAAGAATTCTACCAACGTCAGGATTATCACCGGAGTCAACAATTATTGCGAAGCTTGGTGGAAAATTAGAATAGGGATAGAAAGGAACCAGTTTCCCTATTCCTAGAACCTAAGTAGCTAGGATATTTCTCTAGTTAACCAACTGCATTAGTTGTAGTTTAGTTTAGTTTAGTCTTCCTGTTTCTTTCCCGTTTGTAGTCGCCAGGGCTAAACCTCTACCTGTTGAGGAGGTTCTGAAGATCTTCTGTATGCTAGAAATTGTAATCCTATAGACATACCGTGGACCTGCGATGTTTCTGTTGTACCACTCTGATGGATGTAATACTAGTGAGACGGTGTTTCATTAGTGTTATGTGAACGACTAGCATACTACACATGCAGTGGTATGCTGGGTCATCACAGCTGGTATCAGAGCAAACGCTTTGACCCTAGGATTAAAACCCTTTAATAGGAGACCTGTAGGTTTGGTAGTGACTATAGGAAGCCTTCTTATCTAAACCAATTCTTCTTAAGACTTGGGATGGATATTCAACAAAAGAATAATCTTGACACACTCGAGTCAAATTTCTTACCTGTTTTTCCTGAGTGAAGCTAGATATCTTGTTCCATACCTAGTAGTCATGACATCACTAGAGCCTTACATAAAGGATGGAAGTAGATCACATTTGGTATACAATACATGGTAGTCCAAAGAGAGGATACAACCGGAATGGGAACTATCCTATTGGAAGAAGTATACCAAGGCCGTTGTGTTACACTTAAGTCATCCGAAACTGTAGCACGGTGATGTTAAGTGGTGAAGTGAGACTATAGGAGGTAGTAGGCCTCAGGTATAGTCTTGTATATGGATACTCAAGAATGCCATATACAAGTAAGATGTACTGGCAGTATAAAAACCCTAATCATGTTAGATTCACTTGTGAATCTTTACATGATGGAGTAGAACTTTATAGTAACCAGCAATTAAAAGCTGAGGAGGAAGATGCTCAAGTAGAATGGTGAATGAAGTGTTCCAACCCATGGCAACTAGACCAAGTATGACAGGACCATAGTCTTTAGTCGGAGAAGTTTGACCAAAGCACAATGAAGAAGCCCTATAAAAGTTATGGAGTTATGGGAACCATGTTTAGTAAAGTATGTGAGAGGTATAGGAATGCCAGAAGTTTTGAGTGATCAAGTGAGATTCATCTTCAATAGGATGAAAGGTTAGCTAGAACTAGTAGTATTAAAGGAATTTGGATCCGTTAGAATGATTTCCAAACCCCTTTGCTCAAATTTATTCGATTGCAACTGGGCAATTGAGGTAAGTTTTCAGACAAAGAGTAGTAGTCCACCACTACGTGCATTATAGCGCAATATAAACCTATATTATTTGGTGCTATAAGGTACACATCTAAGCCTGAATTCTAGAGATGTTTTACTCACGGGCTTATGATTATGTATGTTGCCAGCACAATTTTGGATTTTCTTGGATTTTATTGTGTGACTAGATCTATACATGAAGTTGGACTTTGATGTGCAAATGCATGTTGCATTATCAAGTCCTCACTTGATGTTATAGTTCTAGATGGTTAAGGGATTCGTGTGAGGGAGAGACGAATTCTAAAGGCAAGCAAGTCAGAAGATGAAGAATCACCAGATAATGGAAGCCAAAAGAAGAAAGCTAGCAAGTGATCTTCATGGAAGCATCATGAAGTGGTAGTAAGATGAACTATTGGAATTTAGTAGTAGTACTCTAGGTCTTAAAATACTAGAGGTAACTCTAGGTTATTGAGTAGAACCACTAATTAGGTAATCACAATTGAGTTTAAGGTATTTGAGCTCGTTGTTATGCAGCCTTGGTTATGCTTAGTACATCACGGGTCGATTGAGGTGTTGTGATACCGATGATCCATTCCGGTATTGCCTGCTGCTTTATTCAGCCTGGGAGTGGTAACCCCAGTAACCCTCGTTGATAGCGTGACTAAGACACATAACATCTCTGTATAACATTGATCCCTAGTCCCAAAATCTTGAATTGTTGATTGGTGGTTACGACTTTAGCAATACCTTTCCTTATCGGAGAGGTGTAGTCTTTGTCTACGGACTAAGACTTGTGAGGATTCGTGTCAACAATGATCCGTTGAGACTATTGGATCATTTATAGCCTTGTTACTTCATATTTTGTTCAACTTATACAAATGCCTGTCGTGGATGTCCTCCGGTACAAGAGAAACTCTGCCGGATTTCTTCCGTGGCTTTGTATGGACCTTACCTTTTGAATTAGGATTGATAATGATGGGAAAACCCAATTCTCATCAATTATTTGAACTTTTGGGTAAAAACATACATCCAAAAGTGGAATAGAACACCCCACCTAAAGGCTTTATCGAAGAATTCGTACCGGATATCCACAATTGTGTGGGTAAACTGCAGACTTCTTTGAGAAACCATTAGAAAGACGTAGTAGAAAGACCGACCAATATTTATAGTTTAACCATAGACTTCTAATGGTTAGAGATCAATATGTTCAAAGACCATTAGAAAAGTCTAAGGGGAGAGTCCAGGAAACTTAAAAGTGTTGAAAGTTAGAGGAAGTATGTCGGAAGTAAATTCTTTCCAAAAATTGTCATAACCTTATGGAGTTCGGCAAAGGAGTGAGATGATTTTGACCATAATCACACCAAGTATGAACCACAGCTGGTATCATGAACCACAGCTGAAGAAGATGGATAATAGAGTTAACTATAATCTTGAGCCTAGAAGACCAAATAAGATCTATAAAGAGGGATCAGAAAACTTGAATGGACACACTACATGTGTTTAATCCGTTCTTAGGTGGTAAAACCATGAGCCAATTAGGAAGATATATAGGAACAATTAGTAGGACCCTATAATTCATAGAAAGTGTTGCAAATATGGATAATCCTAGAGAATGATCAAGAAGAGACCAAGATGGAGGGAATTCAAGTGACTATTGTTTAGAGTTAGACAACAGAAGATTCGAGGCGCACTCTGGACAATGGGTACCATCTATATCTCAAATAGATGGTGAAGGAACTTCAAGATATATGATGCCAACATCAAGTTCCTCCAACAACGTATGAGAGCGAAAACTTCGGGACAAAGTTTAGTTTAAGGAGGGGAGACTGTAATATCCTAGGATTAGAGGTTACAAAATAGAGGCAACAGATGTGTGCATTGCATTCATGCATAGAAAATCTGGGGAATTTTCGCGAATTTAAAAAAACTAAAACCTAAGGGGAATCGATGTCTCTCTCGGAGGGGGAGATGGTATAACCCTAAAAAGTGCGATGGATTTCGACATGACCTCTTTTGATCCATTGAGGGTAGGAATGGGTAAATTTGAATTCAAACTTACACATATAAGAATAAAATTTAAACTAAACTTTGAATTTGGAAATTAAATTTGTATTACAATATTTGAACTTAGAAGTAATTAATAAAAGAGAAAACTTGGACTTTATTGATATCACACACATAATACATGGTCTTTACAATATTCTGGATACAAATGAATAAAATGAATTATTAAGAACTTAAATAAAAGATCACAACTGGATCATAAACAAAAGTAAATTCCTAAACTAATTAATTAAGAAAACTTATTTCTTTTCTTCTTCTCTTTCTTCTTTCTTAATTACCTGCAAAAAAACATATACAAGCAGTGATATGCCAAGTGACAGTCAAAATTAATGGGGTACTGTAGATAAACATCAGCACCAAGCCATGTCTATCCCCAGCCACATCACGGCCAAAGATCAAGACCACGGCTGAGCCACCAAGAAGGCACATAGCTCACTCATGCATGCATGGCAGTGTGCTGTCAACACCTCCAGGAAGGGGAGAATGCATAAATAGGGGGCGTGGAGATCACTGGATTTAGTTTGAGCAGGAATCACAGCACCACACACGCACCACATCAGCACAACACCAAGATCATCATCAAATCAACTTCACACACCACAAATAAGCACCACAGCTCTCATGGTTACATAGAACCATTAGCATTAGGAGCAGGCCAAGCATATAGAGGTGCAAGGCAAGCATCCAGGGGAAGCAGGCCAGACATCCAAGGGAAGCTGGGCAAGCTCCAGGAGGGACTGGTCAAGCTAGCCCAAGAACATCGCCAACAAAACACAACAGACCACCACTAGCAGCAGGACAAGGGGCAACAGGTAGAGTTTTGCAACACACCTGCTAGCCAGACCTTGCTATTTGCTCAAGCATGTTGCATAGTAGAAAGCACACACACCCAACTGCCCTTCTACCAGGTTTTCACCTAGGAGGACAGAGGGGTGTAGAACCCTCAGGCAGGCATAGAGTTGCTATGCAAGCATCATCACAAAGTCTTAAATAAAAAGCCACAAGTAATATCTGCTCTTATACAAATTTAGCCTCAGACTATGCATCATAGGCAGGCCAAGGAAACAAGAATAATATTAGTTTTTAGACAGTTTAATAACTTAGGCAGTGCCGTTCAGAAACCAACAAGCAACTCTGATCATACATTTGTATAATCATGCCAGAGACCAATAGGTAACCATAGAATTCACTGGTAGGGGAACTGTTCAAACAATTGCTCAAAGACCCCAATTTTCATACCATCACTGCCAACAAGTAAATCGTGCCACTAGAAATTGCTTAGGGTCCAAGACATTATTCCCAGGCCAACCAAGTAATACCATAGCAGCAACAAAGCACATTCAGCATTGAAATAAGCTCACATAAAAGCCACCTAGTCTATCATGCCTCTGTAAGCAACAACAATTGCTTCTTGCGTATTTAAAAATTCACCAACATTGAAGAAATAGAACTGAATCTCCTTAGTTAGCTAAATGCGAACATTCAGAGTATGATACCACTAAAATTACCAGTGCTAGGAATGAGTCAAAGAGCCAAATTGAGGCATCACTGCATGTATATGACACCAACAAAACAGAGTACAGCTGTTATGCCGCAAGCTACAAACAAGTTCTCCGTCAAACCAATCAACAACAATTTGCTTAATTATCAGGTGAATCCTAACAAGGGGCTAGCAGCAATACCATAATTGAGACATCACCGAATCATAGCTCAATGAGGTACAAACTAGCATTAGCAGGTTCACCTGGCACAAGCCACTAAGCAAGCTAGAGGGGAGAAGAGCAGTACTACCTCACAGTAGGGTGAAGGAAGGAGGCGGCGTTGGGGTTGTGTCGGCAACACCATTCCGCCGGTATCAGCATCGAAGTGGAAGCCATAGCACGACCGAAGCAGCAACATCAGCACCACGCCACCACCCATGCACTACCACCACTATAGAGGGTCGACGAAGCCGGGGTTGCGTTATCTGCGCCGTCCCACCGGCGTCGGCCAGTAGCGGCGGAGCTGAGGTCATGCGCACTTGCACGTGTGCACGCTAGGGCATGGCAGTGTAGAGGAAGCTAGAGGGAGGATTAAGGCAGGGCATCGCCAGCGCGGGGCGGCCGGGGGACACCGGTGGCGCCCAAATTGACCAGCGGAAACTAGGATTTCTGAGGTCGAGGGCGAGCAGGGGAGGCCGCGAGGATCAAATCGACCTGGACAGGGCCGTAGATCACTTTGAGGCGGGCTGGTGAACCACCTCGCCGGCGACGGAGAGGGCCGGATGCAGCCGGAAGAAATTGGCGGCGTGGCGGCGACCAGGGGAGCGCTCAGGAGCGCGTGCGTGAGAGGGGAGGAACGAGAAGTGAGAGAGGAGAGGGTGGGTCGGTCGGGATGGACTTGAACCTGACCAGGCCGACCCGGTTGGTTGGGCCAGGCCCGGCTGGACTAGTTGGATCAGGCCCAAATATCTTAGTTTCATTTTTTACAAGACACTAGGAAGAATTCTTTTATAAGAAAATAAAACAAATACAGCCAATTTAGTTTTACTTGATAACATATAACTAGTACATCTAATATTCAATTGCTTCTTAAGTCCAAGAACCATCATATAATTCTCTTTTTGTTATTTGAACATTAACTCTTAAATTTTGAGTATTGAAACATAAAACCCTAAAAGTTATTTCCCTTACTGTTTTTAACTAATAATGAATAAAAATATTAAATCATTACTGATAACAAAATAGGCCTTCTAACTACAATCTATTATTCAATGGTTGTTACCTTTATGGTTATGACTAATCATGAGAAGTTCCTAAACCAATTTTTATAATCACTTAAAAATATGAGTTCAATCCTAGAAGACTATTAGAAGGAATAGTAGTGTCTTATCAATCTTTGTATGAGTTCCAGTAAAGAAAGTAAACTACACCAAGTGAACTTAAAGTGCTATTTAGTCATTAAGAATATGTTCTTCAAAAGTTATTCTTTTAAGATACCTTGAACACAATCATCAAATCATTTCCTTTTACTTTAAAGTAAGTCCCAAACTCATGTTAAGATTGTTGTCAACCTTAGAACTACCTAGATATTGCTATGTGTATACTTTATTTTGACTTTGCATATCCATGATCAACCAAGTGATTGCTAAGTATAAGTTTCAACTTAAAAACTATTACCTTCTAGATATCACCTAATTACAATTCCTTTAAGTAATAAAAATATGTCCATTAAGGCTTGTGTTCTTCAAAAGTAATTCTTTTTAAGAACATACCAAATAAGCATCACACCCATTCTTGTCTAGACACAAGTAATGACCTTTGCATAGTAAGAGTGTTACCAACTCTAAAATCAACCATAAACTATTTACCTGAGCACTACTGGCTCATGACTAACTATTTGAGTGTCGATGTTTGTTATAAGAATGTTACCAACTATAGAAAGAACACTAACTCTTATTTGTAGTACTTCTAGTCATTAAGAAACTTGTTCTTTAAAAGTTATTATTTTAGGTTATATAACAAGTAAACATTACAATGCCTCTTGTAAGCTTTAAAAGTAAGTAATTATTCTTGAGTGTGCCCATGTTAAGCAAATATGTGCTACCACATTGTTATTCTTCACCATCCTAGATGAATAACATTTCCTTGCTTCACTTAAACCCTCTTAACAGTGAATGAAACCTAGCTTGTTACCTTGGTATGCTCAACTATTATCTACTCTCTGATTATGATAGAGCTATGCTAAACCCTAGAACACTAAACCTTAGGTGTAGTGCTTCTAATCATTAATAAACATGTTCTTCAAATGTTATTCTTTCAAAAGACATTGAAAGTAGTAACCAACTATTCCATTGAGCTTAAACATATATAACTCTATTTGTGTCTTAAGATTGTTGTCAACCCTAAGTTTAATTAGGTATTTTTATCAAATAAGAATTAATTCAGCTTTGCTTGTCCCTAACCAACTACTTGTTTGCTAAAAATATGATACCACTTAAAAGTGTTACTTTTAAGTCTTCACCTATTGCTATACCTATCTTTTGCAATAACTTTGGTTTGAAGCTTTATTCTATTGCTTTTGAAGAATTGTCAGTTAACCTAAAACTCTTAACAACCTTGTGTGTGTCTTTGAACTTAAAAGTGCAACACATCACAAGAATTCACCACAACTCAATATTAGCAAATCATCGGGATTAGGATACGCTTAGAGCGATGCATAGCATATAATTTGCATAACATGCTGCAGTTCTTTTAACATCATCTTTACTAGATGATGGTGCTACTTCAATATTTAGATTTCCTACGTATCGAAGACCTTGACTTGCATAATCTTGCAGTCAAAAAGGCAAGTTTATCTTGCTCATATCTCTTGATTGCACTGGTTTTGAAACTACTTGCAAAGTGTTGACTTCAAACTCTAACATTTCAAAAAGGATGGAAAACCTATTTTCATAAGTAATATGACTAGTGGTTATCGACCAGTGGTGATAACCTAGGATGGCTGGCAGGTGGAACCACGGTAAGATTGTGGTGGTGGAGGTTCCACTTGCACGGAAAGTAAACCTAGGACTAACTACCAATGCCACAGTTATTCTAGCGCCGTAAAAACCATTTCATCCAAGAGACTTGGAATGGGACGGGAAAGTCAGCTATATCTTCTCTCATTCGCATGTCAACGGGCAGCCAGTTGCCGGTCGCAGTAGGTCTTGCGGGACTACTTGCACATGGGTGGGACACCTAAGTTCTCACGGCACTGGTGTCTATGATGGTCTGCCAGAGGCGCCTAGGTACTTCATCGTTGGGGGTGAATATCAGGGGCATAACCTGCTTGCGTGAATTGGGTGGGCATGCGTTGTGCGGAGAAGGCAGTGATTGGCTTGGATCAATGACTGGGCCCCACACCAAGGAAGTGTGGACGAGAATGTACGCCCGGTTGTGCAGCAAGGCTTTGATATCTTTTGGAAGGACACACCTCTGCAGAGTGTAAAAGGATGTGACATGTTACCCCTTGTTCCAGGAAGGAGATGCGAACGCCGCAGGAAAGGTGCTCTCAAGGCACTAATACCCTGTGTTGGCTGTTGGGCATAGTTTTCATAAGTAAAAGCAATCTTTCAAGAAACTTTGATAAAACCTTGCATTGGCCTACGACTCTTTTGGGTCCATGGTTTTAGTTAGTGCATATCACACAACTTCTTTCTAAAGAAACTTGCTGGGTAACGCTCGTTACTCACCCCAATCTCTTAAACCCTTGCTAGACTATGAAGAATTAGATGGAAGGCAACTCAAGGAGACAACCTCAAGACCTAAAGATGAAGATGAAGAATTCTACCAATGTCCAGATTATCAGCGGAGTCAACAATTATTGCGAAGCTTGGTGGAAAACTAGAATAGGGATAGAAGGGAACCAGTTTCCCTATTCCTAGAACCTAAGTAGCTAGGATATTTCTCTAGCTAACCAACTGCATTAGTTGTAGTTTAGTTTAGTATTCCTGTTTCTTTCTCGTTTGTAGCCACCAGGACTAAACCTCTACCTGTTGAGGAGGTTCTAAAGATCTTCTGTATGCTGGAAATTGTAATCCTATAGACATACCGTAGACCTGTGATGTTTTTGTTGTACCACTCTGATGGATGTAATACTAGTGAGACGGTGTTTCATTAGTGTTATGTCAACGACTAGCATACTACATATGCAGTGGTATGCTGGGTCATCACACCTCTCTGGCGATTTGGAATCACCGGCGATTCTGCCGCTCGATTCGGGCGAGCTCCGGCAAGCTCCGCCGTTGCCATGCGGCGCATTTGCTTCATCTCCCCAAGCTCTTCCATCTGACCGCGGCGATTCGTCAGTCTTGCCGCCGTTCGTCGCCATCGCCCCCGCGCGTTGCCTCTGTCGATCTTGCCCCCACGGCTTGATCTTCTCTGGCTCGATCTCGCTGGGGTTTCTGCCCCACTCTCGGTGCCTGCGGTGGCGTCTCCGCCGTCTCCGCCAGTTGGATGGTGTCTGCAACCTCGGCGTCTTCCCTAGGTGCGGTGCGGTGCTTGGCCGCTTGTCCACGGGCTCTGTGCTGCTCCACCGTCGCCGTAGCACTCTGGATGGTGGCGTTTCGATGCCACAACCGTGGCTGCGCCGACGGTGTCACCGCCATGATGTTCCTCCAGCACCTCTGTGAGCTCCTCTGTGAGTCTTCCTCCTACCCCCTGTCTCTGTGTTCATGTCTTGGTGGTCTGGCCAGTGAGCCAGGCATGCTTGCCTACTGCTGCTATGCTGTGCTCGATCCTATGATGTGATCCTAGAGTCCTATACTGGCCTCTGTAGGTTGCTGTTAATCTTTAGTGCATGTTTCAGTTAAGAACTTCTTAACTAAAATTAATGGGGTTCAGTTAGCTTGTTGCTCTTCTGATGGCTATCTTGTTTATACACTGTATGCCTACTACTACTGTTAGTTTCAGTGAAATATTCAGTTAAGAATCTCTTAACTGAATATCCAAAGTTTAGTTAGCTTTCTATCAGTAGCTATGTGATATTAGCTTGATGAGCTATTGGTATGCTTGTTATTCAGTGAAGGGATGCTATTGATGATTTGCTGGGGTGTTTGTGATGATTGGCAGTCAGTGCTTGGTCACTGCTGCCTGTTCATGCTTATGCTGATGATTTTTTTTATGATGGCATGGCATGTTTAGCTTGAGCTTGCTAAGACTTGTCCAATGATAATTTTCTGTTGATTATATAAACCGAACTTTGTTTCTATGATGATTTGTGTGGGGACCCCGGATTACCCATCCGGGATACCCGATATGCATACAATTCACGATCCCATGATCAGTGTGTCGTGAATCCACATATCCGAGTTGATAACAGAATTACATCATCCTTTACAATATCGACTAATATACTTACAATTGGTCACATGACCAAGCATGATATTGCCACGCAAGGCAAGTCTATAACTAAGCAGCGGATACCAAGTAGTGTAGATGACCCACGTCATGCCTACTACCCTACAGGCAACTGACTGGGAGACGTTCCTAGTTTGCACCGGCGTTATCGTAACCATCATCACCTTCCGAGTAGTCTTCTCCATAATCGGGCCAAGTTAATAGCCAGGGACAAAGCCGTGAGTACATTTTGGACTTGTACTCGCAAACCATCTAGAAGAAGATAAACACATGCTATTTGGGCGGTAGAAAGGTTGGCTTGGTTGAAGGCAGCTGAATACCAGAATGTTTCTCTTGTAGATATATCATGTCCTACGACATTTCTATATCCTTATTAAAGAAGATTTGTAGAAAGATTCTCGTGTCGATATAGCATGTCATACAACATCTCTATATCCTTATTAAAGAAGATACTTACAAGAGAAGTCTTTGCAAAAGCTCTAGGAAAGGGGGAAACTCCTTTTCAAGAGAAAAGTTGGTGGTCAATCAAACATGACCACCATCCTTATTAATTCCGGTCAATCACACATGACCACTTACATTCCTTCGGCAGTACCCTGCAAGTACTCCGAACCATAACCGTGCCACGGCAGTACCCTCCGAGTACTCCGTCCGGCACCCATCTCCATTTTCTCAAAAACATTTTTGTAAAACCAAAACTCGACACAGGTTAAGTATGGCCATCCCAACCGTCCATGACCGAGGACACGGCTATTCGAATAGATTACACTCTGCAGAGGTTGTACACTTTACCCACACCATTCGATAAATCCACCGGGATACCACCACGGACCGTCATACACAAGTATGCGGGGTTCGGATAATCGATCAAAGCCCTCCATCTATCTACCTTAGTACGGGTGCCTACCCTGTGGAGTTTACCTCCCCGACACGTCCCGGCAGTACCTCCTCCAGAGCGTAACTCCGGCGCCACGGCGGGAGAACCCAAGTGTCTTCCGGACAGGTAGCCTATTAGCAGGCCCGCTACACTGTTGCCCACCACTTGCGACAACCCAGATTCCGGGGTCCTACAGACCCTTATATAGTATGAGGCTCCCCGCACTAAAGCAAATAAACTTCAAACTAAGCCCGTCCCATACCGGGTAATGTGGTTGCACGGGAGTAATTGGTTTGGCGAACACTTATACACAATGCCTTTTTTCAGAAAATCCACCAACTCCTTTATCTCCCATTGTCCATCCCTTGCTTATGAAACCATTTTAAAACATCTGAATGGAGTAGTAACCACTCCAAGGTTTTCAAAACTATTTTTGAAATGTTTCCCGAGAGTAAACCCATTTTCCTAGAGTTTTGGCTCCACTACAAGTTTTTCAAAGACATTGATGCTAGTCATCAAGCCTCTAATAGTAGGGGTTGTTGCAATAGGTCACAATAGGTGTCATCTCAAAGGATGATATCAAGTTGACTTGTGGGGCTAAGTCACCAACTATTGCTATCTAGAGATTAATAGCAATATAGAATATAATGCATCAATAAGAGAGTAAGACTAAGCAATGCATAGAGTAACAATAGGATTCAGATACGCATCAAGTAGATGGCTTGCCTTGAGTGGCTTGTCCCTGATCTCCTTCTTCTTGGTACTCAAATACCTCCCCTTTCTCTGTGCACTCGGTGTCGTTTGATTCTATCGCCGATAAGAATTGCAAACAATAAGCAAACAAGCATACACAAGACACATGCATCACCACAATACACATCACACAATCAGAGAGTATCAGAAGCAAACAAGTTTAGAGTCTGAACAAGATTCAAGTGTTTATTGGTATGGCACTTATTCCTAATAAAGGGGATTTTATTGAGCAACAAACCCTAATATGCAACCAACAACTTGCAGGCACTTAGTTTGGTCAGAACTCACAACCAGAATACCAACAGGAAGGTTTTGGGTTTCTGAACCCCACAAAATTGGTTTCACTCCAAAATAAGTTGTGGCCATTTTATTATGGTTTTTATAGTGTCAACAATGACAAGAGGAGCAAATAATTCCTCAAATATTCTCTGGAAGTCACAAAATTCCACCAGAGGTCATTTTGGAAAGCTACTAAAATGCATGTTCCAAAGAAGTTGGAATCATACCACAATATTATTCCTACTGGTCACAGCAATTTAATTATTGCAATCTACCCTAATCACCAATATAATTACTACAGAAGAAATAAACAGCCTAAAATAGCAAACCAAGTGTCACAGGCAAGATATCACATTCAGCTATCACTGAGAATTGGAAGCACACATTTTCAATCTACAAAACCTCATATTTGGATTTTTGAGTGAAAAGGGGCTAGATTCACAAGTATATATATAGATACACCCACAGAAATTATTTTGCCAGGGAACCAGTGCAATTGGGTAGATATTTGAATCTGAAAGTCTCAAAAATTTAGATCTATGCATTTTCATGCATAAGGAATAAATGATGAATTATTTCTAAACTCAGATCTAGCAGATTTGACAGAATTTATTGATAAAAACAATATGGGCCAAATTAAGTTGGATCTGGGCAGATCCAGAGCAGGCCGGCCCAGCTAAAATCTCTTAGCAACGAAGGGGCTGATATCACATGCAAATTGATTCTAAAAAAAAACACACCTAGCCGCTTTAATATTCGTGCTACAGCTTGGGACGATAAAGAACTGGCAGCGGAACATGCGGGGGCAGCGGGGATGCTCGAGTGCTCACCGGGATTGCATGAGGGCGACGGAGACGACGCAGGGATGGCATGGCGGCTATGGGAGGCACGGGGCATGGCGCGGTGTTGGGCGGCAGCTCTGCACGGCCGTCTCCGACGTGGAGGCGGGCTTCGGTCGTCGGCTTGGCGAGGCGTGTGTTCGTCGTCGGGGACGGGAGCGGCAGGACATGGCTTGACGATGGCAACGAACGGAGTAGCAACGTGAGGTGGCTCTTCTCGGTCGGTTGTGGCATGATGGCGACCTCCCTGATCATCCACGAGATCGCGGCGACCTTGTGTATGCCGACACGGATGGCCCGACACCTACAGCGACGGACACGTCGGACTCGTCGGCGGGGGATGCATGCGAGCTGCAGGAAAAACAGGGGGGTGGTTAGGGCTGGCATATCTCAGGGAAGAAGAAAGAGACGGCGAGAGAGGGGCAGAGGTGGTCTCTATCGGCCTGGCTATGGGGAGCTGGCCACGGCGGCGCGCGTCGGTCGGATGACACCGAGGACGGAGAGTGCCAGGGGAGGGGCGAGCTCGGTCTAGGATAGCTTTAGAGAGAGTAGGATAGGCGATGGCGCTCTCTGGTGCCCGTGCAGCTTTAAAAAGCCTCGGCCATGGCGCATAGTGGACTACGTCCATGGCAGCTGCGGGGGAGCACGAGGGCACGCGCAATTGGGCGGAGGAACGGTGGTGTCAGGGAGCTTCATGGGCGTGCCGATACCGCTCAGGAAATAAGGGAAACGGGGTGCGGTTCCTTCAGCTACAAGGAGGGAACAGAGAAGCCAGAGGGAGCAGTGTTGCTATTGGCGAGGGAGGGCGGTGCCTCTGCGTGGTCGAGCGACGACGCTACCATTTTTGGAGCGGAGTGGATGTCCAGAGGCGCCTGGAACGGAGAGTTCAGCCACGGTTCTCGTCGCACGCAAGGTGTTCGATTAAGGAACGACCAAATGACACGGACGGAGGCGACAAGGCGTACAGGTGGGGTGGTGGCTCGAGTCCTCGCGCGCCTGCAAGTGTTTTTAACACACACGCTTCATTGTGCCTAGTCTAGAGGGACAGAGAGGTGACGTGGGGTGTGCTGCAAGGTTTTCCTTCACGTCTAAGCCACATACGCGAGTCTTCTTTTCTCCCTTCTCCAAAACCAATCAGCAAAAGAAGCACTGTAGAGCTATAGTGGTAGTCGGCCATAGAGAGGTGAAAGTGCTCGAGAGGTGAAGAGATGGACTGATGATGATCTAATTAAAATAAAGAGAGAGGGCGTGAGGGATGTAGCCATGCATGCCAACCCAGACATGGCTGGCTCCCAGTTTTGCCAAGCACACGTGGATGAGAGTAAATGCTCAAATGATAATGCTTTGCAGATCAAGGAATGCTACTAGAAATTTAGGTAGTTTTGTGAGCTGGTTGAAGATTTGAATTTAACTAGGAAGATACGGGTGAAGATAGGGATTAATGTCTATAGGGATCATCTTTTTTTTTGTATGCTGATTGCACTATGGGTTCTGCTAGAATAATGATGGAGCTACACGGTTCATATAGGTGAGAGTGATGAATAGTTGATCCCTTTAATTTTTGAAAGAAAAACATTTGTAGTAGCCTTTGAAAATCTTTAAAATACAAAGCAGGCCTTTTGAAGTTCAAAACCTCCTACTTGCATAATATAGCATAGTAGGGTTTTCTTAGGACTAATATGTGATTAAAGCGCAAGGAATGGCATAGCTACCAATCCCATGCATTTTTTTTAAAAAAAGTAAGAAAAACAAAATAAAGAAATAATTTTATAGAAATAGTTCTTAATGGGGAAATGGGAATGGTATGCTAAATAGAACACATTTTCCAGATATTTTTGTAAGAGAAGTTTTTGAAAATATTCTCTAAACTTTGAAATATTTTTATTAGAAGAGAATAGAGAATAAAATGGTTTATGGTTTTAGAAATAAATGGGAGGAAAAACTCTAGTTGGATAATTAAGTTGATCCCCTTTGACTTGCATCCAACTTTAAGGGCCGGTAGTTTTCTTTAATTCACGCAAGCAAGAATTTTATTTGGTACAGATCAAGCACACACACACACCAATTATGAGGTAATTAATTTTAATAGTGAGATTGTGTTGGAACCATTTTGAGAAAAGAATAGATGAATTTGGACTCTGAGTATGATTTTGGAAAGATGATAGATGTGGAGGGCAAGATTTAGATAATGCCTAGAGGCCTACTCGGATTTATTTGAGAAGTCTTGATGATTTTTGGGATTAGACACATGCCCACATGTTGATCTTGGCTACACACAATAATTCACACAATAGCCAAACTAATCAACCAGTCATACAATAGCAATTGTGCAAGCATCCCAAGATGATGTGTTACCCAAGTTCTCTAGATGATCATGACTTGGAAATTGTTGAAAAGAGTTTCAAATAAAGGAGTAAAGCTTTTGTAGATTTTTCAAAAACTAGTGGAGACATAACATCTCCTTTAGAAAGTTTTCTTAAAGGTGTTTGAAATCCTTTTATAAATATCAACAAAATATAAGTTTTGTAAAATAGTGGGGCCACTCTACATTGTAGGTCCCGATAATTTTGTAAATACTTAGTTTTGATAAAGCTTTGTCTCAAAGATAAATCTTGGCTCTTGTTTTGGACAAATAAAATAATTTGAAAAAGGAGAGGTTGCCAAGATAATGGTTTTGGAAAAATAGCTAAAAGCATAACTAAAGACATAATCACAAGGGCACAAGGATTGTGTTGGTTCACAATAGTGTTCAACAAGCAACTCAAACAGACATCATTAATATAAGAACCAAGACAAACAAGCAAGAAATAGTACTTCTAGAGGTTTGCTCAAAAAGTTTTTGTTGGCCCTCATTTTTGGCTCACTGAACACTACTTAAACAGGGTTACAAAAAGTAGGGTGTTACAATTTGTTTGAATCAAGCAATCGTGCTTGAATACTCTGCTGCTAGTGGCTTTACTTTGCTTCCTATAGCATCTTATAAATAACAGCAAGTAACTGCTATCATTGAGTTTGATAGTGGTACCTCCCTGTGAGGTGCACAATTGTTTCTCGATGATTAGATAGATGGTTGTTGTTTCTGTGCTGCTGGTGCATGCTTTGGTGGCTTCTCATCAGTGACTAAATCATTATGTTGGCCAAACTAAATTATTGATAAGAACAGATCTATATGATGATTTTAGCCTTAGCCAATGATGCATGGTCTGAGGCTCTATCTTTGGTGATGTGCAAATACTTGGGTTTCTTTTTCTGAATCTTCCTATGAAGATTGTACATAGCATCTCTCTGTAAGTCTGAGGAGATATAATCCCCAAAACCTCTTAAGTTCTATACTTGGTAGAAGGGTTTGGTGGTGTTGGGTCTTTACCTTGCTGTTGATCTTATTTACGCAAGAATCTTGATGCTTGCCATGATTTGATCAATGGTATGCAATTACTAAGTGTACCTTTGGTCCTGTGCTGGCTTTTATGAGTGGCTGGTGGTGATGTTCTTGCTTGAGCTTGATCAAGTGCTCCTGGTACTTGCTCTGCTCCTCCCCAGGTGACTTGCCCTGCACCTCCTTGGTGCTTGGCACCTCCTCCTTGCCCGCCTTGCACCTCCTTGGTGCTTGTCCTGCTTCTTACTACTCCTGGTCTTGTTTAAGTAACCATGTTTACTATCTTTGGCTGTTGGTTTTGGTTTGGTGATGTGAATTCACCCCTTGATACTCAGCTCATGAGCAGGGAGAATTATGTGAGTGCTGCTGGCTGTGATTGCTCACAGTGATGTGTGTGATCCGTGCTGGTGGTGATGTTGTGCTGTGGTGTGGTTGTGCTGTGGTGTTGCTGGTCGACTTGGGTTCCTGGGTCGACCAATTTCACTCACAGTGACCCTTTTATAATGTCTCTTGAGCTCTGGTGCCTTGACACCTCCCTACATGCACTTGGTGATTGAGCAGCTTGTTAGCTGGCTTGCTTGCCCGGCCAGATTGGTACCTGTTAGATATTTTGATGGTGACCCATATTGATAAGCTTGACTGCTTGATGATTATCAACAGTGTTTCCCTTTAAATTGTTACTGCCACTTGTATTACTGCCTTTTTGCAATTCTCCTCTGTTTTTACTTTGTTTGCAGGTAATAAGAAGAATAGAGAAGAAAGAAAAGAAAGAATGAAGATTAGAGTAGTTTAGAATATCATCTAGATTCATTCTTGTAATTTGTTTTTATTTCTTCTTTTATTTTTGGTTCCTAATTGTAACCTTCTATTTATGTTATCCACTTGTAATATTCTTTTATTCTCTAAACTTTGTAAAGACAATGTATATTGTGTGATTAATCAATAAAGTGCTAATTTTTCTTATTAAGACTATTTATCCTTTCTAAATGTGCTCTTTGAGTTCAAATTCAATTTCCTAATTCAAAATTGAGTTTAGAATTCAAATAATATTCTTAGGTTTTAGTTATTCAACTTCATCATTTCCCACAAGCAATAGATCAAAAGAGGTCATGTCGATTTCTTTCGCACTCTGAGAGTTCACCATCCCCTCTCGAAGAGAGATTCGATCACTCTTAGGTTTTAGTGATAAAAGCGTGAAAAAATCCCGTAATTTTAGATGTTATGCGCAAAATCCCTCTATTCTACCCCAAAGTTGTCCTACGTGCTGGGATATCATAGCCGGGAAGAGCTTCTAGACCCTCCCGATCTTGGGTCGACGACGGTGGAGGATCGCGATGTGTTTATAGAAAATTGTTCAGATATTTAGGTTTTCCCGTCGGGGGGGGGTCTTTATAGGCGAAGGGGCGGCGTCAGGAGTGGGCCAGGGCGGCCTCACCCATAGGGGGCGCAGGCCAGGGGCTGGCCGCGCCACCCTAGGGTGTGGCTGGCCTCACCCATAGGGGGCGCAGGCCAGGGGCTGGCCGCGCCACCCTAAGGGTGTGGCTGGCCCGTGGCCCCCCTCCGTCTCCTCTTCGGTCTTCTGAAAGCTTCGTGAAATATTAGGAGGTTCGGCTTTTGTTTCGTCCAATTCCGAGAATATTTTCTATGTAACTTTTCTGAAACACAAAAACATTAGAAAACAGGGAACTGGCACTGTGGCATCTCGTTAATAGGTTAGTTCCGGAAAATGCATAAAAATGCCATAAAGTGTAACAAAACACTAAGCAAATGGTGTAAGAACAAGCATGGAGCATTAAAAATTATAGAAACATTTGAGACGTATCAGGGACCAAGGTTTAGGTAGCGCCGACGTCTTCGGTGCTATGCATCTGAGGGTAGCACCCTGGAGACCGGCGCTATGGTCTGTAGCGCCATAGGCCGAGGCGCTATGGTTTATAGGGTAACACCCTAGTCGCCGGCGCTATGGTCTGTAATGCACACGACTGTGCCAAAAAAATTCTAAGTCTCAGAGCAATTCGATATTGCGTATTCTGACACGAAAAACGTAGGAGGGTAGCACCATGGTGCCCGACGCTATGGTTTATTGGGTTAACACCCAAGTTGTCGGCGCTACCTAAACTAGGGTCCCACACGGCCGAGGTAAAAAGAAAAAAAGCTGGCCAACACTGGCTGGGGCCACAGAATTTTGGGCAGGGCCCTACTCGCAAGCTGCTCGCCCATCCGGGCGGGTCCACAGGTAAGCCAATGTGGCGGGCACAGGGCCAGCCGTAGGGTTTGTGTGTTGAGAGGAGCTCAAGGCCTCTCTCACACGCCACCTTATAAGGTGGTCCGCGTGGCCCTCAGCTTCCGAGGTGGGACTAAACTCCCACCTCAGCACACGTACAGTGCTAATGGGCTGGCACATTAAGGGCATAGTGCCCTGGACTCCGGCGCCATGGTGCCAGATGCGGACCCCATGATGCCACGTGGCTAGAAGGATAGCACCCTAACGCTATAAAATGGAGCATAGCGCCGCCGGTATTAACTCTACTAAAAAGGTTTAGTTTATAAAATAGTTTCAAAACGAGTTCATTTTATATTTTATACTGAAGTTTGCCTCAGATGTTAGTTTTGTTGATTTCGTCTCGCACCACGTACGCTGGCGCTGGCACCCGACGCAGGCCACCGCTCGCTCCAGCTTATCCCGTAAATATACTAATCTCTCAGCTCCCGACCAGCCAGCCAGCTTGTCATTTCGCTACGCCGCGAGGTGCCCGAACTCGCGTCCAAAACCGAAATGGAGGTGGCCAGTGTGCTCGTCTCCGTCCTCTTCGCCGCCTTCTCTCTCCCCTGCCTCCTCCTCCTCGTCGTCGTGGCCGAGGCCGCCCTCCGCCTCGCCGCGCTCGCCGTCTGCGGCGACGGCTACGCGTGGCCCTCGCGCTCCGCGTTCCTCGGCTACCGCATCGCGCGCGGCGCCGGACACTTCTCCTCCTACTCGTCGTCTTCGTCCTCCTCCTCAGTGTCCGGCGGCGGCGGCGGTTTCTTCCAGCAGGACGAGCCGCTGCCGCCCGAGCTCCTCGACCTCCTGGCCGTCGCGGTGTACCGCAAAGGGACGACGGACGCGGCCGTGGTGGACTGCGTGTTCTGCCTGTCGCGGGTCGACGAGGGCGAGGAGGTGCGCGAGCTCCGGTGCCGCCACGTCTTCCACCGCGAGTGCCTCGACGCCTGGCTCCTCCGCCCGCGCGCCACCTGCCCGCTCTGCCGCGACCGCCTCCTCCCCTCCGACCCTCCCCGCGCCTGCGCCAGCGCATTCTTCGACGACGACGAAATCTACGTCGACGAGCACGACGACGACCTCTCCTCCTCCTCGCCGACGTACGCCGCCGGCGCCTCCTACCCCCACGGCGCCGCGCTGTGGCACATGTAAAAAGCTAAGCCAGCAGCAAACGATCAATGCCGGACGGCCATTCACTCCCTCTCCCCTGCTCCGCTTGGTACATTTTTACCACGCGGGAGCCGGAGTTTTTTTCATTCTTTCACCTTTTCTTCCTTCACATAGGTTGGTATGCTGATTAATCTCTCGCTCTCTTGAAAAGGTGATGTAATGTTCTTGAGAAAAAGAAAAAGGTGATGTATATGTGCATGGCTGCTACTGCTATCCTGTCCTGTCTTGGTAAATAATGCTCGCCTGATTGCTTTTATGGATAACGATGGCTCACCTGCCTCTCTTAATTTCGCCCCTTTTTCCAATCATGGCTTGTGATCTAATTGTGTGTAGTAGTAGTACCGTTTGTTTCTATCTTCTAGAAGGGTTTATGGTCTTCATTTGGCGATACAAAATGTTGCATGAATCTTATAAAAATCTAAAACAGACAATGCTTCAGTGTATAGTGAGTAGGGCCACAAGGAAAGCTTGAGACTTGGTCGACTTGATTTTTTTAACTCGACTAATATTAACTAAATGTGATGAATATGTACCAACTTCTGTTGCTTGATTGTGACTCGACATAGCTTGAATTGCCAAAGCGATCACGTAATCTTTGATAAGTTTATACTAAGTAACCGATACTTATTTTTGAACGTAGAGGGTACTTTTCTATGTTTTGGATGATAAAATTTGTTATGTACTACTAGTTAGTCATGAGACTCTTTTAGTGTGGTACAATCCCACCACCTCGGTTTAAGTCCTCATGGACGCAATCTCACCATTATCTTTCATGTTCCGTTCGCCACAATTTAGAAAATCAAACTACCATCGCGGCCTGAAAGCCCCCGCTCTGAGCAGCGGCCACCATCGACTCCAACAAGCGCACCAAAGACTCCACGAACCACCTAGGCGACTCCCCAAGGAGGAAAACGACGCAGATGCACCGCCGCCGCCCCAACCGAAGTCCGGCTCTAGGGTTTCCCCCGCTGGTCGAGGCGGTGAAGAATGAGCAGCGCCATGATGACGCCTCCAAGGAGGTGACAATGCCCATGGGCGTCGCCGTCGTCCGCTTCATGCAGGGCTTTCACCCGGCCCTGCCGTCGACCCCAACGCCACCAGACACGCTCCAAGGAGTCATCTTTGGGCTCACCACCGTCGAGAAGTGCTACCGGTTGATGGCGCCAGAAAATAAGCTGATGGCGTATGGTTGACGTGGGAGCAGATGTCCTTGTGCGTGGTGATTGACCAGCCCGTTGGAAACCCCAAGAGGAAGGTATGATGAGTGTAGCGGCTAGTTTTCCCTCAGTTAAGAAACCAAGGTTTATCGATCAGGAGAGGAGAGACAATAACGACTGAAGGTGATGCGGAGCCTGCACACACACAAACAAATACTTTGTTTCCAACTTGCGATGAGGTTGTCAATCTCACCGGTTTGCTTGAAACAAAGGTTATGAGCGTATCGAGTGGAAAACAATATAGTATGCGAGTAAAGTAAACAATGCGAGAAAAGTAAACAGGTGATTGCAATATGATGTAAATAAGACCGGGGTCCACAGTTCACTAGTGGTGTCTCTCCATAGATAAAATAACATGCTGGGTAAACAAATTACAGTTGGGCAATTGATAGAATAGAGCTAACGTGATATGTCAAGAAGATCACTATGAGATTTACTCTGGGCATTACAACAAAATACATAGACCGCCATCCAACTGCATCTATGACTAATAATCCACCCCCGGGGATATCATCTGAACACCCTAGAAGTATTAAGTTGCGAACAACAGATAATTGCATTAAGCAAAGTGTGTAATGTAAACAAAGCATATGCCCTTGAGCATATGAATGTTGTTTTCTCCCTAGTAGCAATAGCACATCTACCACCTTAGAGGTTTCTGTCACTCCCCCAGGTGAAATAGAGGCATGAACCCACTATCGAGCATAAATACCCCCTCTTGGAGTCACTAGCAACTACTCGGCCAAGATAGCTACTAACAACGGAGAGCATGCAAGATCATAAACAACATAGAGATAACAAAAGATATAATTCAGTACAGCAACTTAATCATAAACACCAATATTCATCGGATCCCAACAAACCAACATCATAGAATTACATAACGGTGATCTCAATCATGTATGGCAGCTCATGAGATCTAAACATGAAGCACATGGTGGAGAAGACAACCATCTAGCTACTGCTATGGACCCATAGTCCAAGGTAGACTACTCACTCATCGCTCCGGAGGCAGTCATGGCGATGAAGGAGACCTCCGGTGGCGATTCCCCTCTCCGGCAGGGTGCCGGGAAGAGCTTCTAGACCCTCCCGATCTTCGGGTCGACGGCGGCGGCGGATCGCGATGTATTCTGGAAAACTGATCGGGGGCTTAGGTTTTTCTCGTCAGGGGGTATATGTAGGCGAAGGGGAGCTGTCAGAGGAGGGACCACGACCCCTCACAAGGGCCCGGCGCGGCCAGGGACCTGGCCGCGCCACCCCTGTGTGTGGGGGCCACGTGGCCCCCCTCTGTCAGGTCTTCGGATGTTTGGGAGCTCCCCAGTGATATAAGACTTCAGGAACTTGTTTCGTCCAATTCCGAGAATATTTCCTGTGTATCACTCTGAAACAAAAAAACAGCAGAAAACAGGAAACTGGCACTGTGGCACTTCGTTAATAGGTTAGTTCCGGAAAATGCATAAAAATGCCACTAAGTGTAACGAAACAATAGGCAAATGGTGTAAAAACAAGCATGGAGCATCAAAAATTATAGATACATTTGAGACGTATCAAGCATCCCCAAGCTTAACTCCTGCTCGTCCTCGAGTAGGTAAGTGATAACAAAAGAATAATTTTTGAGGTGACATGCACCTACACAATCTTGATCATATATGTAAGCATTAGTGAGCTGGGATCAATAGAACTTGAAACATGGGCATGAAGATATAATCATGACAATAAGAACTTAGCAACCATGTTGTAAACATGCAAATGAACACAAATAAAAGATCATGGTAATGAAACAATGAAAGTCAAACGTGTGTTCAAATCATAAGGAAAAACATACAAATGGTTTTCAGCTTGTCCTTCAAAGAGAGCAAAACATAAATGCATAGGACACCTCAAAGTTTAAGAGGGTGACTAGATACAAATAATTTAAGAACAAGTGAAACCAATCATCATGAATCGATCAATGAACCTTGGGACAATGCATATCACACTAAGAATGACAACTATGCTCTCTTAATGGTGCATAAAGAAAGAAGGTGGTGACTCAACATAAAAGTAAAAGAAAGGCCCTTCGCAGAGAGAAGCAGTGATTGCAAGTTTTATAACCTTCAAAAATTATGGTACTTACCGGCTTTGAGCTCTCATTGCCCCCATCATAAGCATCTTGAATGGTTAAAGTTAATGCGAGAACAATTATGATGCATATGCTTGACAAATCATAAGTTGAAAACCTCGTGTCCCATGAATACGAGTACCCAAACTCATGCTACTTTACTTAGAGTCCCAAGCAAGGCTCTTGTCATTGTAAGTATATGCATATCATTGAGAACCGCCAATGGGGTACCTCCGTGCCCGATGACATGGAACAAGCCCACACCAAAATGACAGGACAAGCAGACAATGAACACCTCGACATCTCTTTTATTTGCTATATTGTTTAGCTTTTTATTGTGAGATGCGTCGTCGAATGTTCACTATGGGTATGCTGCAAATTTCCACCATGAATTATGCATGGCTTAGATTGGCGGCCCGGCGTTTCCCTAACACATATACAAACTCCATGATCCCCACAAGATTCCCAATTCATCTCACACCGCGGGCATCCATAAACAAAAGATCACAATATCAACTCAAATAGGAAGTGCAATGTTGAAAGCTTGCCCCATGACAGCATGGCTGGGCTAGTCTCCAACTTACAACTTGCAAGCATAACAACTCAGCATAAGAGACCACAATGTCAAATTTTTAAGAACAGGAAAAAGTAAAGTGTGCCTTCCGGTTCATGAGAGCTTTACTGACCGAATTTCGCATAACACTGGTAAGAGTTTAATTTGAAGAGAAAATAAAAGCAAGTCAAATTTACTTGGAATAGCAAATTGCTAGTAGGTATGTATGGTGGACACTTTGGAAAACTTTGGCTTTTAGGAGTTGGATGCACGAGTAGAGCTCATACTCAGTACAAGGTGAGGGCTAGCAAAGGATTGGGAGCGACCAACTAAGAAAGCAATAATGGCCATAATCATGCAAAGCGACATTAAAAGAAGCATAAGATGGCATCAAAAGTCAAAAACTAAATGATCATGAAGGCTAATGGCGACTTTGTAAGAGTCTAACATGTGTGAGCATGCGCCAAGTCAACCCAAATAAAGCATCAAGGAGAAAACCAAAATAATGCTTCCATACAATAAAAACAACGCATGATTTTTTCAAAGGCTCATTAAGCAATCTCAGTTATTTGAGACAAGTCATGCTACAGCAAAACCACTAAGCATACTATCAAAAAGGCATCAAGCATGACATGAAAAAGCCTAAGCCGCAGTCTACACAAGCTCCTTCTTGTACCACTATTTTGCACAAAGCTTTTTCTCTTTTCCAACACCATTTGAAATTTTTATAAACACCTCTTTTAGTGAAAACCAATGAAGATCAGAGGCAAAAATACACCTTGATGAAAAGATATGACAAGATCTGAACGTAAATCAAGGCGAAAACGAAAACCAAAAGCAGTAGCAGAAAAAGTAGAACGCTCAATTTTAAATAAGAGTGAAAACTAGAGCGTTCTTTGCAAATGAAAACGAGTACATCTCCTCCAAAGGAAATTTGTTGGGGTCCAACCATTTATTGCAGCAAACAAACTAAACAAACCAACTAAGAAAACTAAAACAACTGACGCTCTAAGAAAAACTCATAGTGCATGAAGCAATAAAAATATAGTGTTTTGAAAGGTGACCTGATTTTTGCCGATGAAGAAGGGGTGCCTCGGGGGCATCCCCAAGCTTTGATGCTTGTACTTCTTGGATGTTTATTGGGGTGCTGGGCATCCCCAAGCTTGAGCTTTTGTCCATTCTTCAACTCATCTCATCATTCTCCAATCCCTACACTTGAAAACTTCCTTCATACAAAACTAAACACAATTCTATTAGCAACATTAGTGTAAGCATAAAATATATTCAACCTCTTTTAGCTTCAGGTTTCAACCCAAAACCACCATATATAAAGTATATACTACTGTAGCAACTTCCACAAGAGTTCCATGATCAAAAAGAACTCAAAAGAAAGCGATAAAGTGGCAAAAACGAATATTGGCAGAAATCTGTCAAAACTGAACAGCCGACAAAGGACGAATTTTTGAGGGATTTTCTGTTGCTCAAATAAAAAAGTGTTCAACTAAGAAAAGTTTGGATATAACCTGGGGCATATGCACAAGAAATCGCAGGTCCAAAAGATAAACAGAGAATTTATACGAATTTTTACGGTGCAGCACCGAAAACAGTTTCAGGACAGCAATATCCCCAAATCTTTACCTCACTCAAATTAGAGGCTTCTCTTGGCACAAAAACGAAATAAACAAGATAAGGAGCGGTCATTACAGTAGTAATGACTTCCAAGACTCAAATAAAAGAAAAAGTACTGTAAAGAAAACATTGGTTTATCTCCCAAGAGTGCTTTTCTTTAACGCCTTTGAGCTAGGCGCAGAAAAGTGCGAATCAAGTAATATCAAGAGATGAAGCATTAAGCTCATAATTTGCTCTAAGAATAGAGTCAAAAATTAATTTCTTTCTTTTCCT
The DNA here is from genome assembly GCA_007115705.1 of Dactylis glomerata. NCBI lineage: Eukaryota > Viridiplantae > Streptophyta > Magnoliopsida > Poales > Poaceae > Dactylis > Dactylis glomerata. The sequence continues at coordinate 12,343,507 of QXEO01000734.1, forward strand.
AGGGAAGTGTTCCATACCTTTCTTTAGTGGGAATTGATACTTGATAGTGCCTTCCCTCATATCAATAGTAGCACCTACAGTTCGAAGAAAAGGTCTTCCCAAAATAATAGGACATGAAGCATGGCATTCAACGTCCATAACAAGAAAATCAACGGGAACAAGATTATTGTTTACCACAATAAGAACATCATTAATCCTTCCCAAAGGTTTCTTCTTAGCAACATCAGCAATAGGAACATCAAAATAACATTTTTCAAGCGGTGGTAAATCAAGCATGTCATAAATCTTTCTAGGCATGATAGAAATACTAGCACCTAGATCACATAAAGCATGGCAATCATAACCATTAACATGCATATCAATGATGGGTTCCCAACCATCTTCTAACTTTTTGGGAACAGAAGCTTTTTGCTTCAACTTTTCATCCCTAATCTTTATGAGAGCATTGGTAATATGCTTAGTAAAAGCAATATTTAAAGAACTAGCATTGGGAGTCAAAGCAAGCTTTTGCAAGAACAAAATTACTTCAGATATATTGCAGCCATCAACATCAAAATCATTAAAGGAAATAGAGCTATCATCTCCCACACTCTGAAAAATTTCAGCACTCTTTTGAGAAAAAGTTTTGGCAGTTTTAGGCTTTTTAACACAAGGAGTGGGAGTTTTCTCTACACCAATCAAAGTAAGAGGATTACTATCAGTAGGAGCAACATCATTAGAGGTAGTAATGGTACATACCTTCATATCTCTAGCCATCTCATCTTCTCTTTCCCACCTGGCATGCAATTTCGCTAACAATCTAATATTTTCATCAATTCCAACTTGGGTAGCATTAGCGGCAGCAACAATATTGCTCACTTTCACATCATTAGGAAACACTTTTGATTTCAGAAGTTCAACATCATGAGCAAGGCTATCAACTTTAGAAGCAAGAATATCAATTTTGCCTAACTTTTCCTCAACAGACTTATTAAGAGCAGTTTGCTTACCGATGAAGTCCTTGAGCATTACCTCAAGCTCGGAGGGCGCGGCCCTAGTGTTGTTGTAGGAATTACCATAAGAGTTACCATAACCATTACCATTGGTAGAAGGATATGGTCTATAATTGTTACTAGCAAAATTGTTCCTATAAGCATTGTTGTTAAAATTGTTGTTTCAAATGAAATTCACATCAACTTGCTCTTCTTGAGCAACCAGAGAGGCCAAAGGAACATTATTAGGATCAACATGAGTCCTATCATTAGCAAGCATAGCCATAATGATATCAATCTTATCATTCAAGGAAGAGGTTTCCTCAACAGAATTTACCTTCTTACCTTGTGGAGCTCTCTCGGTGTGCCATTCAGTGTAATTTACCATCATATTGTCGAGTAACTTTGATGCGGCGCCCAAGGTAAGGGACATAAAAGTGCCTCCAGCAGCTGAATCAAGTAGGTTCCTTGAAGAAAAATTCAGTCCTGCATAAAAAGTTTGGATAATCATCCAAGTAGTCAGTCCATGAGTGGGGCAATTCTTTATCATAGCTTTCATTCTTTCCCAAGCTTGAGCAACATGTTCATTATCAAAATGAGTAAATTTCATAATATTGCTATGCAACGATATAATCTTAGCAGGAGGATAGTATCTACCAATAAAAGCATCCTTACACTTAGCCCATGAATCAATACTATTCTTAGTCAAAGACAACAGCCAATCTTTAGCTTTTCCTCTCAAAGAAAAAGGAAACAACTTGAGCTTAATAATATCACTATCAACATCCTTATATTTCTGCATCTCACATAGCTCAACAAAATTGCTGAGATGAGCTGCAGCATCTTCAGTACTAGCACCAGAAAATTGCTCTTTCATAGCAAGGTTCAATAAAGCAGGCTTAATCTCATAAAAGGTGGTAGCAGGAACAGGTGGTGCAATAGGAGTGCAGATAAAGTCACTATTGTTCATGCTAGCAAAGTCACACAACTTGGTGTTTTCAGGAGTACCCATTTCAGCAAAACGAAAGTAAACAAGTAAAAACAACTGCCAAGGATTCTAATTTTTTTTGGGTTTTTGATATAAAAAGCAATGCAGGTAAAATAAATAAAGTAAAGCAAAACAAATAACAAAGTAAAGAATGTGTGTGCGAAGAACTCCCCTCGCAGAAGTCTTCTCTTCCTCCCCGGCAACGGCGCCAGAAAATTAGCTGCTACCGGTTGATGGCGCCAGAAAATAAGCTGATGGCGTATGGTTGACGTGGGAGCAGATGTCCTTGTGCGTGGTGATTGACCAGCCCGTTGGGAACCCCAAGAGGAAGGTATAATGAGTGTAGTGGCTAGTTTTCCCTCAGTTAAGAAACCAAGGTTTATCGATCAGGAGAGGAGAGACAATGACGACTGAAGGTGATGCGGAGCCTGCACACACACAAACAAATACTTTGTTCCCAACTTGCGATGAGGTTGTCAATCTCACCAGTTTGCTTGAAACAAAGGTTATGAGCGTATCGAGTGGAAAACAATATAGTATGCGAGTAAAGTAAATAGTGCGGGAAAAGTAAATAGGTGATTGCAATATGATGTAAATAGGATCGGGGTCCACAGTTCACTAGTGGTGTCTCTCCATAGATAAAATAACATGCTGGGTAAACAAATTACAGTTGGGCAATTGATAGAATAGAGCTAACGTGATATGTCAAGAAGATCACTATGAGATTTACTCTAGGCATTACAACAAAATACATAGACCGCCATCTAGCTGCATCTATGACTAATAATCCACCCCCGGGGATATCATCCGAACACCCTAGAAGTATTAAGTTGCGAACAACAGATAATTGCATTAAGCAAAGTGTGTAATGTAAACAAAGCATATGCCCTTGAGCATATGAATGTTGTTTTCTCCCTAGTAGCAACATCACATCTACCACCTTAGAGGTTTCTGTCACTCCCCCAGGTTAAATAGAGGCATGAACCCACTATCGAGCATAAATACCCCCTCTTGGAGTCACTAGCAACTACTCGGCCAAGATAGCTACTAACAACGGAGAGCATGCAAGATCATAAACAACATAGAGATAACAAAAGATATAATTCAGTACAGCAACTTAATCATAAACACCAATATTCATCGGATCCCAACAAACCAACATCATAGAATTACATAACGGTGATCTCAATCATGTATGGCAGCTCATGAGATCTAAACATGAAGCACATGGTGGAGAAGACAACCATCTAGCTACTGCTATGGACCCATAGTCCAAGGTAGACTACTCACTCATCGCTCCGGAGGCAGTCATGGCGATGAAGGAGACCTCCGGTGGCGATTCCCCTCTCCGGCAGGGTGCCGGGAAGAGCTTCTAGACCCTCCCGATCTTCGGGTCAATGGCGGCGGCGGATCGCGATGTATTCCGGAAAACTGATCGGGGGCTTAGGTTTTTCTCGTCAGGGGGTATATGTAGGCGAAGGGGAGCTGTCAGAGGAGGGACCACGGCCCCTCACACGGGCCCGGCGCGGCCAGGGGCCTGGCCGCGCCACCCCTGTGTGTGGGGGCCACGTGGCCCCCCTCCGTCAGGTCTTCGGATGTTTGGGAGCTCCCCGGTGATATAAGACTTCAGGAACTTGTTTCGTCCAATTCCGAGAATATTTCCTGTGTATCACTCTGAAACACAAAAATAGAAGAAAACAGGAAACTGGCACTGTGGCACTTCGTTAATAGGTTAGTTCCGGAAAATGCATAAAAATGCCACTAAGTGTAACGAAACAATAGGCAAATGGTGTAAAAACAAGCATGGAGCATCAAAAATTATAGATACGTTTGAGACGTATCAAGAAGCGAGCTGAAGATGCCACCGCGGAGCAGGAGGGGTGACCACTGTCCCACCTCGAACCACCAATCCATCGAGATGGGGCTAGACGGAGGGGATCCGGCCACCGCCGTCACCTAGCAGGAAGCCGGCGCCACCACGACGCCCAGCAGCTGACCAGGCGCCACGCGCGGCCTGCTGTGGCGAGCAAGCCCAGGCAGGTGAGGCCAGAACTCGGGCCACAGCAGGGGCACCGCCACCGCCGTCGTAGGAGGCCGCGCCTCGACCGACGTCGCCACACCATGCTCGCTGCCGAGCTTCACAGCGCCACACCGCCAAGCCACCGCCGGCCACATGTCGTCGCCGCCGCCGGGGGAGAGGCGATGCCGCCGTGCAAGGGCGAGCCCTGCCGCCGCCTTCACCACCAAGGCTTCGCCCGACGGGTCCTCTAGCAGCGGCGGGAGGACGAGAGCGAGGAGGGGGTCGCGGCCGGCGGCGGATGTCGGCCCCCGTGTCGCCTAGGGCTAGGCGACGCAGGGGCTAGGAGAGGGAAATGAGGGTGGTAGAGGAGCCGGAGCCGGAGCGGCGGCGGGGAGGAGGAACCCTAGGAGTCATGGGGGCCTGTCACGCCCTCTGTATCTCCCTATGCTACTTCTCGGCGCTCCAGGGTCGATGAATTCTCTGGTCGGGTTCGGCCCCGCTGCTTACTCGCCGACTCTTAGGCGCTAATGGGTGGGCAGTGCGTTGGCCTGTGCCTCCCGGAGTCTGAATCGGTCTCGTGAAGCTCCCTTCGATTGTGACGCGGCCTAGAAGCCCCTTAGTATCGCCTCCTCGCCATTCTTGGCTATAGACGGTACAAGGCAAGTCCGTGTCGTTTAGTTGATGTGGGTTTTGATATGAACCGTGCGTTGCATTTGTATTGGGTAGCCTTTTGGCGTTGTATCGGTCGTCTTGGTCTCTTCTTCTATTGTAGTGACCCAACATACCACTGCATGTGTAGTATGTAAGTCGTTGACATAACACTAATGAAACACCGTCTCACTAGTATTACATCCATCAGAGTGGTACAACAGAAACATCGCAGGTCCACGGTATGTCTATAGGATTATAATTTTTAGCATACAGAAGATCTTCAGAACCTCCTCAACAGGTAGAGGTTTAGTCCCGGCGACTACAAACGAGAAAGAATCAAGGAAGACCAAACTAAACTACAACTAATGCAATAGGCTTGCTACTCAAATATAGAGTTCTCTAACTACTAAGGTTCTAGGATTAGGAAACTAGTTCCTTTCTAGCCCTATTCTAGTTTTTCTCCAAGCTTCAAACAATTGTAGGCTCCGCTGATAATCATGACGTTGGTAGAATACTTCATCTTCATCTTCAATGTCTTGAGGTTGTCTACTTGGGTTGCCTTCAATCTAATTCTTCATAGTCTAGCAAGGGTTTAAGAGATTGGGGTGAGTAACGAGCGTTACCCAGCAAGTTTCTTTAGAAAGAAGTTGTGTGATATGCACTAACTAAAGCCATGGACCCAAAAGAGTCGTAGGCCAATGCAAGGTTTTATCAAAGTTTCTTGAAAGATTGCTTTTACTTATGAAAACTATGCCCAATAGCCAACACAGGGTATTAGTGCCTTGAGAGCACCTTTCCTACCGCGTTCGCAGCTCCTTCCTAGAACAAGGGGTAACATGTCACATCCGTTTACACTCTGCAGAGGTGTGTCCTTCCAAAAGAGATCAAAGCCTTGCTGCACAACCGGGCGAATCTTTCCCGTCCACACTTCCTTGGTGTGGGGCCCTCCAAGCGAATCACTGCCTTCTCCGCACAACGCATGCCCACCCAATTCACGCAAGCAGGTTGTGCCCCTGATATTCACCCCCAACGATGAAGTACCTAGGCGTCCCTTGCGGACCATCATAGACACCAGTGCCGTGAGAACTGAGGTGTCCCATCCATGTGCAAGTAGTCCCGCAAGATCTACCGCGACCAGCAACTGGCTGCCCGTTGACATGCGAACGAGAGAAGATACAGCTGACTTTCCCGTCCCATTCCAAGTCTCTTGGACGACACAGTTTTTACGGCACAAGAATAACTGTGGCATTGGTAGTTAATCCTAGGTTTACTTTCCCGTGCAAGTGGAACCTCCACCACCACAATCTTACCCTGGTTCCACCTGCCAGCCCTCCTAGGTTATCACCACTGGTCGATAACCACTAGTCATATTACTTATGAAAATAAGTTTTCCTTCCTTTTTGAAATGTTAGATTTTGAAGTCAACACTTTGCAAGTAGTTTCAAAACCAGTGCAACCAAGAGATATGAGCAAGATAAACTTGCCTTTTTGACTGCAAGATTATGCAAGTCAAGGTCTTCGATACGTAGGAAATCCAAATATTGAAATAGCACCATCATCTGGTAAAGATGATGTTAAAAGAACTGCAACATGATATGCATCATATATGCTATGCATCGTTCTAAGTGTAATCTAACCCAGATGGTTTATTATATAAGGTTGTGATGATTTCTTTATAATGAGTTGCACTTTTAGATTCACTCCACGACAAGGTTGTTAAGGGTTTTTGATTGACTGACAACTTTCAAAGTAATAGAATAAAGCTTAATACAAGAGTTATTGCAAAAGACTAGTATAGCAATAAGTGAAAACTAGAAAGTAACACTTTTAAGTGGTATCATATTATTAGCAGACAAGTAGTTGGTTATGGACAAGCAAAGTTGAGGTAATTCATATTTGATAAGAATACACAGTTAGTCTTAGGGTTGACAACAATCTTAAGACACAAATAGAGTTATATAAGTTCAAGTTTAATGGAATAGTTTGTTACTTACTTTCAATGTCTCTTGAAAGTATAACATTTGAAGAACATGTTTATTATTGATTAGAAGCACTACACCTAAGGTTTAGTGTTCTTGGGTTTAGCGTAGCTCTATCAGAATCAAAGAGTGGTTAATAGATGAGCATGCCAAGAGAACAATCTAAGTTTCATTCAATGTTGAAAGGATTTTGGATGAAGCATGGACATTCAAGGTAGTTTAGATTGTTAATACCATAAATAGTTGTTTCTATAATTGATAACAATCAAAACTAGCATAGGCACTCAAATAGTTAGTCATGAGTAAGTAGTGCTAAAGTAAACAGTTTATGGTTGATTCTAGAGTTGTTAATACTCTTAACATGCAAAAGTCATTACTTGTGTCTAGGCAAGAATGGGTGTGATGCTTACTTGGTATGTTCTTAAAAAGAAATACTTTTGAAGAACACAATTCTAAATGGATATTTTTATTACTTAAAGAAATGGTATTTAGGTGATGTTAGAAAGGTAACAGTTTTTAAGTTGCAACAAAGGTGTTGCAAATAGTTAGTTGGCTAAGGTATACCATGTTAAACTAGAACATGAAACTAACCACTTATGGTTGAAGTAGGAAGTATGACTAGGTTAGCACACTAAGGTAGTTATTAGTTTTAGTATTAAAAAGTAATGGTAGGTGTTTAAGTTATATGACTTTTGCAGAACATATCACTTAAGGTGTTATTGAATTGGAAATTCATTGGTAGGTACTATCAGTATCTAAAAAATAATTTTAAAACCCTAGTATTTCTGTTCCTAGATTTTTGGAATTCAAATTTTAAGCAATTAAAGATTTTAAAATGGGTTTTAGTTTTTCTCTTAATGAAACAAGTGTTGAAATAGCAATATTAAAGTTTAGAAAGTACTTCTTATTCAATTTTATGGGTTTTCCCAAATTTACAATTTTAAATTTGTTTTTAGGAAAAATCATTTTGGGAATTAAATCCTAATAATAAAGTTTTAGGATTAACATTTAATAACGACAAAATATTAATTGGAATAATAATATTGAACTAGTCAACTTTTTATTTGGTATTTGAAAACTTGGTTTGAATTATTATTATTAGGTTTGAATTCAAAATTCAAATACTACTTAAAAAAGGTTTCAAATTTATTTCAAAATTATTTCAGACAAGTATGCAAGATTATAATTTAAATAGATAGGTTATGTTTTTGTGAACATTTTGGTATATTATTTACATTTTTCTGATTTTTAATGAATTAGTTATGAATTTGCAAAGGTTTGAACTTTTTCTAGAATTTGTGATTTAACAGAGAATATATTTTTGTACCCACAGGGAACCTAGCCAGAGGCACTGACTAGTGGGCCTAGGACCACGTCACCAGCCACGAGAGCCTGACCGGGTCAAAAACGTTGACTGCGTGCTGGTGCTCATCGCCGGCGACTGTCGACGACGGCGCCGATGCTAGAGGCTCTCCCCGGGTGTGTGCTACCTCTGAATCGAACCAGAGGACTAGGGGCAACTCAACGGTGGCGGCGCCCCCTCGAATTGTTCACCGGAGCAACTCCGGCGAACACCAACCTCGGCGGACAACTCCGGCGAGTGCAGGAGAATACGCTACGGGTGTCTACGCAAAGAAATAAGAAGCTTAGGAGGTTTGTATGCTCACCGGGAACACGATGGGCTGCTCGGGAAGGACGGGCGTGGTCTGAATCAGAGGCAAGCTCGACGGCGAGCTCCGGCCAGAGACGGAAAGGAATGATGGATTCCCATTGATTGAGCCCGCTCCAGCTCAATTGCTTCAACGAGGATTCCTAACTGGTCAGTACGGAGCTCCAAAGCTTTACGGTGAGGCTTCGGGTGACCTCAAACGCCGGCGAGAAATCTCCACACGAGCTAGGGTTTTGGGTCTGTGAGGGGAATTTGAGAGAGAGGAAAAGGAGTACGGCGCTAGGGTTTCTGCAGCGACGCGAAGCTTCTTATAGGTGTCCGGGAGGCGGTGACCTTCATTCGGGCGTCAGAGGAACGGCGGTGGATCGAGCGTCAGCCAGCCCTCCACCGAGCTGCTTCCCTGCTCGAGGAAGACGACGACCGAAGGGGTACGCAGGCCAGTAGCTTCTGGGCCGGTGCTGGGCTGCGGCGGCTAGATAAGTTATTCTTATTCTTTTTTTTCTCAGTTTCTATCTTTTCTATTTTCTGTTATGCTATTTTATATTTTTTGATTTAATTACCAAATCGTTTTGCAGGTTTTTGAGTTTGGAATTTCCTATCAAATATGAATATGACAATACTAAACCAAAACATAATCTTAGCTGAATTTTATATATGCACTTGCACATAAAATAAGGCACATATCAATGGAATTTTTTATTTGATTAAACTTCATATTTGAGTAAGATTCTATTTGGGATGATTTCATACATTCCTTTTAGGATTAAAATTATTTTCCTAGGTCTTGTCTAATTCCAAATGAAATGTAAGTAATACTATTAATATTTTGAGTTACCTAATAATATCACATACCTCACACATAAAGGATCTACTTGATATCAAGTCTTAGTTCCATATAGACAAGTTAATCACTAATGTGATAAATGGAATTTGCACTTAGAGATATTAACACCACTCTTGGTTTTGGAGATAGTACATGGTTTTAGGCATTTGCTTATGATCATAGTATGATACATAAGTGGACTAGGAATACTCAAATAGGTTTCAAATTATAGGAGTATAAGACATGGAGTTGAGTGGAATGATAACCTTTACATTAGGATATATGGATTGCACCAAAGATTTGGATAGGGGAACCTAAGCTCTAACTTCAATATGAATCTAGGGTTTAGGCTTGTGATTTATACTATTAATATCTAGTGACTTTGCTAAAATGGAATCTTGTACACAGATCAAGGTTTCCATTTAGATTCCATAATAGGGTGTGTTTCTTAGTTGAGACATGCTTAAGTTGGGCTCCTACTCTCCCCTTAGTCTTAGGATGATATCTGCTTATCAGACTAAGTTTTATAGTAAACCTAATTATCTTCATCAGCAAGCATAATCATATACTTGAAATGGTCATACTATTTCCTTCATCAACTCCCTCTATCAAGGATTTATTCTAGAATGTATCAACCTTCTGAGATTAAAAATATAATCTCCCCATTGTATGGTTCATATAAAATCAACTCCACTTCATAACTTCATAGGTCTAAGTATTGGTCACTTCCTAAGTATGGTCCTAGTATAGACCTAATTAGGGTTTATGGTGTGATCTCCCTATATCAAATGACTTGTCCTAATTAGAATTTGAGTAAGGTCTAAAGTCTCCTAGTTGGCCTTTATAGGAATGGCTCTAATGTTCTTAAGTTACCTCACCTAGAGTTTAGGCAAATTTAATAATCAAACTAGCATTGAGTTAACCTTTACACTACTCATATTTGGACTCACTAGATTAGGACATATGAATATAGAATAGATCATGTTTTAAGAATAAGACTTGTGTTGGCTTCTTTTAGCATGAAAGAAGTAGGGTTTAAATAATACCATGATAATCTTGGTGTGTGTAAATATTTGGTTCTAAAATGGTGTGTCAAGCATTTTAGTTTTACCACACTTAACTCTCTTTTAGTTGTTGTAACTATCACTACCCAAAATAAGGATTTTAACAAAGGTCATATTGAAGTTTATCGCGCTCTAGTTGATGAGGTACTTCAATTTCATCAACTCAAGTGAAACTCCAATCACTTTGATATGTTTTATTTAAATGTACGAAAATTACCCGGATTTTCTATGCATGAAATGCAATGCACACATCTGTTGCCTCAATTTTATGACCTCTAATCCTGGGATATTACATCTATAAAACCGATACACCTTCCAGGATGTATCCTTAAAAAAAACTACCATCGCTAAATATGTTTTTTTTGTATTCTAATCTAGCTCGAAGGTGGCTCGAGTTTTTTACTAGCTGAGTACTAGCCAAGCTTGTCAATCAAACTTTTGCTCGAGTCAGATTGAGCTCGCTCGTTTTATCATAAGAGTGGAGCCGAGATTAGTCTAGATCGACCAAACTTGACCTCTTTGCACCCCTTGACAGTGGCCAGAAATATCAATTTAAATGTTCAGAATCGATACAGGCAGTTGGTAGAAGCATTTCTATTTCCACTAGTCCATATCTATCTCTGTTAAGATTTAAGAGGTTTAGCAATGGTGGTCAGTAGATCGAGCACGCGCACTATCTTCTATCCTCATCATAGATAAATAAGTGGCAACACTGACAACCAATTCAATGGGCAATATATGCATAGCATATCTGCCAACCAGATCAATTATACTTTTTTTTGCGAGGGAACCAGATCATTATACTAAGAGCATCTCTAGCAGTGACTGAAAACACGAGAACTGAAAAACGCGAGTTCAGTTTACTGAACTCGGTTTTTTTGCTCCGCGAAAACACCGGCGTAGAACAGAGCCTGTAAACCAAAACCGAGAAAGAGAATATTCTCTTTCTCGGTTTTCTCGGTTTTGGTTTACGGGCTCTGTGCTGCGTCGGCCGAACCCGAACCCGTATACCTAGGGTTTATCACAGATTTCATCACATATTTCACAGATTTCATCACAGATTTTGTATGCAAACAATCGATGCGTAATTCAACATAGTTCTACATCACATTGTCGCAAGTTTGTAGCAAACCGAGCATAGTTCAAAGCATAATTCAACATAGTTCGAATCAAACCGCACTTGGGCACCCAAATCAAACGGAGGCAACATCATCGGCTCCACCTCCATGGCTTGCCGCTGCACCACCGCCGGCACCATCATCAGCGGCCGCACCTGCAGTGGTAGCCGATGCAGTACCACTTGCCCCCTGACGAGCTTGCTTCCTTCTCTCCATCGGCTGGAGCAGGTGCGTATCTGCGCGCTTCCGCTTCTTTGTGACATCGGCGGCCATCGGCGGCGGTTCGACGGGAGCTACCACGGGAGCTACCACGGAAGAAGGCGAGGGAAGCGGCGAGGCGGCGGCTGCGGCCGACGGGGACGAGTTGAGGCTCAGCTCGCTCAGATCTGGCGTCGGCGCTGCAGGAGACGATGAACTCGCGCAGATCGGCGGCGGCGGCGGCGGTTGGGCGGGAGGTGGGAGGAGCTGAATCTTCAGCGCGCGCTTTCTTCGGGCTCGCGCTCGGTTCCGCGTTTCGACCCCCACTAGTACGGGGTGAGCATCGGTTTTGGGCGCGGCTCCTAAAATTTCTTTTCGGTTCGGCCTGTTTTCAGTCACTGATCGGCGCTGATTTTCGATCCGAAACCGTAAATTAGCGATTATTTTTCGATTTTAGCCTGTTTACGGGGACTGTGCTCTAACTAGATAGATCGACGAAGCATATCTGGCCGTATGTGCGCCATACGCCGGTTGACACCGCTAAGTTGTGTGTTGGGATTGTGATATTTTGTTGGAGATACTTTCCGGGATGCCAACTGTAGGCAGCGAAACACCTTTTTCCTTGCCAAATGACTGATCATGCTGCCCCTAACCCAGTGCGTTCACAGCAGAGCGGCTAACAATCTGATTTTATTCGCTTGGGCGTGGGACTACTACAAGTTAAAAAGCTTAGGGTGCACCACTCTATTACACCCTCCGTTTGATATAAAATGTTGCATGAATCACAGTACTTCAGTGTATAGTGACTAGGACCACAATGGAAGCTCGAGAGTAGATCGACTAAATTTCTTAACTCAACTCAAAATGGACTATTTTTCTTGGATGAATATGTACCAACTTCTATACTAGCTCCATTGTGACTCAAACATATCTTTAAGAGAAAAAAAAGCCAATTTGGTCTATGAAGTTGACATGGATGTGCGATTTGGTCATGAACTTGCAAATCGTCAATTCTGGATCACAAAGTTTCCACGCACGAGCGTTTTGGTCACTTGTGGCAGATTGTTTTTTTTGCCAATACCCCCTAAAATTATGTTTGTTCTCTTCCGAGAACCTTATCTCTCTCCCTCCCTCCCTCCCGGAAAGGTACACCCGAGGTAAGACTTAGCCCCAGGGGTCGAAACCAGGTCACTTGGATAGAGTAGCGGCATGGTAGCCACTAGCCAGTGATCTACTGGTGCGGATTTGAATGAATGGGGGGTTCAATCTGTTTAACACTAGCCAGAGGCGGAGGTCTTCCTCCTCATATGTAGGAGGTCGAGCTCGGGGAGGCCGGCCTTCTCACCGATGCTACTGGAGGAGCTCACTCCCGCGCGTCATCAAGTGGAGCATCGCGACCCACGATATTGAGAGGATGGGGCCATCAGAGCTTGTCCCGTAGACGACCTGGGAGCAACAACAACATAACATGGAGGCGGCACTGCGGAGCACATCCAACGGTGACGCGCCCTACTAGAGCTCGCCAGGCGATGGAGCAGGGGCACGAGGGCTGGTCACAATATCGGTCCATGGATGGGGTCGAGACCTTCGGTCGACATCCTGGGGAGGCTAAGACATTGAGAGATACAGGCATTGGGTCAGAGATGGAGGCAAGAGATAGAAGAAGAATAATCATGCGGCAATGTGAGATTGAAGAAAGAAATAAAGACCAATCAAGATTTTTGGGATTTTTTTGAGCCCATGAAATATAATCAACTCAAAGAAAGGACCTACAGTATAGAAGAACAAACTTGCAGATGGTTATTTGCAAAACAAAAAAACTTCATCGTGACCAAAAAGCTCGTGTATGGCAACTTCGTGATCCGAAATTCATGATTTGCAAGTTTATGACCAAAGCGCACATCCGGGGCAACTTCATAGACTAAATTGGCAGTTTTCTCTATCTTTAATTGACAAGGCGGTTACATAATCTTTAATTCTTTTTATGTTTGGTTGATAAATTTGCTAGCTACTCCCTCTGTTTTAGAATTTAAGCCACTTTATGGTTTTCCGATAGTGTCAAAAAGGAGCCAAATAACATGTTTGCACCCACTAAATAGACAACAAAACAGGAAAAAATTAAATCGCGGGGGCATTGTTTCCTGGTGGATCGTCGCCTCCCACCATCGCCCCACCTTTCCGGCCCAGTAGGTCATCGCCCCACCTCACCGGCGAGCTTGTGTGCCCAGTTGACATCAATGGTGGCTCCGGTGCTCCCACACGTAGACGGCCTCCTCCAGATGCTTCTCTCTAGGATCAGTCGAGGCATCCTCTCATCATTCCTCCCGCTTCTTCACGTCGTTAGGGAGCAGATCCATCATCGACGCCCACATATCCACAACGCCACCCACAGATCTAGGGCGCAAAAAATCCAAGTTTTGACCTCAATGCGCACATTTGACCTTGATGCGCCCGCGAGTGCGAAAGGGAGAGGGAGATCATAGAGGCGCCGATGAGTGTGAGACAAAGAGGGGGAGCGCAATGGCGACACGATAGGGAGAGCGTGATGGCAACAACGATGTGTCGGCAAGTGGGAAAGGTAGAGGCAGAGAGGGAAAAGAAGATGCGAGAGAGAGTAGGAATGTGCGCGACGAGTAGGGGTATTTTTGAGAAGTTCAAAAAATTACATGTGATTTATAACCACACGATTTTGAACTAAATTTTCTAAAACGGCTTATTTTATTATAGGAGTCCAGCCGAAATTAGTCTAGATCGACCCAACTCGAGTTCTTTGCACCCAATGATAGTGACCGGAAATACCAATTTAGATGTTCAGAATCCATACACGCAGTGGGTAGAAACATTTCTATTTCCACAAGTCCATATCTATCTCTGTTAAGAATTAAGAGGTTTTGCAATGGTTCGTTAGCAGATCGAGTGTGCGTGTCCTATCGTCTATAGTCGACATAGATAAATGGTAACAGCGACAACAAACTCAATTCAATGGGCGATGCATGCATAGCATATCTGCCAACCAGATCAACCATACTGCTAGTGCTAGATAGATCGACGAAGCTTATCTGGCCATCAGTGCGCCAGACGCCAGTTGACACCGTCAAGCACTCAAGCTGTGTGTTGTTGGGCTTGTGATATTTTGTTGGGGATATTTTCCGGGATGCCAACTGCAGGCCTTTAGCGTTTCGGAATGCGAAACAGTTTTCGCCTTGCCAAATGACTGGGAGCGCATGCTGCCCCTCACTAGTGCGTTCGAGCAACACCTCTGCCGAGAAACGGATGTTCATGGCGATTCATAGCTGAACGCTAACAATCTGATTTTATGTGCTTGCGCGCGGGAGTACATCAAGTTTAAAAAGCTTAGGGTGCACAACTGTATTACAAAATATTGGTTGCAATAATATCTTATACTCCCTCCGTTTCAAAATATAAGATGTTTTAGGTTTGTGAAGTAAATGTATCTAGACACATTTTAGTGTGTATATTCGAGTGAACCTATACACTAAAAGATGTCTAGATACATTTGCTTCATAAAGCTAAAACATCTTATATTTTGAAACGGAGGGAGTATTATATTATGAAGACGGAGCAGCATATTTTAGATATTTTAGTGCTAGCATGAACCGACAACGTCGTGCTAACCACGAAGGCGGGTAACGGTTATCTAAAGTTTGTTTCTCTGGTTTCCTCGACATATCTAACTATCTCTTGCATGCAACATTTCCCCCCTCCCTGCTCTTAGGAAAAGTGAGTTGATAGTCACCTTCTCTCTGTCGGCACCCCACCCCCCATGGGCGGAAGCAGGAAATATTTTTAGGGGGGGGGGGGGCAAATTGATGCTAAGTCAGGCAAAATTTGTTGCTAAGTGGGGGCAAAACACTATTTTGCTAGACAAATTACAAAGAGACAAAATTTTGAGTGGGGGCAGCTGCCCCCCATGCATTACATGCTGGATCCGCCCATGCCACCCCCCTCCTCCGGTGGCCTTGCTGGCCGGAGTAACTGGGAAAGGGGAGGACAGACTTCTCATGTACATACTAGTAGGTCTAAGGTTTGGCTGATGTGCCAATCTGGAATCATGTCGTCGAGGTCAGTGGCGGAGACAGGGGGATCAGCAGGGCCCTGCCGCCCCCTAAGATTTTTTATTTCTGCCTAGGTCCCTAATTCTCTATGCCAAACTGTACCTAAAGTCTATGTATTTTTTAGGTTTGGCCTCCTAATGGCTATATTTTCTCATCTGGCCCCCCTGATTTACTAATCCTGCCTCCGCCCCTGGTCGAGGTCATCATGGATGAAGATGTCAAGCTCTTTAAGGCGTGCAGAGGAGGTGAGGAAATGTCTTGCAGAGCTCCGATGGTTGGAGATGGCGAGCTACATTAACGCCTTTGCTGCCTCTTTAGTAAAGCTTGGGTGTTGAGCTCGGATTCACCAAAATATGAGACTCCCTTTGCTCTCTGCCTATTGTCGTGGTGATGGACGAGAGGAAGCAGCGGGGGCTGAGGGTCATGCGCTCGGAGCAAGGCGGGGTGGTCGAGTGCAAGCTCCGGTGACACTGAGGAAGCAAGCAGGTTCACCGGACTGCATCAACACCAGCCGCTATGCACCAGAGTTATCCATGGTGACTAGAGCATTTCTCGGCCATCAAGCATCGATCTTCTGCAGAGTTTCTTCGTCCTTCGGAGGGTCTTCCTTTATTTAGGCTTGGGATCCACGACAAGCGTCGCCCCAAGTGGCACGTTCCCCTGTGGCGGCGATGTTCCCTGGCCTAGAAGTCGCCCAGGTGCGGAGGAGAAGACCAGGGACATGATCACGTTTTCAACATTCTACCTAGGGTCTTTTCTGTAAAATTTGTAGCCTTATCTATTCATCCTTTATCTCTTTGAGGCCTATGTGTAACTTTGTACCCACCACTATGTTTATAATGAAGCTTCCAAGGATCTCGGGTTCTAACCATTCAAAAAACTATCTGTTGTACAACTCTAAATAGCTGAACAAACTTTGTCCCTTGTTAACGCAACTCTTCTTCTATTCGAAAACCTCTTCCTAGTTCCCTCGCAAGTGATACACTGAAGACTCTCACGCGTCAATAGATTTAGATTTGTGTGAACACGCAGAAGGCATTGATAGAACGTCACACAACTACTCAAGGTAAGGCCACCGCCATTGGAGCAAAGGTGACACAAATGTGAGGCACATGCTGGATTCGTCACATGCTCTTCCGTCGCTTCCTCCGCACCCGGGTGAAGCGCCGCAGCCTTCTGCCATGATCGCAGCAACACGAGGGACCCATGTGGTGATGAAGGAGTTATGCCCTAGACCTAGAGGCAATAATTATAAAGATTTATTATTAGTAATTGACTTCATGTTTGTTATTGCATTTATTACTTAATTCTATAACTGTTGTGGTTGATAGATCTTGCATATTCATGTAGGTTGAATTTTTTGTTTAGATTAAAAACTATGCTCGAATTTGAACTTGAAGAATGTCTAGAATTATGCTTTTGGAATGTTACTATATTCTACCGTGTTGTGTAGTCAAACTATTGAATCATATACATGTCAAATTGATGATTTTTATAATTTTTATAATTGTTTTTTTTAAATTTTCAAATTTTACCCATGACGCACCACATAAAGCGCCACGGGTAATGTAACCCGTGGCACACCATATAATGCGCCATAGATAATCTGTTACTAGTGGCGTGGTACCTCTGGAGCATGGGCCATGCGCCGTGGGTAATAAATTTTGGTGCGCCGGGGGTTGCCTTTTTCCTAGTAGTGGAATGTTTAGAATTATGCTTTTGGAATGTTACTATATTCTACCATGTTGAGTAGTTAAAGTGTGAATCATATACTCCTTCCGTTTTAAAATATAAGATGCTTTAGTCTATCATTGATACGCATGTATCTATTTTTTTTAGTATGTACTTCCTTCGTCCATGAATATAAGATGGTTTGGAGGTTTCAAAATAAACTAGATACACTCTATAATAAACGAATCTACACACTAAAAGTAAACTAGATACATACCAAATTAGATGAATCTATAAAAAACTAAAACATCTTATATTAGTAAATGGATGGAATAGGTTAGAAGCAAAAGGAATGAACGTCAAATTGATGATCTAGTATGGTTCATATGCATGCACGTTATGCCAAAACCCACACCGTACTAAAAAACATGTCCAGGTACTAGAAAATGCTTTCCCCAAAAAAAAAAGGTACTAGAAAATGCTTTTGACTATGGTATTATTGCGTATACTAGAGATGCTCGGAGCATTGTGCAATCCGTGGATGAATGTCCCTGTGGATGCAGGTGTTGGTGTTCATAAACACAATGACACATTCTGGAAGCTGAATTCATTATTATCAACACAATGTGAATATGCCCTCCATATGATTTGAAAACTTCTCTTTCGTATCGTTGTTATAAATATTAAAATTTGAACGGATATGATGTCACAATATGAATTGCCGAGAATAGCAAAATAAAATGTTTGAGGAGTTTGGTCAAAGCTAGGTCAAAGCTTCTTATGACACCTTAAATTTTAATTGAGAATATACTCAAACAGTTTTTTAGAGACTCTATTTAAGGAATGTGACTAATTCTTAGTCAAATGAAAAATAACTTAGCTCTTAGCCAGGGTTCATCGAATCATCGGTTGCAACTTACGTTTAACACGAACCACAAATCAAATCTAATGGTATGGTGCATTTTTTCTAGCTGCAACTCCACTTGTAACTGAAAATTCTAGTCGATTTTGCAAACTAGGGGCATAATCGTTGCAACTTACAATACACACACCATGAGTCCTACCAACAACAACAACAGGCGCGTACATCATGCCAACATCGTAGGGGCCTGTAAAAGAACATGGTTGGGGCCAACAACCATTTACAAGGTGCACGCTCGCCGGCCAATACTGCAGGTGCAACTGTGCAAGTTGCAACGACCGCCGCCCAGCTTCCGTCGCAGCCAGCCACCAGTGTTGGAGAGTGGAGGGAGCAAACTCATCGAAGCGAGGGTGTGTCCAAAGGCTCGAGAGTCAAGACCGCATGTAACACGCGCGCGACGGTGCACCGGTTCAGGGTGGGCCAGTTGGGTCTGGAATGAGATCTCGCGGCGTTGGATATGTCAGGATAATAGTGCATATCTATACCAGTGCATTAAGCATTCACGAGGCACTGGTAGGAAAAAGGGCTTTGGTACCGGTTCCAGAGGCCCTTTTGTACCGGAAAACAAACCGGTACAAAAGATTCGGGACAAAAGGCCCCCCCTCTTTGGTACCGGTTCATTACAAACCGGTATTAAAGGGGCCTCCACGTTGGCTCCCAGGGGAGTGCAGGCTAGGGACCTTTGGTACCGGTTTGTAACACGAACCGGTACCAAAGGAATTTAGGGTTTAGGGTTTTAATTAGGAGGGGTTTTTAGGGGTATCGGACCATTTCATCGTACGAGGATCGCGTCGATGCACCAGAAACGTGTTTCGATTTAGGAGTACATGAAGATCAAGGTAATGCGTATCAACTTGGTGCATATAATATAACACATGTAATTGCATAAGATCGCAAATTAAGTAGTACATGCATGAAGATCGATCTTCATGCATAGTGGTACTCTCTGAGGCATACTATCTATTACATGTAGCATAGTGGTACTCTCCGAGTCAAACTATATATTACATGTAGATCTTCATTCATAGTGGTACTCTCCGAAGTTAGGTATGACGTCCCGAAGGAAAAATCCCGCCAATTCCTCGCCAATTGCTTTGAAGCGGTGCTCGATTGGGAGCCTGTCACACTTTCTTGCCAACTGTAAAAGAATGAGATTCAAATGAATACATGAGCTATGTATATATATATATATATCAAATCACAATCAAACAATTATGACTGAAACTTAGCACAAGTTATGGTAACAAAATAAATTTGTGAATATTGTTTTCGTACCTCTCTATTCCTTTGATTATTCGTTCTCTCGCTGACAATCTTATGGATGTTCTCGCAAACATAGTATCCACATAGATTAGTCCCCTCAGGTTGTTTCGAGCATTTCTGTACAAGAATATAATTCAATCAAATAATAATCAAGTATGATAAAGGTGTGTGGACCTAGGTAGTACTACTTACTTTGTTCGCACGCCATATCAGCTTCGGTTTCCATCCACCGGTCGGATCTTCCTGGATGAACGTTTGCCATACGCTGCCCGACAAAAGAAAATGCATAAAAGACTTATTAATTTGTTGATATCAGGAAATTAACGAAAAAACCGATAAGAATTAAAATTACCTTTTGAGCATATCAAAAGCCGACTTGTATAGTATAGGCTCTTTGGTTAGTGAGTCATAGACTTCAACCTCTCCATCGTACATTTTAATGACGATAAGAATAAAGTGGAACCTGCGCACGTTTAAATATGCAGTGTCATAGATATAAGTCATCAGTTAAAATTTTAACGTATGGTGAGCAAAATAGAATGTGTTATAAGACAGTTACACTTACTTGAAGTTGTAAGGCCAAAGTATTATCTTTTTGTCACGTTGTCGCTTCAAAAACCTTAGCAAAGTCTCTGGTGTATCCTTGTTAAAGATGGGATCTTCTATGGTTTTTTCATGCATTGTATCTGGGTCAATGAACCCAATGTCCGTGATTTCATCCCTTTTGCATTCGAGCTTCTTCGATCTGCATAATATAGCGCACAAAAGATTAAATTGAGGATAATTTACAGACAAAGAATGAGCTGAGCTAAAGACTTCTCAAATTATATTAATAAATCACTTACAGACAATAGCAACTGATGATAGATTTGTCGATGGCCCGGAGATTGTATAACTGGAAAAGTTCGAGGAAGTCAACGCTCACAGAGTATTCTTGGAAGTAGTGTTCATCCTTAACTCGCACCATGATACAATCAATCCCTCTCTTTGTGGCATTAGTGTACCACGCATTCAAATTACGCATACATGTTGGTAGCGACCTGATATTCTCGACCAGATCTTTCCCTTGAACAAATTGATATACTACTTCAGCGATGGGGTAATCAATTGTGTTTTGTCGAGAACTTTCAACGGCCTTCTTGTCAAACACCTTGAGAGGGGGGGGGGGCGATTGAATGGGTTGTTCTCCGAGCTGGTACACTTGTTTCCTCGTTTTCGCCGAGACCACCGATTGATCGGGTTTTTTCACCTCCACCATAGCGTCATACGACTTTTCAATAGAACGCCTATAGTCAGATGGCGGCGATGGTGGAGGGTCATATAGATTCTCAACGGTACGAATAACTTTCACTGGATCTAGAGTCTTCTCAAAAGGTATCTCTGGCACTTTCTTAGCAAAATGTTTGGCCACCTCGGACTTAGAGATTTCACTGCATTCCTCGATAGTTCTTTCCCAAGGTAACTTCTCGATAGGCGGCAGTGGTTTCTCCATTCTAGGTCTCTTCCTAGGCGGCGTACCGTTCCGCTTAAAAAACGCAGTCTTACGCGGAGGATCTCGAGATGGTGGACTCGCGCTGGGGTCCCTCTCCGGTAGGTGTGGACTTTGCTGCTCATGTGGACTGCTCCCAGGCGGAGTCGATGGCCATTGCTGCTCATGTGGAATTTGCTGCTCATGTGGAATTTGCTGCTCATGTGGACTGCTACGAGGAGGAGTCGGTGGCCTTGGCAAAAGGACGATGTATTTCTTGGACCATATGGC
This sequence comes from Dactylis glomerata, assembly GCA_007115705.1. Lineage (NCBI taxonomy): Eukaryota > Viridiplantae > Streptophyta > Magnoliopsida > Poales > Poaceae > Dactylis > Dactylis glomerata. Next base: position 12,364,679 of record QXEO01000734.1, read on the forward strand.
GAAACCGCGCTTGACATCGGCCAGTGTCTTCTCTTCGTCACCTCCAGGAAAATCAAGGTCCATAGTTTCAAAACCCGGAACAACGTCATCCACCCCAACACGAACACAGCCAGTTGGAATGGGCATATGATGGTGCGTTGCTCCATCTTCATTTGGGTAAACATAGCCGACCGCCACCTTAACGGACACGTTCCGTATTTTCACATGTAGCTCACAATCTGTCTTCTCCGTGACATAATCCACGGGGTAGCTTCCTGCACATTCAAGATGCGAGGAACCCACACTGCTTCTTCGCTGAGATGGAGCGGCATCGGCTTGAGGATCTTGTATAAACAGCGGCTGATCAGGTGCCCTCTGATTTTGCTCAAGCACCTCCACCCTATTTATCAATTCCGCTAACCTGTCTAAGTCCTGCTTCTTCTTTCTCGAACGGCTTCTATAAGTGTCAGCGCACTCCGGCCATGCTTCCTTCATGGTGACACCTGGGAGGGCTCGTATCCGTCCAACGTGTTCCGCATTCCCAAGAGCGAGTGTCAGCTCGTCATTCTCTCTATCGGGAATGTACTCTCCCTTTCTAACCTTTTCAATTGCATCTATAAGCTGCGTCGTGATTGCATTAACTTTATCCTTCCATTTTCCCTTTGCAACGATCTGCCCTGTCTTTGGGTCCAACCCTGCCCCATGCGCGAACAACCAGAACTTGGACCGGTCGGGCCAGTCCCATGTCTGTGGAGTGATTCCTGCCTCCATCAGTTTAGCTTCAAATGCTCTCCATTTCGGAATGGCAGTCTTGTAGCCACCTGACCCCAAATGATGGAAATGTTCCTTCTTTGAAGCATTTTTCGTATTTGTGACTGATCGGGACACAGCAGTAGAAGATTTCTTATAGCTCTTAAATGCGGGCCAGTGATCTTTTATCTTCACTAGACTTCCAGTGAATACTGGATCTTTATCTGCATATCTGGCCCATAAATTTTTCTTCCAGGTCTGGAATTGTGTGGCCATCCTCTTAAGAGTCCATTCCTTGACTTTCTTCTTCTGGCCTTCCGTAATGTCTTCCGGTAGGCTAAAGTGTGTCAGTAGACCGTCCCAAAGAAAAAGCTTTAGAGTATCATTGACATAACTAGCTTTAGGCCCCGCGTTCTTCGGCTTATGCCACTCTACAATGCTGATCGGTACATGGTCCCTAACAAGAACTCCAGCCTGGTTTATGAATTTACGGCAGTGCTCTTTGGGCTCCACCGGTTGACCACTAGCCTTAAATGCGGTGAGGGCTAACCTACCCTCGCCCTTTAGACGTTGCGTCGGGCCTCGTTGCTTTTTAACAGATTTGCTCGATGATCCAGAAGGCTAAAAGAAAAATGATTCGTTAATAAGTGTAATACAAATAAATCAATGCATCAAGTGATGAACATATAGCCTTGATATACACCTCGCCGAAGTTTATTAAGGACACTTCGTTGTCTCTTCTTTCTTCAGACTCAAGTCCCTCACCGACATCGTTCAAAAATTGTAAGCCGAAATCATCGTCATCTCCATCGGGTTCCGGTCCACGGGCACTCTCAAATATCATTTTCTGCACCATTTCTTCTCGCTCCTCATCTCGGATGAAGGTGTCGTCCTCCATAGCTCAATGTCACTGCAAAATTAAGTGCAATTATTGTTCTCGGTCCTCATCTCGGATGAAGGGGACTATGTCATTTTAAGTTATCACAATTATCAATATGTAGATCTTATGACCATTCAAAATTGGTTATTACGAACACCTAATATTTCTCTATTTTGGGATTCTGAATTTTTTGGGGCATCTTTTACAATATTCACCATTCAAAATTGGTTATTACTAACACCTAACAACCATCACATATAACAAAAATTATAAACCAGAGGAGTTGCATTGCCAAAAAATAAGACATGAATGTCTCATGCAATGTACTCTTTGGCATCAGAAGCTTTCCAGATCATACATTATGGGCCACTTTTCATATACAACTTTTCATATACAACTTTTCATATACAACTTTTCATATACAACTTTTCATATACAAGATTTCTAGTTGACATGGTCACCGCAACCGGGAGGCTGCTGAGAGCACTAAACTTGAACATATACTTACCCAATAGCACACCAGCTTGTATTCCACAATCAAATTTGAGATCATACATTTCACATGCAAGCATAATTGGCTCATTGCACAACACATACATTTCATTGCAGTATATAACCTACCCTCATACTAAGGAGAGACTTGGTTTGCCAGAATGCTACTAACTAACAATAAACATACACATACATTTCATTGCACAACACATACATTTCATTGCAGTATAACACCCAAAAATATTGAATGGCTAGGATGCTACTAACTAACAATAAACACATTCTATATATATGCAGCTGCATAGAATTCGTTACCTGATGAATTAGAAGTTAGAACAACAGCAGGCCCTAAGATGCAATTTAACTAAACAGCTCTTAGTTCTTCAGGATTGAACCATGCTCAAGATAAAATTCTAGACCAACTAAAAGACCATCTTATTTGCGCTTTATACAAGCATACAAACCATATAGAGTACCACTCCATAGGGTCAAATTTAGCTATCTATTCTACTTTGATCACTCGACACATGTAACTATTTTTACGTAGCGTTGGACCTCACTGCCCACACCAAAAAAATAATGCATCAAGCATGAATGATGCCTACATATTTTACCGCTAATTACCACAAGTGTAATTAGGAGAACTCAAGGAAACAACATTTGGTAAGCTAGCCAAGAATCCTAACAGAGAAAAAAAGACAGAGAAGCAATGGCCTAGCTATAGCTTAATAGGAATATGACAGTGAAGATAAGAAAATCAATTTTATCCTTTTATCTGTCAAATAATGTTGTACATAAAAACAGTTTTACAACTAATATTATGATAAATTCGTTGTATGTGAGCATAAATATACAACTCCTAGCTAAATGCATAATGTATCTGCGCATTTGGAAAGGAGCAATAGCTTCCCCAGTTTTGCTGATAAATGCACCAAACCCCATAAACAGAAACTATAAAACTTGAAACTGAAGCAATCAAGGCACACAATAGGTACTGACCATTACAACAATTGACATCAAGGCGCAAATTAACTACATAGTTCTTAGTTCTTAGCTCCGAGCACACTGGGCATATAAATTATCACTCCATAGGATCAAATTACTATAATGCAAAACGTAAAAGAATCACATGCACTATGTGGAGACTGCATTGGTAAATGTAAAAGAGTCCATCACATGCCACTCAAATCATATTGGAATTATAGTAAACTGGATCATACTATGTGGTTTTCCTTGAACTGATTACCGGGCAGCTGAGAGGACGTTTGTTATAATTTAGTGTTGGTAGTTCTCTGTTTTGGTGATTAAAATTAGATGATTGTCTGACTGGGTTGTCAAGCTGTTCTATGACCAGTATGTCAGTACCTATGTTATGCTAGATGTTATCTTGCCGCACCTGTACCAGTAGAATTGTTAGTCTTACATTGAGTTAGTAACTAGCAAATTAGAAAAATAGGAAGTGCTGGAAGCACAAGGTAACTATCTTAATTATAGTTATTTGAGAAGCATGGTAAATGAACCTCATATGACTATTTCATGTTAACAAGTTTTTGTATCTCGGAAAGAAAGTAAATAAGCTTCAACACAGATAGCTACTTGAAGGTGCCTTCTAAATTTTACGCCATAACTTATCTAGGCAAATTTAGAAAAAAAATGTTATATGCTATATCCGAATGTTGCCATTCATTTTACTACCAACAGCAGACATAATAACATTTTTTCAGTAAATTTAAAATGCATTAATCCATTTTAGTCGCAATATATGTACTAGAATAAGAAGTTTACCATAGAAAAGGTAACCAATTAGTTTTTGCACTCAGCTTTAGAAGTTCAAATGGCATGAATGTGAGTGTAACTGTGCAATATCCATCTTTATGCTTGTTTAATGGAACCAGAATGAGTTATATATGTTCTCATTAGTGGTTTATGTATGATTTTCACATGTCTCCACATCTGGCCATGCTACCTCAGTGACTGAAAATGTAGTTTTTTTGCATGAGTATGAAGTACCAAGAAGCTATGCCTGCTACTACGTACTATCACCAATAGGTTCAGTTACAAATGTTTCTAAGAATAGTAGCAGGGAGACAAGGAATAAGGTCAGTTGTAATGGGATTTGACGAGCTGAATATATGGAAAGCTCTTGCTCATATGGTACTCACTAATGAGCTGCGTCATGAAGTTGTTGAGGTTTAGCATTTCAATTATACTCGAGATTCACTGTAAAAACGGGTGGCTTTCAGCACCACATGGAAGGGAAAGTGAAATTGAACCAATTTGTGAGGGCATTCCATTAAAAGGTTTAGCATTTTTTTATTTACAAGAACTATGCTCTAATCACTGCTCATGTTCGTCGCTATATATGATGACCTAACCATTGCAGCTATCTAATACTTTGTATATCATCGGTCAAGGAACCTCTTACAATACCAAACCCCAGGGTAATCCACCTGCGAGACGCACCTGAATCGGCCGGGTTGCAGGACGAGGAGGAGGAGGGGGGCAGCGACGCCAGCGGCGTCTTGGGCGGCGGCAGCGCGGTCTCGGGCGACGGCGGCGCGGCTAGGGCGGCGGCTAGGGCGACGGCATGTGCTTGGGCGGCGACGGCGTGTGCTCGGGCGGCGACGGCGTGTCCTCGGGCGGCGACGGCGTGTCCTCGGGTGGCGACGGCGTGTCCTCGGGCGGCGACGGCGTGTCCTCGGGCGGCGGCTAGGGCGACGGCGTGTGCTTGGGCGGCGGCTAGGGCGACGGCGACGGCTAGGGCGGCGGCGGCTAGGGCTTGCTATGGCGTCTGTGTGTGTTTTTCCGCCGATGGGATGAAGAAAAAGGCCTAAGGGCCTTTAGTACCGGTTCCTGTTACTAACTGGTACTAAAGGTCACCTTTAGTACCGGTTCGTAACAGGAACCGGTACTAAAGGTTTTTACGGAAATTATATTCGCGCTATTAACCTTTGGTACCGGTTCTTTCCACCAACCGGTACCAAAGGTTTTTTCTTTTTCTTTTGCTTTTTCTGTTGCTTTTCGTTGGATTTTTCTTTTGCAGTTTCTTTTGATTTTCGTTTCATTTTTATTTTGCCGTTTCTATTGATTTTTCTTCTGTAGTTTCTTTTGATTTTCATTTTTGATTAGTTATATTTGATTAGTTATATTTGATTTTCTTTTTTCTTTTGATTACATATATTTGATTTTATTTTTGATTAGTTATATTTGATTTTTCTTTTGATTGGATATATTTGATTTTTCTTTTGATTAGATATATTTGATTTTGTTTTTGATTAGTTATATTTAATTTTCTATTTTCTTTTGATTAGATATATTTGATTTCCTGTTTTCTTTTGATTAGTTATGTTTGATTTTCTTTTTGATTAGTTATATTTGATTTTTCTGTTGCAGTTTCTATTGATAATATGTTCGCTTAATAATTAAGTGTCAGTTAGCGTGGCGGCACGCTGCGTCCGTGAGAGGAAAAGGGCGGAAAGAAAAAGGGCGGGAAAATGATTGAACAGGAAAAGAAGTACATATCTCAACTGAAAATTAAGATACATGGCCGGATTAGGTCATAATCGGCCGAGCTTGTTTTCGAATGTTGGAGTGATTCAGTCATAGTCGTGCCTAGCTCTATAAACGTCGCCACTGTAGTTGTCGTAGTCGCCGGTGTCATCGTCGCTGGCATCGGGGTCGCGGTAGTCGAACCTTGACTGGTGAGCACGCGTGGGCTGAGACTGAGGGTAGCGTAGGCGGGGGCCACGGTAGGCCATGACGCTCTGGAGAGTCCGGCCGCGCCACCATAGCCGACGGCCGGCCTCGTTGAAGTTCGAACGAGGCGAGCCGTCCTCCTCGTGCCTGGCAAGCGCACTCTCACGCCGATTGATGAAGAAGGCGTCCCAAGTCGGGCTGTAGTCGGGATGCCACTGAGGATTCCTCCGCTGCTCTGGCGTGAGCTCGAAGTAGTAGTGGTTCGTGATGGCCATCTGGCGCGCCACACCTACAGGGACAGGAGGGACCGGTACGCCTCCGACGCTCAGCATCCAGCCGGTGGGGACGCGGTAGCCCGGCGGGCAGGGGTAGTTTGAGGCGCAAAGCGCCTCCGCCTCCTGGGGGGTTAGAGATACGATGGAAGCCATGGAAGAGAGTGATGAGGTTTGCAGATATGAGTCTAGATGTGATATGTAAATGGAGGCCAAGCCTACATATATATAGTGAAAAATGGCGGGAAGACGGAGGCGGGAAGCGGTGGAAAGCGCGGGAAGAAAATAGGCGGGAACCTTTAGTCCCGGTTGGTGGGTGCAACCGAGACTAAAGATGTCGAAAGGATAAGGACGCGTGGGTGGATGCACTGCTCGATGAGATAAGGACGCGTGGGTGGACACACGATGCCCCTGTCGGAGGAATAAGACAAAGTAGAGCGGTGGAAAGCGTGGGAAGAAAATAGGCGGGAACGCAGTGGCGCGGGGAACCATCTAACCTTTAGTCCCGGCTGGTGGGTACAACCGGGACTAAAGGTGGTTTTTGTGTCATCTAACAAAACTGTCGGTGGGATAAGGACATGTGGGTAACCTTTAGTCCCGGTTGGTGGGTGCAACCGAGACTAAAGATGTCGGCAGGATAAGGACGCGTGGGTGGATGCACTGCTCGATGAGATAAGGACGCGTGGGTGGACGCACGATGCCCCTATCGGAGGAACAAGACAAAGTAGAAGCGGTGCCGTGCCTATAAAAGGAGCATCGATACGCCATGGCAAGCAGCTCAACAAGCCAACCTAGAAGGTAGGGAGAGTTTCATTCCCATGGATGGAGGACAGGGTTGGGAAATATCCCGTGGCGGAGTTTCTCGAAGATGTCGTTGGTGCTCACGCCCTACGGCATCTTCGGAAACTCCGCCTCAGAAAAATTTCCCTCATACAATAACATCGTTACACAAAAATCCATATTGACATACACAAGTTATGATCCCTATCTAGTCTTCTGAGTTTTCTTCTTGTGTTTCCCTTTCTTCTGATTGCAACGCAGCCATGGACAATCTTCATTATTTAAAATGATGCTTGGGTCAGTTTTCACCTTGAAGGGTGGAATATCATCAAACTTATTATAATCTTCTGACATGTCTGTCTTGTCCTCTACTCCCACGATGTTTCTTTTTCCTGAAAGAACTATGTGGCGCTTTGGCTCATCGTATGATGTGTCCTCTTGCCTTTCTTTTCTTTTTTTCGGTTTGGTAGACATGTCCTTCACATAAAAAACCTGAGCCACTTCACTTGCTAGGACGAATGGTTCGGTGTCGTACCCTAGAATCTTGAGATCCACTGTAGTCATTCCGTACTGCGGGTCTACCTGTACCCCATTTTTCAGGTTGAACCATTTGCACCGGAATAAAGGGACCTTGAAATTAGGTCCATAGTCAAGTTCCCATATCTCCTCTATGTACCCATAATATGTGACCTTCTTCCCATTGTCCTCTGCTGCATCAAAGCGGACACCACTGTTTTGGTTGGTGCTCTTTTTGGTGCTCTTTTTATCTTGGGCGAATGTGTAAAATGTATTCCCATTTATCTCATACCCTTGAAATGTCGATATAGTCGAAGATGGTTGCTTGGCCAACAAGTATAGCTGTTCTTCATCAGTGACATTCATGAGCCGTGTTTGCAACCAACCGCCGAAAGTCTTCATGTGTTCTCCATCAATCCAATCTTCATGTTGCTCCGGGTATTCAGAGCGTAAAATATTCTTGTGTTCCACTTTGTATGGAGCCACCAAGCTGGAATTATGTAGAATTGTGTAGTGTGCTTGAGTGAAAGAATGTCCGTCCATACACATTGTTGCTTTCTTTCCTAGCGTGCCTTTTCCACGCAGTCTCCCCTCATAGCGCGATTCAGGAACACCGATCGGCTTAAGGTCAGGAATAAAATCAACACAAAACTCAATGACCTCCTCTGTTCCATAGCCCTTGGAGATGCTTCCTTCTGGCCTAGCACGGTTATGAACGTATTTCTTTAAGACTCCCATGAATCTCTCAAAGGGGAACATGTTGTGTAGAAATACAGGACCGAGAACACTATTCTCTTCGACCAGGTGAACGAGGAGATGCGTCATAATATTGAAGAAGGATGGTGGGAACACCAACTCGAAGCTGACTAGACATTGCACCACATCCTTCTGTAAATTTTGTAGAGTTAGTGGATTGATCACCTTCTGAGAAATTGCATTAAGGAACGCACATAGCTTCACAATGGGTACTCGAACATTTTCTGATAGAAGCCCCCTCAATGCAACCGGAAGTAATTGTGTCATAATCACGTGGCAGTCATGAGACTTTAGGTTTTGAAACTTTTTCTCTGACATGTTTATTATTCCCTTTATATTCGATGAGAAGCCAGACGGGACCTTGATGCTACTCAGGACTTCAAAAAAGATCTCCTTCTCTTCTTTGGTAAGAGCGTAGCTGGCAGTACCTTGATACTTCTCTGGATTCAGGTTGTTTCCTTCGTGGATACATTGCTGGTCGTGCCGTGCATCCGGTGTATCTTTTGTCTTCCCATACACGCCCAAGAAGTTTAGCAGGTTCACGCAAAGATTTTTCGTCACGTGCATCACGTCGATTGCAGAGTGAACCTCTAGGATTTTCCAGTAGGGTAGCTCCCAAAATATAGACATCTTCTTCCACATGGGTACATGTCCGTCAACATCATGCGGAACAGATTGTCCGCCAGGACCCTTTCCAAAGATCACTTTTAAATCCTTGACCATATCATATATAACATCCCCAGTAGGGCGGGTAGGATTCATTTGGTCTTCTACCTCACCTCTGAAATGCTTTCCTCTCTTTCTTACTTGATGTTGTTTTGGAAGAAATCGACGATGCCCCATGTACACATTCTTGTTTCTCAAATATATACTGTCAGTCTCACCTAAACAGTGTGTGCATGCATTGTATCCCTTGTTTGACTGTCCTGAAATGTTACTAAGAGCAGGCCAATCATTGATGGTTACAAACAACAACGCTCGTAGGTTAAATTCCTTTTGTTCGTGCTCATCCCAAATAGGTACACCTTCTTCACGCCACAACTGTAAAAGTTCTTCAACCAATGGCCTCAGGTACACATCAATGTCGTTGCCGGGTTGCCTCGGGCCTTGGATGAGCACTGGCATCATAATAAACTTCCGCTTCATGCACAACCAAGGAGGAAGGTTATAGATACATAGAGTCACTGGCCAGGTGCTATGACTGGAGCTCTGCTCCCCGAAAGGATTAAAGCCATCTGTACTTAGACCAAATCTTAAGTTCCTTGCGTCATCTGAAAATGACTTGTACTTTCTATCGATTTTTCTCCACTGCGATCCGTCAGCGGGGTATCTCAGCATCACATCTTTCTTACGGTCCTCTTTGTGCCATCGCAACAACTTGGCATGCTCTTTGTTTTGGAACAAACGTTTCAACCATGGTATTATAGGAGCATACCACATCACCTTCGCAGGAACCTTCTTCCTGTGGGTGGACTCGCCCTCAACATCGCCAGGGTCATCTCGCCTGATCTTATACCTCAATGCACCACATACCGGGCATACATTCAAATTCTCGTACTCCCCGCGGTAGAGGATGCAGTCATTGATGCATGCATGTATCTTCTGCACCTCTAATCCTAGAGGGCAGACAACCTTCTTTGCTTCGTACGTACTAGAGGGCAATACGTTCTCCCCTGGAAGCATCTTCTTTATTATTTTCAGCAACTTTTCAAATCCCTTGTCAGAAGTACCATTCTCTGCCTTCCATTGCAGCAATTCCAGTGTGGTACCCAGTTTTTTTTGGCCATCTTCGCAATTTGGGTACAACAGTTTGTTGTGATCCTCTAACATTTTCTCCAACTTCAACCTCTCCTTTTTCACTTCCGCAGTTTATCTTCGCATCAAGAATGGCCCGACCCAAATCGTCATCGGGGTCATCAAAAATGGGCTCATCAAAAATGGGCTCTTCTTCAGCTTCGTCTTCCCCCATACTACTATCACCGTCTTCAGTGAATATAGGATAGTTGTCACTATCCTCTTCTTCGTTGCCTTCCATTATAACCCCTCTTTCTCCGTGCTTGGTCCAACAATTATAGCCGGGCATGAAACCATTCTCAAGCAGGTGGAAGTGAAGGGTCTTTGAGGTAGAGTAATCCTTCGTATTCCTACAGGAACTACATGGACAATAAATGAAACCATTCGACCGCCTGTTTGCCTCCGCCACGTTGAGAAAATAATGCATGCCAGTAATGAAGTCGGGATGGCATCGGTCACCGTACATCCATTGTCGATTCATCTGCATTATATAAGTATATCAAAAATCATTAATTACACAACATCATGGATATATGAGTGACCAACTTAATTAATATTCAAGTTCATCACATAAAACTAAGTTTTTTTATTAAAAAAAAGAGGCTCACCGAGATGGTACAGTGCCGGCTAGGGGAAGACGCTGGCGATCGACGGCGGTGAGGACGGGGACGATACTAAAACCTACAAATCATACTTTAATTTCAGCTCAATTGCATACAAAAAGAATGAAATCCCTAACTTAGGCATTTCATCAAACACCTTGCTAGCACTAGAAAAATAATACGAGTTAAACTAGCAAAGAAATGAGCTAAATTAGGAACGCCGAAAGAAAGGATGATATTGCTAACCCTTAGATAGATGGGTGCCGTTAATCTTGATAAAATGGTGGATAAAAATGAAGATTTATTGGAGTGTGAGAGGTGCAAAATGTTTGGAAATGTGAGAGAGAAGAAGGGAAAATGGATGCAGGGATGATCGGGTGCTAGAAATAGGGCAGGGGCCCTTTAGTACCGGTTCTTCATATGAACCGATACTAAAGGTTCAGCTTTGGCCCACTAAAAACCTTTAGTACCGGTTCCTAGTATGAACCGGTATAAAAGGACCCCATCGAACCGGTACTGATCTTACTCGGCCGAGTCGGCGAATAAACCGGTACTAATGTACCCTTTAGTACCGGTTCATACGGGAACCGGTACTAAAGGCGTAGACCGTTGCCCATTTTTCTACTAGTGAGGGTGCTCCCTCCCTCAGTCCCTCCGGCCGTTTGACCATGCTCGCAGGGTCCCCGTGAGCCCACGGCTAGTCGGCTCGGCGAAAGGCGTCGCCCGTCCATCTCGCTGACCACTGGAGATTCAAAAAGGACAACAAATACTGTCCAAGAAAAAACAACATGCATGTCCGGCACCTCGCCTTACGTCCGCGAAATGTTTTTTTAAACGGAGGCAAAAGCTTTGCCTTATAATCTATTAATTAAGAAAGAGAGAATTGCTCAGTTAATTTATGGAAAACCGGGCAAAAACCGATACAAACACTGGAGCCATGACCTCGGCGATGTCCTCGCCCTCAACGGTAAACAAAACTGGCAACGAAGAAGTGTCCCCAACACGAGAGGAGAAATAACCGTAAAGCTCCACTTCTCCGTCCTCCGCGGAACTAGCACCAACCTCACAAGGAGGACACGACATAGGAATGGTCTTCACCATAGACGGCACAAGAGAAAGCCTCCGCCTGCACGAGAAAGCTCCCAACCCGTGCCAGACAGTCTTCCAGCTGAGATGCCAAAGCAAACTGCACCACCACACCAGATGAAGCTACGGAGCTAGCGGGAGCATACGCCCGACACCCTCTACAAGGCGTCTTGGAAGGGACCAGAAATCTCATCGCACCCTCAGAAGAAGCTAGAACTGGACGGTTCTCGGAGCCGAGGCAACACACTGGGTCACTGGTGGCACGATCTAGTTATTTCCCATCGAAAGTGCAATACATACATTTCGATAAGCTCACATGGTTACCTCTGTTTTTTTTTCCTTTATCTACCTTTTGGTCTTTACAAATTTGAATGGTGGTATACTCTAGTAAGAATGTAAGATCGTCCACGGTGGTTTGGGTACGTGGAAAACTTGGTCTGATACTGTCGGCAACGTCATATTTCAAAATTTCCCCGTTTTGGGTTAAGTTGGTCTCCCTGATGATGACTTGCTCTTTGATATAACGATGGCAAATCCATATAAATCACTTTTCCTTTATATGGAGCATGACGCTTTCAGGAAAAATGGTTTGAACAATCCTAGATTTTTTTTAAAGTAAAATGCTTACGAATATTCATGAAAGTTCTTGAAATAGTGTAGTGAGCTTTTCATGCATGTTCCTATCTTATTTTTTATTCTACTAGCATTCTAGTTAGTGTCACCATTCACTAGAGTTGCATTCAGATGACGATTTAGGTGAATGGGAAGCAAATATTGCAGACGGCTAGTTTTAAGCATACACAGAGTTTTGAGGCATAATTTGGTGTGCCCACAATAACAACACATTTTATTTGCTTAGTCTCAATGCTCAACATGACTTTCCTTTAGTTGTTCAAGAATGCCTCACAAAATATTTACAATATGAATAGCTCCTTACAATATATTTGGGTGTGTACTCGAACTGTTTGTCTTCAATGACCTTAGATTTAAGAAATACCATGATGATGTTGGTAGAAATAAATATGGAACCCTAAAGTGATGTATTAACATATTAATTCTACCTCACATTCTTTTTTTAACAGTTGTAATTATCTCTACCCAAAATAAGGTTTTTAACAAAGGTCATATCAAAGTTTATCGCGCTTCAGTTGATGAGCTACTTTAGTTCCATCAACTCAAGTGAAACTTCAATCACTTTGACAAATTTTATTTAAAAGCGCAAAAATTCCTCAGATTTTCTATGTATGAATACAATGTATACATCTATTTCTATCCTCAAATCATGAGATGTCACAGACGACTAGAGTAGAGGACCCCAATTCCAATCCAAACAATTGACGGGGAGCCAATATGAAACATAGAATTTTCATTGAAGAAGCACGAAAGCCGTTGGGCGTTAGCGCATCCGTTTTCTTGCTTTTTTTACGGTTTTCTGTTTCTTGTTGCTTCATAAGAGTGAAACAATTTCATGGTTAACTGGATCCACTCTGATTTAGTCAGCTGCTTAGCGAACATATCCAAGTTCCCCTGCTCTTTTTACATCTTTCTATTTTTTCTTGGAAAGAATAATAGTTTATGAAGGCCTAGCTTTTGCTTTTCTAGAATCCACCTTGAAAGTTGCGATCAGAGAATTCGTACCTTAAGGATCCCGAGTTCTGCTTATATGCCATGAGATGGTTACAATTTTGAAGCATTGCTTCATGAAGCTGCTCTGAAAAAAGAAATTAATATGGATCGGAGCGAGTACATGGGTGATACTTTGCTTGGAAGACAGAAACATTTTTGCCACCGAAAACAAAAACCCAAGTAGACTAGCTTAAATCATCCTTAGAGATAAGGACTTTTACAGTACCCCGAAAAGAATACAAGCCCTCCATTTCCTTGAATCATGCGGATGATCTGACCTGGTACTCCACTGTGAGTATACAAGAGTACCAAGTAGGAAAACTAGGGAGTACCTCTAGTCCAGGGGTAAATTTGTAATCTACACATGCAATTAGTAAAGAATTTCCAATTATATTTACTAATTGCGTCTGCCTTGCGGAAACTACTTGACCTTTACTGATTATTTGTAGAACCCTAATCTTTCATTGTGGAATGGGCGGCGCCTTGGTAATGCCGGAGAGACGGATGACGTACTGTATGCCATACCGCCGATAGTGGCCTTAAATCATGGGGGCGGGACTCGGAATCTCGGACCCGTCGGAGTGGCTGCACAAGCGGTGTCTACCGGGACACGGTCACCTGACCAGTGTCGCCCTTTACTGGTTTTCTCTGTATGAACGCAGTAGATCTTTATTTTCAATTCCAGTGTGCATATCACGGATTTGTGTGTGTATTCAGGAGCCTTGTAGCCCTAGTTTGTTTGATCTATAACTCTGAATGCAAGCCGACAAGAATAAGATTCATCAATTGATTGTATCATACTATCCCATGCAGGGGAATGAAACCATGGTGGAATGGTGCAAAAGTATGCGTGAGCGCCATAGTGAGAGCTCGCATGGGACAGCGCATCAACGACGCTGTGCTTGACATCTCTATTGGCATGGTGCCGGCGGCCGGCTGATAGCCGAGCGCTGCTGAGCAGTTATGCCGTGAGATGGATGAACAATTTTACTCCCTCCTCAGTTTATAAGGCTTACGCGTATTTCTAGATTGGCAAATTAACCAACTTAGCATTGGGTATACTCCCTCCGTCCTGGTGTATAAGTCTTGCATGTATCCCTAGGTTGCCATTTTGACTAATGTAATATAAGATATATACTACAAAATATATATCACTAGAAACTTTAGATTGTGCACTTTCTAATGATATAACTTTTATGTTATAAAATTTATATCATATTTGTCAAAATGACAATCTAGGGATACGCACAGGACCTATACACCGGGACGGAGGGAGTATATAATACAAAATATATCACTATAAACTTCAAATGTTGTACTTTCTAATAGTATAATTTTTATATCATTTAATTCATATTATATAGCTCATACATGCGACTTAGATATACGCGTAAGCCCTATAAACTGAGAAGGAGGGAGTATTAGCGATTAGATTAGAAGGAAGAGACGAAACTGCTCTTTTAAATGGCTGGTCAGATTTAAGTGGTAGTCTGGCATGTGCTTATGGAGTACCGGGTATTGTAAAAATCCTCTAGAGATAAGGGATCCATTTGTTTCCAAGGAAGAAGTTAGCCAGGAAAGACCAAACATGGATCCCAATAGACCAAACACAATGGACTAAAACAAAACTGCAGCAGCCTTGCACGGATGGCACGCACCCTGCGCTGAATCTACCCATCAGGCTGTTGTACCGGCAACACCAAACATCGGCACAGCAAGTCAGCAACCGGACCAGCTTTGGAGCTCGTACAAGCACACGTAGCAATCACACACATCAGCTGAACTCGAAAGAAGCGAAAAACCACGTCTCCTAAAAATTGAAATGGCAAGTTGGCAACAAAAAGGGGCCGTGCCTGTGTGACTGCGTTCTCCGCCCGCTGTTTCGGTCGAAACCCAGCGGCCGTCGGCTCAGCTTCCGACCAAACAAACCGGCGGCCATTGATGGCCTTCCCGCAAACCTCACACCGCCCACCGCCCACCGCTACACCTTCCGGCGTCGCGCGTATATAATCTCCCAGCTGCCACTACAGTTTCCAGCAGATACGCACAAGTGCACCACCAACAGTCAACAGAGTAGTAGGCATTGATGGCTTCAATTATGCTGCTGCTATCGGAGCTGCTCGGCGGCGCGGGGAGCACCAGCATGCTGGCGGCCAACTGCTACGTCGGCGGCCACAACCTGCGGGAGTTCCGGCCCGCCGCGGTCGCAGTCAAGGGCGAACGGATGCCTGCGACGGGAGCGAAGCAGGGGACCGGCGCCGCGGAGGCGAAGGCCAAAGAGGAGGAATCTTCGTTCGAGGATCTGGCTGCCATTTCCAGGATAGCGGTGGACGTGATGTGGCCCTGACCGGCTCCGCCGCCGTCTGCGGACTCTAGAGGTCGGACGTACGGGGAGAGATCGATGTGATCCCTCCTCGTTGCCTCCTGTTCTTCCAACTGAATTTAGTCTGAAGCTGTACATATTCCAAGTTCTTCTGTTCCGTTTTGTAGCCAGTTTCCCAACCTGAATTTGTTCAGGGATTCATGACACTGATGACCATGTGTTCTTCAACCTCGGAATCAAGGGGATCTAGGGCATCAAGGAAATAACACATTTTCCATGTACAAAACTCGCAATGCGTTCTGAGCTACTGTCATAACTGAACGTCGACTTGCGACAACAATGCTCGTAAGCTCGTTGCCTTGCTCATGCAGGACATTTCAGCAAATTTATAGAAGCTATGGAGCTTTTGAATCCCATATTTCTGTTAAACCAGCACATAACATCAAACAGAACTCAATGGATGGTTGTCATTCCAAGCAATGGCATGCCAGCTGGCTAGGCTAATAGTGTCGAATCCATCACAGTAACAGCACGCCCTGAATTCAAACTTTCAGTATCAAGTCCTATGTACTGCAAGAGATCCCAATTCCACAGCAAAATTATCTGTAATTATTGCAATAGTGGCATCTATTTGCAAGCATCCATTTCGAGAGGATAAGAGTGCAATACATTAACCAAAACTGTAGAACCTGAGATTTTTTTTTAGAAGAAAAGGGCAAAGCCCCGGCTCCATTTTACTGAAACCAGCGAGTCTTACAACATCCAGAACACCAGCCGTAGCTGGAGTTCCACTTCCACAAACCCAACAAGTTTTGCTCCCCTACAGGCGAGCTAAGTACAACTTATTACAGACCACATAACAGGGAAACATAGTCCCAGAAACTACCAACATAACAGGCTAACTCTAGAAGCATACTACCTTTTGACTTTTAACACTCTTGTGATTTCAGCCAGGAGATCAGACTGCTTTTCTTTTAATCAGCATCAGAACTTGTTCACCACCTCAAAGTTTTCCCTATCACCCACCAAGCACAGCGACTTTGCTTCCAGAGTCTTCGCCAGCTCAGAGGCCTTGAGCTGCTGCCAGGGTTGATTCGTATTCAGCTGATTCTGGATCAGCATCGCCATTTGAGACTTGATTTCTTTCATCGGAGTCACCCTGGCTCCCGCCACAACAGCAGCTGAGGAGCACGCATCAATGCTTCCAGCTCCATAATCACCTGCTGTGCGCGCCTTTTTTCCTCCCCTGCTAGCAGAATGATCCACTGAGCAAGGTTGAAGGCTAACCGCCTCCAAAACACCTGCATACCAATCCACAAAGAACAATTGAAACACATATCATTCCTTGTCAGCCAAATTGACCATAGGATAAAGAAATAGTAAAGAAAGAAGAAAACAGGGTCGGGGAAGTAGGAGACCACTATTATGTTGACTCAACGGGCCTAAGAACGTCGTTCCTCTTTACAGAAGTTGAGTCAGAGCGAGACGCCTCGGCTGGACGATGCAGGTTTGCCTAAGCTACTTCATTCTTGCTACCACATTTGCTAAAGCATTTTGTTTGTTATTTTTCCATAAACCAGCAATAACATCAAAGTTAATCATAGCATTATGAATCTTCAAAATTCTCCTAATCTCAGACCAAATAGCAGTGGCTACTGCACACTCAAAAAATAGATGATCACAAGTCTCAAGCTCATTACAGAACAAACAAGTCAGATCATCTACATTTTGTCTCTTAACCAGGTTGTCTCTAGTGAGATTTTTCCTGTGGGCTAACAGCCAAAGAAAGAAATGGACTTTAGGTGGAACCTTTATATCCCAAACAAAGTGGACATAAACAGGAAGAACTCCTTTAAAATTGATCACAGCATACATAGATTTCACAGTAAAAACACCATTTGACTCAAACTTCCAGATCAAAGCATCAGCTTCCCCTGAAAACTGAATCGAATTAACAATTTGGACCAGCTCATACCACTGAACCATAAGCTTATGATCAAAGCATCTCCTAAAAGTAATCTTGATATTCTGACCATCCCATAAATCAGCAACAGTTTTAAATTGTTCATTAGCCAAACAATACAACTCCCAATACTGAATTGCCAAGCTAGAAGTCCCAAGCCATTGGTCCTCCCAGAACATGACATTTCTCCCATTCCCTATCTTCCATTGAAACCCCATCTTTGCAGCTTTAGCAGCCCAAAGCACACCTTTCCAAAAAGGTGATGCCCCATTTGTAAGGCAATAGAAGAGATTGGGGTTTTTTACTCTATATTTATGATCAATGATTTGCTTCCACAGCTTATCATTGTCAAGATGGTACCTCTTAATCCAACTGGCCAAAAGGCACATGTTCATTTCAGCTATACTAGGAATTCCAAGCCCACCAAACTCTTTCTTCTGAGAAACCATTCCCCAGTTAGCCAGGTGGTATTGGTGATGCCCTTCATAATCATCCCATAGGCAGTGGGACATCTGTGAGTTAATTAGGGTAATTGCCCAATTAGGAAACTTAATCACACTTAGAAGGTACAGAGGGATGCTAGCCAGCACACTCCTGACTAATTCTAGTTTAGCAGCATGGTTTAATAACCTCCCCCTCCAACCTGCAGCTTTCTTGATTAATTTATCAACAATAGGCTGCAGGTCTTCCTTTCTAAGCTTACTAAAATGAAGGGGAACCCCCAGATACTTCATGGGTAGTTTACCTAGTCTGCAGCTAAGAATCTGGGAGAACAATTGAGCCTCTTGTTCATCCACATTCAAAGCAACCAGATCACATTTATGAAAATTAATTCGCATCCCAGACAATTGTTCAAAGCAAGATAACAACCACTTAAGGTTTCTAGCTACTGCTAGGTTGTTCTCCAGAAACAACAAAGTATCATCTGCATATTGCAGACTAACAACACCAGTGCCATTTAAACTCTGCAAAAGGCCTTTAATTTGACCATTATCCGCAGCTCTCATCAAAATCCTAGTAAAAACACCTGCCATGAAATTAAAAAGGATAGGAGAGATGGGGTCACCTTGCCTAACACCTCTCCCAGTAAGGAAAAAATCACTGTTCTCATTATTGATTCTAACACCCAGAACCATTATCTAATAAAGACTTCAAGATTCTAATCCATTTGAGGCTAAAGCCTCTATTGGATAGCATTTTAATCAAGAATTCTCTATTAACCATGTCATAAGCTTTTTCATAGTCCAGTTTAAAAATAAAACCAGAGTGACCCCCATGGGCTACTGCATGGATGATTTCATGGGCAGAAACAACACTCTCCAAAATATATCTTCCTTTAATGAAGGCAGTCTGATTTGGGGAAATCAAAATCTCACTTACAGATCCCAACCTATTGGTTGCACACTTAGAAAAAATCTTAAAACTGCAGTTTGTCAAAGCTATAGGCCTGAACTTCTGTATAGTTACAGCATCAGCCTCTTTAGGAATCAATGTCAACTGAGAAAAGTTTAATCGAAAAAGGTCCAACTCATTTTTATTCCAGTCATCAAACAACAACATCAAATCCCCTTTAATCAGCTCCCAAAAATGTTGATAAAACAGAAAAGAAAAGCCATCCGGCCCTGGAGCTCCTTCAGCATACGAGCCAAAGACAGCATCCTTGACCTCACTTTCAGTAAAATCAGTTTCAAGGAACAAATTTTGCTCAGAGGTGACTTTCTCCCCCTCAAGCCAAAAATCCTCTGCCAGGTCTGAAAGAGCATGGAGCCCCCATGTGTGGTTTTGGTAATTAATGACAATCTCTATGGACTAATGTTTGCATTGAGTTATATTTGTAGGACATGTCCATAGACAATGCTTGAACCATATGTTGGCTTCAAGGTTGTAAGAAGGATCAAATGAAGAACTTTAAGTGATGACCATTGTGTTATTCAAGGAAATATCGAAAGAATGGTCATATGAGAATTGAGCTTATTGCAACTATGTCTTGAAGAATATAATTGAGTGGACATTTGTGTTTACCTTCAAGACATCATCATCATGAAGGAAGAAGGAAGGATACAAGGTTGATCAAGTCAAAGTGATGAAGAACTTTAAGTGATGACCAATGTGTTATTCAAGGAAATATCGGAAGAATGGTCATATGAGAATTGAGCTTATTGCAACTATGTCTTGAAGAATATAATTGAGTGGACATTTGTGTTTACCTTCAAGACATCATCATCATGAAGGAAGAAGGAAGGATACAAGGCTAGGATATTATTAAGTGGTGATCATCTTCATGGATGATAAGTCAAGTTCAAGATATGCCATCTCAAGGAGATTATATGCTTGATGCATGTATTCTATTTGGTGGTAATGTCTATGTGAAGATATTCCTAAGAGAGTCTTTCCCATATTGATTTATGGGGGAGCAATTCGCAAGACTTCACCAAGCAATCAAGATCAAGAAAGGTGTTCCAACTTGAGGAAGACAAGATGGTCATAATCTAGCTCAAGTTGAATGCACAAGGAAAAGGTATGTTCTTGATAGGGTTTCCTTCTTACCGGTCTCTTGTGTTAGTTTGGAGACCGGGTTATAGGATTGGTAGCCGTACTATCAAGAGGGGCTCTCGAGTGAGTAACTTAACCGCATCGTTCGAAGAGAGCTCAAACCTTTGCATATTTGCCATCATCTTTCTTGGTTCTTATTTGGCTTTTATCCATGTGAGGTTTTAGAGCTTGTGGTTAATTCCATGACAAGCTCTAACTCATCAAAAAGGGATTTTGCATGAAACACTCATTGTGTTTTTGGTGTTTGGAGGTTTTACCGGTTCGACTTTGAAGAGAGGTCAAACCTCTCATCATTTGGTTTTATCCTCCCTTGTTGGACTATGATGTTTCTATGCATATACTTGTAGAGCTCGTTGTTGTGATTCCAACGAGCCCAAGATCATCAAAAACGGAGTCCGGATGCTCAAGTTATGGTCGTTTTCGTGTTGGTGTTTCTGCCAGTTTTTGGTGGCCGGAGTCTCCGGCCCGAGACGCAAAGTCTCCGGCCCAACTCCGGCCTGGCACCTGCTTAGTCCGTCCTGAGGCCCCCGAATGACCCCGGGGCACCGGAGACTCCGGCCCAGGGGCGGAGACTCCGGCCCTGGAGTCACTTAGGGCGGAGACTCCGGTCCTCTAGGCCGGAGACTCCGGCCCTAGTGCCCAGCAACGGCTAGTTTTCGTGGGGGACCTATAAAAGGCCCCCTTCTTCCTCCTTGGGCTGGTTAGCTTCCTATTCTCTCATTCCTCCATTGTTGACCTTGAAGCTTTGCTCTCTCTCCCTCTCCCTCCAATGATTCTTGCATCTTCTTGAGGGAAAAGAGAGAGGAGATCTAGATCTATATTTCCACCAATCAATTTCTCCTCTAAGTGAGGGGAACCATTGGGATCTAGATCTTGGAGTTCATTTGTTGATTTCCTTTGTTCTTCCTCTCATATCTCTCCATAGCATTAGTTGCTTTGGTAGGATTTGAGTGAGAAGGATTTGAGCACTTTGTGTGCTCTTGCCATTGCATTTGGTGCATCGGTTTGAGTTCTCCTCGGAGATTCGGTAAGTGAAAGTTCGTGAGCTTGTTACTCTTGGGTTCTTGGAACCCTAGACGGCTTAGTGGCCTTTGTGGCATATACTTGGGGCCTCCAATTAAGTTGTGGAGATTCCCCAACCTTTGTGGTGCCTTTGTGGCGATTCTTGGGAGCCTCCAATTAAGTTGTGGAGTTTGCCCCAAGCTTGTACGGGTTCGGTGACCGCCCTCAAGTGTCCCATAGTGGATCGTGGCATCTTGCTTTGTGCGAGGGCACGAGGAGAATAAGGTGAGCCTTTGTGGCGTTCGGTGCATAGCGTGCCTCCGCATCTTGAGGTGAGCCTTTGTGGCATTTGGTGAGCATTGTGCTACCACATCTCAAGGTGAGGCCTTTGTGGCGTTCGGAGTGCATTAAGCCACCACACCTCTCCAACGGAGACTAGCTTCCTTGGAAGTGAACTTCGGGATACATCTTCGTCTCCTTCGTGCCTCGGTAACTCTTATCCGAGCTCCACTACTTATGCACTTTACATTTGTGATAGCCATCGTGCTTGAAGTTATATATCTTGCTATCACCTTGCTACTTGTCTTGCTTAGCATAAGTTGTTGGTGCACATAGGTGAGCCTAGTCTATTTAGGTTTTGTAAGCTTGACAAATTAAACGCTAGTTTATTTCCGCATTTGTTCAAGCCTTTCGTAAAAGTTTTAATCGCCTATTCACCCCCCCCTCTAGGCGACATCCGTGTCCTTTCAATTGGTATCAGAGCTAGGTCTCTCATTTAGGCTTCACCGCCTTGAGAGCAAAGATGTCGGCTAGGGGATTAGTGCACAATGACACTTTTATATTCGATGGCACAAATTATGATACTTGGAAAATTCACATGCTTAATTATTTTCGGGTCATGGACCCATCTATGGAGCGAATTGTAGATGCGGGTTTTTCTCCTCCAAAGGATACTCAAAATCTATCTTTAGAGGATAAGAAAAACTTGTATCTCAATGCTCAAGCTTCTCATGTGATTATTAATGCTTTGAGCGATGTAGTTACCTTCTCCTTCACGCCTTTTCGGAGCGCTCATGAGATATGGACAAAGCTTCAAGAAAAATATGGTTTGTCCAAGATTATTGGGGATGATTGTATTCCTTCCACTTCCGGCCGTGATGAACTTTCATCCACTTCACCAAAGTGTGGCAAGACACAAGGTAATGATATGGTGAGTGGTGATGAAACTTGCAATGGTGATAGTATGCTTACTTTTGATGATCCTTCATCTCTATCTCATTGCAATGCTTCATCTTTGGACTTAAACACTTCTAGCACCATAAATGCTTTATATGCTTGTGTTAGTCCTTGCATATCATGTGTAAGTTGCTTAAATAAATCTCATGATGATATGCTTGCTCTATCTAGTGGCCATGATAAAAATGCCTCTATTTCCTCTAGTCTTTGTGTGGCTAACAATGTAGAGGAAACCGGAGATTCTATTGGCCAAGACAAAGTTTTGATTGGAGCTTCAAGTATTTCATCCTCATCATCATCTCTCGGTTCCCACATATGTCTTATGGCTAGGGATTCAAAGGTAACTCCTTCTTTGGAACCCACTATATCTAGTGATCATGAAGAAGAGGATGATTATGTTGCCTCTTTAAAAAGGAAGGGAGAAATAGTCTTTCATGCTATTGGTAAGAAGAAAATTGCTTGCTCTAACTTTGTTGATATTTTGGTTGCTGCTATTGAGAGCAAGAAAATTATTGATGAGCTTCAATCTCATGATGAAGAGCAAGAAGAAACTATTGAGAATCTTCATAGTCTTGCCAATGATTTTAAAAAGACTCTTTTAAAAGAACAAAGCTCCAATGATAGAGCTCTTGAGGTGGCAAATGATTTAAAATTAAAAAATGATAAGCTTGTTTTTGTTAATACTAAACTTCTTGAGGATGTTGAGCACCTCAAAAATGGCTCTAGGGACATTGAGAGTGTGCTCACCAAACTCACCGAGTCACATGAGCAACTAAAAGCTTCTTATTTAAAAGAGTGTTCCAAGTTGCCTTCTCCTCTTTCGGTTAATCATGATGCTTGTGCTACTAACTCTACTTCTTGTGAGGCATCTATCTTGAAGGAGAATGTTGAGCTAAGGGCTCAACTTGAGTTGCTAACTAGCAAGTATGGGATATTGGAAGAAAGTCATGAAAAGCTATCTAGCTCTAATGAGGATCTTCTAGTTTCCCATGCTCGCCTAAAGTTAGCTTATGAGGATATGTCTACAAAGGTAACATCTTGTGAACCTCATGTGGTCACTAGCACTACTTCCCAAAATGCTATATTGCCATGTGCTAGTCCTTGTAATTCATCCACTCATACTATTGCTACATCTTGTGATGAATTACTCTCCTTGCCTTGTTGCTCTAACATTATAGCTTCTTCCTCTAGTACTTGTGTTGTAACTAACCATGTAGAGGAAATTAAAGAGCTCGAGGCCCAAGTCACTTTGTTGAAGAAAGACTTGGTAAAAAGTCATGAAGGGAAGTCCAAACTTGACAAGATGTTGAGTGCACAAAAATCCCCCAATGACAAGAGTGGACTTGGATTTATCTCCAACAATAAGAAGAAGTCCAAACTCTTCAAGAAGAAGAAGGGCCAAGAGCAAGTCAAGAATCCGGCCAAGATTGTTTGCTTCAAGTGCAAAATTGAAGGGCATCATGTTAGGTCTTGCCCATTGAAGAATAAGCATCTAAGTGAGAAGCAACAAGGGAAGAGGCCTCAAGCTCAAACTCAAGTCCTTCCTCAAGATGAAGAAAAGCTTCCTCCTAAGAAGAATCAACCCAATGCTCCCATTGTGGAGAAATCAAATGAGAAGAAAGGAAAGATAAGATCTTGCTACATATGCCGTGAGAAGGGTCACCTTTCTTCTACATGCTCTATTGGTAACTCATCCAACTCTATCATAATCGATGATGCTTATTCACTTTGTAAGGATAAGGTTGGAAATGTGTTTGCCAAATTTGTTGGTACTCAAAGTGGTGTCAAGAAAAGAACCATTTGGGTTGCCAAACCTATTGTGTCTAACCTCTTAGGACCCAACTTGGTTGGGGACCAACAAGCCAAAACTTGATCAATAGGTGTTCAATGGAGGGCATTGGAGACTTGGCTATATCATGAAGAATTAAGGGATCTTCATTAATTATATTGTCTCAAGTCAAGTCAATTGGATTATCTTATTTCTATCATATATCCATTGTTCCTCCTTGCGGTAACATGTATTCAACTTATCTACATTGAAAGTTACTCGCCCCTTTGCATGTGTTTGGTTTTGTATCTTGCATGTGTTTGTATATGTTGTGCTCCCCACTTGCTTTATTTTGAGTAATCAATTATGTGCTTGTTGGTTGCACACCATGTACGGTTGTTACTATTGAGCCTATTGCATCTTGATCTATCTTCTTGGCTCTTGGGAGTGATTAATGGACCATCCCATTTTGGGGGAGTGATATGCTTTGGCACTTCACAATCCTAAAAATGTGTGTACATGAGGAATACCACTTAGTGTTGATATTTAAAGATTATCTAGTCTCTATGTGGTATGTCATTTTCATGAGAAATTCAAATTCTATAATGTCCATTAATCATCTTGTTGGATTCTATTTGCCTCTTGTTGGTAAAGTTTAATTTTCTAGGTTTGGAGATTCCATTGGTTCTACCCCGGAGACTCCGGTGGTTCTACCCCGGAGAATCCGGTGGTTCTACCCCGGAGACTCCGGTGGTTCTACCCCGGAGACTCCGGTGGTTCTACCCCGGAGACTCCGGCCCCCCTTGGAATTTCCGAGCCCTATGGAAATTGACTTTAACAACTTATTTGAAAATTGGTTTTATCACATTATGGGGGAGTATTGTGCTTTGCGCATATTACAAATCCATGAAATGTGTATATTTGAGGTTGTGTCACATAGTGTTGATATTGTAAATTATCTTGCTTCTATGTGGCATGTTTTCTCGAACAAGTTCCAATTTGCCAAATTGTTTATTGCTCTTGTTTTGGATCTTGTTTGTGAGATACTTTCTTGATAGGGTTTTCCTAAAATGTGGAATACTACATCAAAGTTGGAAAACCATTTGCTTCAAGCTATCCTAATCATTGCTTTGCATGATTGTTTAACTATTTGAATCTATCAAGAATATCTTTGTTTGGCATGGTGCTTAATTCTTATACTTTTCATATGCTCATTTTTTGTGAAGATGATCTTGGATTCATGTGTAAACTACCACCGGAAATAACTCCATATACCTCTTCTCCTTGGAAAATTGGTAATCTATCATGTGGTATTTTTTATATTGATCATCTTCACTTTGGCTATTGCTTTTAATTGCCTTATCTCTCGCCAAGAAATGTATTTTCTTTAACTCCCATTGTCTTTCTTGACTCTTGTGATTCCATTTGATTTTGTTAAATTTATTTTGTGTTATTTCTATGTAGGTAGATGTGATGATCCCATTTGTGTGCATTTTGTATTCAAATGCAAAATCATAAATAATGCACTAATCTTGGGGGAGCTCTCCTATATTTGTTATAACACACTCTTGTGCTTATTTCAATTGGTTTTGATTATTGTTGGAAGTCAAATCTTTTCTTTTTGGTACTTAGTGTGCCATCATAAAAAGTGTGGAGAGTTTGGTTTGTTGTTGGAACCTTGCTCTCTTTGGGAGTTGCTTATCTCATTCCTTGTAATTTGTTTTTCACTCTTAAAATGAGATATGTCTTTGAGCATGTGTGTCTTAGTTATCCTTTATGCTCATTGGCTTTTGCTTAGTTCACTAGTTGAACTTTGGAGTCAATCTTGTGTTGATTTGATTCTTTGATATAATTTGGACAACCTTTTGTGGCCTCACAATTTCGTGTGACTTCTTGGTCTTCTTGGTGCTTTGTTCAAATTGTATCTCGCTTTGGCTCTTGAAAGTGTTGTGCATGCATTCTTACTAAATGTATAATTTATGGCATGCTTTGCTTTCGTTGATCCAATATATAGGCAAAACTCTATCAAATCCTAAATTGGCTAAGTTGTGCATGAAATTCAAGTTCATATCTGTATGCACATATTTATGTGGAGTTTGTCCTATATATTGTAGTTTCTCTAACTACTTTGGACCCAATGAGTTTTGGGGACCATCTTGTACTTGAACTTTGTTTTAGGTACATGAAGATATATTGGTGCTTGTCTCAATAATAAGGATGAAGTGGTGACTAAATGATAATTTGAGGCAAGCTAGGATTATTGAAGAACTCCTATCTACTACATCCTACCTTTAATATCTCGGTAACAAGTATCTTATCATGCATACTTTTCTAGTATCCAACCTTGTGTAGGTTGTTTCATGGCATGGAAAATCATTATTTGCAAATGTTGTGCTTCTTGCAAAGGTCTTAATGAAACCTCTTTATTGCAATTGTGAGTAATTTGAGATGAGTGCATATTATTGGGAACATATAAAATCATGCTCATGATTCTCCTATCCCATATATATCAATTTAGCAATTTTATTGCATATCAATTCCTCAAGTTCTCACTTGTGCAATATGGTTGAAAGTGTAAATTTATTACTTTCTTTTGGTATTCATCTTTGTGATACTTGTTGCTTTTCTCAAAGCATCCCAACTATCTTCTTTCCCTTGTTGATATTTGTGATGTCTTTGACTTGTTTGTGGTTGAAGTTCATCAATATACAATAAGAAAATTTGAGCCTTTGGCCGTGCTTTAAAAGCAAAATTCTCATTGGTATATTGCATGACTTCATTTTGGATATCATGTTCTATTCTTAGTATCTATTTCGTGTGTACATATTTCTTTGTGATAATTATCTTTGTGATGTTGTCTACTTAGAAACTATACACATGAGAGATGATATCTCCTTATTTGATATCTTATTTGAACCTTATGTGTTGGGATGGAATGCTAAGCAATTTCATTCATTGAAGACTATGTGGATGCTCTATGCTTATCCTTGTATTAGTCTTATAATATGCTTTGTCATTCATATCTCACATTCCTTTGGTTGAGCCTTTTAATATGTTGTCCCTTGCTTGTTACTCAACCATTTGTTTGATGCAAGTGTTAAGCTTAATTTCTTCTCTATGATCTCTTGCAAATGGTTGCGTTTTAAATGTTATTGAGGGAGTGAGGATTCCATGTTGTGCAAATTGTATTCAAATGCAAACATTCCATTTTTTTGCACGTACCTTGGGGAGCTTCCTCATTTCATTTAAAGCACCATTTTGCGGTTATCATAGTAATTGACTTCACTTGGTATCATTTTGTTTTGAATAATATTGAGGGAGTGATGATTCCATGTTTATGCACCTCATACTTTAATTCAAATAGAATATTTTGTGCACAAACCTTGGGGAGCTTCCTCATATTATTTAGAGCACCCTTTTGGTCTTATCATAATATCTTTATTCGATTTGTTCTTTGGATCGATTGATTGCTCTCTTCATTTGTTGAAGTTTATCCACCATGTGATCTTATTTTATTTGCAATCTTTGATCCTCAATATAGGTTGATTTCCTCCGAGTTTTCATATTTGGATATGTGCATATTTTTTCAATTATACTTTTGGTTTATGCACACATTATGGAGGAACTCTCACTATATTGGCCTTCTAAGTTTTTCTGCCCATTTCGGCAATTGGTGCCAATGGGGGAGAAGTTTCGAGGGTTTAAAGGGAATTGGGTTTTATGCTTTGGTTTTGTTCTTAAGCATTTGCCTTTCATGCTTTGCATGGTTGAGTATATAGAGGAAACTCCACCAACAACCTTGGTTGGCAATATATCCAATGAAATCAAGATCATTCACACGTGCATAGATTGTGGGGGAGTTTGCTCTATATATGGTGGTTTTACTAACATCACATACTTTTGTAGTATTTGATGTTAGTGCAACCATTTTGGTTCTTTAAATTCATTATATAAACCCTCTTAAAGAGATTGTCATCAATTACCAAAATGGGGGAGATTGAAAGAGCATGGAGCCCCCATGTGTGGTTTTGGTAATTAATGACAATCTCTATGGACTAATGTTTGCATTGAGTTATATTTGTAGGACATGTCCATAGACAATGCTTGAACCATATGTTGGCTTCAAGGTTGTAAGAAGGATCAAATGAAGAACTTTAAGTGATGACCATTGTGTTATTCAAGGAAATATCGAAAGAATGGTCATATGAGAATTGAGCTTATTGCAACTATGTCTTGAAGAATATAATTGAGTGGACATTTGTGTTTACCTTCAAGACATCATCATCATGAAGGAAGAAGGAAGGATACAAGGTTGATCAAGTCAAAGTGATGAAGAACTTTAAGTGATGACCAATGTGTTATTCAAGGAAATATCGGAAGAATGGTCATATGAGAATTGAGCTTATTGCAACTATGTCTTGAAGAATATAATTGAGTGGACATTTGTGTTTACCTTCAAGACATCATCATCATGAAGGAAGAAGGAAGGATACAAGGCTAGGATATTATTAAGTGGTGATCATCTTCATGGATGATAAGTCAAGTTCAAGATATGCCATCTCAAGGAGATTATATGCTTGATGCATGTATTCTATTTGGTGGTAATGTCTATGTGAAGATATTCCTAAGAGAGTCTTTCCCATATTGATTTATGGGGGAGCAATTCGCAAGACTTCACCAAGCAATCAAGATCAAGAAAGGTGTTCCAACTTGAGGAAGACAAGATGGTCATAATCTAGCTCAAGTTGAATGCACAAGGAAAAGGTATGTTCTTGATAGGGTTTCCTTCTTACCGGTCTCTTGTGTTAGTTTGGAGACCGGGTTATAGGATTGGTAGCCGTACTATCAAGAGGGGCTCTCGAGTGAGTAACTTAACCGCATCGTTCGAAGAGAGCTCAAACCTTTGCATATTTGCCATCATCTTTCTTGGTTCTTATTTGGCTTTTATCCATGTGAGGTTTTAGAGCTTGTGGTTAATTCCATGACAAGCTCTAACTCATCAAAAAGGGATTTTGCATGAAACACTCATTGTGTTTTTGGTGTTTGGAGGTTTTACCGGTTCGACTTTGAAGAGAGGTCAAACCTCTCATCATTTGGTTTTATCCTCCCTTGTTGGACTATGATGTTTCTATGCATATACTTGTAGAGCTCGTTGTTGTGATTCCAACGAGCCCAAGATCATCAAAAACGGAGTCCGGATGCTCAAGTTATGGTCGTTTTCGTGTTGGTGTTTCTGCCAGTTTTTGGTGGCCGGAGTCTCCGGCCCGAGACGCAAAGTCTCCGGCCCAACTCCGGCCTGGCACCTGCTTAGTCCGTCCTGAGGCCCCCGAATGACCCCGGGGCACCGGAGACTCCGGCCCAGGGGCGGAGACTCCGGCCCTGGAGTCACTTAGGGCGGAGACTCCGGTCCTCTAGGCCGGAGACTCCGGCCCTAGTGCCCAGCAACGGCTAGTTTTCGTGGGGGACCTATAAAAGGCCCCCTTCTTCCTCCTTGGGCTGGTTAGCTTCCTATTCTCTCATTCCTCCATTGTTGACCTTGAAGCTTTGCTCTCTCTCCCTCTCCCTCCAATGATTCTTGCATCTTC
This sequence comes from Dactylis glomerata, assembly GCA_007115705.1. Taxonomy (NCBI): domain Eukaryota; kingdom Viridiplantae; phylum Streptophyta; class Magnoliopsida; order Poales; family Poaceae; genus Dactylis; species Dactylis glomerata. The sequence continues at coordinate 12,394,338 of QXEO01000734.1, forward strand.
TTGAGGGAAAAGAGAGAGGAGATCTAGATCTATATTTCCACCAATCAATTTCTCCTCTAAGTGAGGGGAACCATTGGGATCTAGATCTTGGAGTTCATTTGTTGATTTCCTTTGTTCTTCCTCTCATATCTCTCCATAGCATTAGTTGCTTTGGTAGGATTTGAGTGAGAAGGATTTGAGCACTTTGTGTGCTCTTGCCATTGCATTTGGTGCATCGGTTTGAGTTCTCCTCGGAGATTCGGTAAGTGAAAGTTCGTGAGCTTGTTACTCTTGGGTTCTTGGAACCCTAGACGGCTTAGTGGCCTTTGTGGCATATACTTGGGGCCTCCAATTAAGTTGTGGAGATTCCCCAACCTTTGTGGTGCCTTTGTGGCGATTCTTGGGAGCCTCCAATTAAGTTGTGGAGTTTGCCCCAAGCTTGTACGGGTTCGGTGACCGCCCTCAAGTGTCCCATAGTGGATCGTGGCATCTTGCTTTGTGCGAGGGCACGAGGAGAATAAGGTGAGCCTTTGTGGCGTTCGGTGCATAGCGTGCCTCCGCATCTTGAGGTGAGCCTTTGTGGCATTTGGTGAGCATTGTGCTACCACATCTCAAGGTGAGGCCTTTGTGGCGTTCGGAGTGCATTAAGCCACCACACCTCTCCAACGGAGACTAGCTTCCTTGGAAGTGAACTTCGGGATACATCTTCGTCTCCTTCGTGCCTCGGTAACTCTTATCCGAGCTCCACTACTTATGCACTTTACATTTGTGATAGCCATCGTGCTTGAAGTTATATATCTTGCTATCACCTTGCTACTTGTCTTGCTTAGCATAAGTTGTTGGTGCACATAGGTGAGCCTAGTCTATTTAGGTTTTGTAAGCTTGACAAATTAAACGCTAGTTTATTTCCGCATTTGTTCAAGCCTTTCGTAAAAGTTTTAATCGCCTATTCACCCCCCCCCCTCTAGGCGACATCCGTGTCCTTTCAAGGTCAATACCAATCTTTTCCTCAAAACCAAAAAGAGACTTATAATACTCCACAGCAATATTAATCATACATTTAGTATCCTCCACTGGTCCATTAGGCCCTTCCAGCATGGTGATCTGCTTCTTCCTCCTTCTCTGGTTAGCTACAGCATGAAAGTAAGCAGTATTATGGTCACCTTCTAAAATATTCCTTTCTCTAGACCTTTGCCTAGCTTTGATTTCTTCATTTTTCCAAATCTCAGTTAATTCTGAAGCAATTGCTTTCATCCTGCTTTTGGATACAGGTGACAGCTGTTGCGTTTCAGAGAGAATATCTAATAAATCATACTCAGCTATCAACTGTTGTTTCTTTTTATGTTGGGTAGATTCGACATTAGCATTCCACCCTTTTAAGCCCTTCCTCAGGGTCCTAATAGGTAGAACCTGAGATTGTATAATAGGTGGGACTGTCGTGAGAATTTCAGTCTCTCTCATGTGTACACGCAGAAGAGTTGAAAATCTTGGAAATCAGGCAAATTCGGCTCGCTTGTTTCCACTCCAGTAACATACAAACGGAGTTCGCTGAATTTACGGCCAGCCTCTTTCAGTTAGCTGTTGCAGCTTCAGGATACTGTCCATGACTAGGCTCCAAGCCGTGTTCTGAATCATAACTGGTTCCAGGGCAGTTCCTTTGCTCACCTGGGCAGAGGTTATGTTCTCTTGCTTCTACTATTTCTCAAAGAAGTTTCACCCCTGCTAATGATATTACGGTTTCACACAAAGTTACAATCTAAACAAAGAAAATTAAATATGATAATATTTATTTATAGCTAGGATAAAGCAAGGTTGAGAACATGCTGTAAGCGACGACTCCACAGAGAGGCCTCACATTTTATTATGAACAAGCTTACTTGAACTTTCACATGCTGTTTTGGACGCTTTGGACAGAGAAGAGCAGGTCTGGTGGAAAGAGAAATTGGGGTGGGAAGAAAGGGAAATTGGCCTGGCAGGGTATGGGAAAAGATAGGGGAGAGAGGAGTAGCTGCTGTCCCTGTTTAGCTGCTGGTCCCATATCGTCTTGCTCTCTTGTGTATGCCTGTGGGATGCTCTGCCTCTATTTAAGTAGAGTAGTAGATGCTGTTGTCCCAACAGAGCAGCAAGCTCCTCTCTCTTCCCCATCGTCTCTCTTCTCTCCGTCCTCCACTGCTACTATTTTTGTACGCTGGTCTATGGTTGTATTTGGAGGTTAGCTGCATGTTGATTAGAATAGTGTTCTGGTTCCTGGTTGCATTTGAGTAAGGCGTCGCCTCCCTTCGCACTTTGACATCGTCTTAAACCGCCTCGATGCCTTAAAAACCATGTGTCTAGATACATCTATTTTTAAGACAAGTTTTATAGAACGGAGTATAACATTGTTATCTACCTTGCTAGTTTGCTCATCTCACAAAAAAAGAGTATTTACAAACAATTTACTTTTGCTCGCATCTCTTATAGGCAGGATGATCAACATTGTAGTCAGTGACACTTCTTTGCTGCTCCTATGGTGAAGCTTTTCATATGCTTCCCTTGTCGTATGCTTTGTTCAAGTCCTTTGAACCTACATGAATTTCTATATATATATATATATTTTAATTAAGAACTCAATCTCTTAGGTCACATCAAGATGCGACAATCTCCATGATCATTTTTCTCGTATTGAAACTGAAAGGTAATAGCCTAACAGTCTTTATTTCCACGATTCGCTGCTACCAATATGTATAAAAATCATGAACCTATTGTTAGCTGCATATGGCGAAAAAATTATTGCATATCTCCACTCCTGATATGTGAATTCAAATGGCCAAGCTTATAGTGACCATCCATACACATCGATCAAACTATCCTGATTTATTTGTTCTCTCCCGAATTTCATGTTCCCTTTCAAACGATCGACTACCATCAGCCACACCGGCACCATCTCGGCCACGCTCGTACTACCTCAGCCATGCCCGACGGCACATCCCCGGCCATGCCTAAGTCATAAGCAACTTGAAGGCACATCCTTGCCCACGCCCTCATCAGGATAAAGTTCACGCCCAGCCCTAGCCGACTCGATGACACTACCTCAGCCACGCCTAAGACACACAAGGCTTGTAACATGTGTGGACGATCATTCCAATGAAGCAAGTCAGCGTCGTACTACATAGTTGCAGAAAAAGGAAAATTCAGGTTTGATCACTGTAAACCAAATAAAGTATACAGTCATGAATTACGTATGACGAACTTTGTATTCAGTTAAACCTGTACGAGGAGATCTTGTACATACTAATCATGTACGGGTGCTCTCTCTTACACACGGTTCTGGCAGACAATATCCATCTAATTAAGGAGATGTGATTCTTGATCTCTATGGCTAGCATTAATTAGTATTTCCTCGCCAAAAAAGTATCAACAAAATTTGTTAGATTCAAATCAAAAGGTCTTATGTGACAACTACCTCTATGACAACTTTGCATTATCTATCACTTCACAGGCCGCTTATTCTGTTCTGTGATCTGCATTAAGATTAACTAAATTACTCGATCCAGATCTTCCACTAATGGAATAATAAGAACTAATACTTTCATACATTCATTTGAGTTTCACATCTGGTGAGAAAATCCTTTTAAATTACTCATACCTCTGCATGCTGTACTTTACGATCAAGTACAGTCAGCTGTTGATGCTCTGAGTCAGCTCTTCTTCCTTAGACCTCAGCACTTGACTTATTCTAACATAAAAGTAGCCATAAGACACATATGAATACAAATCGAATATTACAATAGAGATTACTCTGCAGCAGCATGATTCCCTACCTATATTGTGAATGAATGGCACTAATAAAAAGAGTTATATGACAAGAAACATTGTCATTGAGTAATTTTCTCAGGCAGTTGGCATGTATAAACAATTCATCTATACCTGTTCTAGGAGAATAGAAGTACTTGTGTGATCTCTGAAGCAAAAAACAATGCAGTATGTAAGAAATGGTTTTATCTTTCCTTACGGATGGAGGCCCTGAGCTCTGGACGTGCTACGATGACCACGATGGTGGTGGAAGGCAGACAGCCAACGATTTTATGGCGTTCACAATCCTCATGTATGGCCTACGGAGGTAGATATCAAGAAAAAACATAAGGTGAAGCTCCCACACTTCACTGGTTTGTATATATCTTCACATTCTGCTACTAAACAGGTGCTCTAACTCATTGAGCTATTAAAGCTGGTTGTGCAATTTATTTGAATATGTATACGTAGTTTATCTGAGCAGACCTGCAATGTCATGGAACAGAACTGGCATGTGGACATTTAAAAAATGAAACAGACCAGACATATTTGAATTGTATGACAAGAAAGTATTGTTCATTTATTCAAGGAATATATATCCGGTGGAAACCATGATTACGGCAACAACTCCATATAAAGTATTTGTGTAGAAGTTCTAAAAAAATCCTTGTAAATATATGTAAATGAGGTAATGTTCTACAAACATGTAAAGTTTCTAGTTCAACTATGATTAAATTGGAAGCTTGGAAAAAATCCACAATGAATAGTGATTTTTTCACTTTGAACCAATAATCATTTCTTTGTTGCTCTCTTCATACCTCCCGTGACATGTTTATAACACATCACCTCCTACATTCTAGAATAGCACCAGGTTAGCTTATATAATTGTAGTGAGTGATGTATGCAGTACTCAAGCAAATAATGTTATGAAGGACTAAATAGGTGACAAATGCACAGTAGAAAAAAGGTGACAAATGTGGATGTGAAATATATGGTGCACTCAAAGTCAAGTTCGGTAAGAAGCCAACTGTGCGCATGTTTGCTGCAGCCATGGTGATATATCAAGTATTCAGTGAGAAAATGGCCGAGGCCGTAGGCGAATGATGGGAAGGTACAAGATACAGAAGTTTATTGCATTTAGGTTTGGTGCACACAAGAAGCACGAATGTGCAGGTCAGAAATGTCCAGACTTCAAAAGTATGCCCATGTATATTAGTCACTGCACGTAAAATAACAAGGTTAGAGAATCCAGATCTAAGTTCTTAACCATATTGCAGACCATATTTTGTTGACTGTAAACACTGCAGGAGAAAGCTGAACAGCACAACCCAGCTGACCATCAATCTAATCTTCTCTCACACCTAGCTTCCTGGGCAGGCTAAACCTAAATGCTAACAATCAATCAAATAAGAATTTCAACCAGCAGAACAATAGTAGCAGACAGGGAAATTCTGAGATCAAGATTGTTAGTAGTGAAAGAATAATTGTATTGTTAATAACTTTCCAGCGATATAGCCTAACAACAAAAGTATATCCAATAAATTAGTCAGCAGGAGCAGTCTCGGCAATAAATGATTTTACCAGAACCAAGCATCAAAATTCAGAACAAGATTAGCTTTTCTCCATTGGTTCAGAAGTTCAGTTACCGTGAACATGCTGCTTTCCATATCCTTGGTCATCTCATAGTGAACTGCTGCGACAGCTCTGGCTCCATAATTGGCGCTGGATACGACTGCAGAGGCGAAGACGCCGGGCTCTGGCTCAGGACGCGGCTAAGATGCTCGGTCTCAGCGGCGGCCTGCATCAGCAAGCAGTGATGACGCGAGGTGAAGGGCTCTAGTGCATCGTGAGTAGCCATCAGTGTGTTGTGGCTGTAGACTTGGCCATCTGCAGCGCGGTCTGCTTCGTCGGGCGACTGGAAAATGATGTGGTTATTTCTTTTTCTCTTTTTCCTCGGGACAGGAGTGAATTATGGTGGGCAGAACGGATGGATGTAGACTGTTTTGATTGATATGGGTGTACGGTCCAGAACTTATTTTTCCACGCAAGTTCGTGCCTTTATAATAAAATATAAGTAGTGGAGATGTACTGTTAAACCGGCACATAGCAGCATAAGCTAATTACCACACACCATAGTTCATGTTACAAGCCCTTTTCCAACTCGGCTCCCGGCAGGCGGTGCATACCAGCGTCCTGTCGTGGCAGTGCACGCACCTCTGGCACGAAGCGCTTCGTGCCTACGTTGTTATTGAACGAGCAGGAGTTTGCCAGCGACCAGTGGGAGCGCTTCGATGACTTTGCCAACCATGTCGTTTTGCCCGACATCCCTCCAAAAATGTTGCATCTTGACTTCTTCCGCCTCAGCCTAGTCATCGATGGGAGCTGCTAGTGCGCTTTCGTGTTCGTCGACAGGTGGACCTATCGGGCCTCCACCGCGTCCCAACCGCAGTTAAAATCTGCATTATTCACGCCGGCACCGTCTGCTGGTAGATGCAACGCTCTTAAGCCACCACCTGCCGCAGAAGTGGCTCGTGCGCCGCCAACTTCACCCACCGCCAGATCACGATGCGCCTCGTCGAGGTCGTCCTGGCATTGGGCTTTCCTCGAGGACTCCACAGATGGACATGATCCTCGCCATCGCTCGCGCCATATCGTCTCCCACTTTGCAACTTCATTTTCCTTGAACTTCTCGCCTGCACCCACCTCACCCACCTCAGTATCGTCGCTCGACACCAATCCCACCTACGCCGGTCACAATTGACACCCTTTGGTTGCTGGATTGGACACTAGGCCGGATCCGCGCTGGTCGAAGAGTCGATCCGGGTCATGGACACGAGCCACAACTTGCAACCTAACCAGCGAGGCCAGGGCAAGCTCGAGTTCTTCAAGTTCATGTGAGGCTTCTTGGCACTCTTCCCAAACGTCATCAAACTACATCTTGTTGGATTCAAGACGGTAGTACGTAGGCATGCCATGATCCCTACCTGCATGCATTCTCCATATCAATATGCCATGCATACATGTTTAATTCAGAAATTGCTAAAGGATGAATCCCAAGAATTCCCACTACTATAGCCTGAAGACCTTAACCTTAAAATGATATGATCTTGGAGCCTAGTTACAAACCCTGACAGGCATCCTCCGGAATACACATGCCTTGAAAAGCTTGGAAAGCACCACTGTATGGTATAATCATGATTTCTTCACTCTGTTTTTTGGTCCATCTATCATTGAATCAATCTCACGTACACACCCATTAAACCTTGTACATGCATGCGGCACAGTTTATATATATGTCGTCCCCATTTTAAGGAGAGTGGGAATAAAGGGCAACATGCTTGAAAAAGTTGTAGCTCAAAATCCACTTCTTGTCGGCTCTTGACTTGTATCAATTTCAGCTTATGCACCCGAGCTATACAACTTTTTGAAGCTTGTTGTCCTTTCTTCCTCCTCTTCTTGAGTAAGGGACAGCATATACACTTTGGCACATGCATGAACAAGGTTAGTGTGTGTGCTGGTGTGCCAGACTGGTTCAATGAGAAGTGAACAAAAAACAAAGTGAAGATAACCTAGTTATACCATCCAGTGGTGCATATCAAGCTTCTTAAAGTTAGTTGTATTACGGAGGATGACTGTCAGCGTCTGTAACTTGGGTCCAAGATCAAATTCTTCTAAGATCAAGGTCTTCAAGCTATGTAGTAGTGTAAATTCTTGCAATTCTTCGTTTAGCAATGCCTAAATTAAAAATGTATTCATATCATATTGATAATTTCATATAGTACAATGGTGAGATAAACAAATATGGTGAATGCATGTACGGATCTTGTCATGCCTACGTAACGTCATCGTGGATCCAACAAGATGTAGTTTGGCAACGTCACCCAGCGTGAACTAAGACCTCAAGCTTGCTCATGTTCCGGATCGCTTGTTAGGCTGCAAGGGGTGGTTCTTGTCTGTGAGCCGGATCGACACCTTGGCTAGCTACACCAAGGGAGGTGAATCTGGCCAAATGGTCAATCCAACAGTTGTGACCATCATAGGCCAGCTCGAGGCGCATGTGGCCTAGGCGTGGAGCAAAGATACTGAGGTGGATGCGGGCGAGAGGTTCAACGAAAATGAAGCTGGAAAGCGTGGGGGAACAAAATGGTGTGTGTGATGGCGAGAAGCCTAGAAGCTTCTCCACGCAAAACGAGGCGCAAAGTGGTTAGGCAGTGGGTGAAGCTTGAGGCGCATGAGCCCGTCCGAAGTTGCGCAGGGTGGTGTTATAGGAGTTGTGCGGCTGCCAGTAGACGGTGCCAGCTTGGGCAGCGCGGATGTTGATCGCGGTAGGGCAAGGCAAAGGCCATGACGGACCTACCTGCCCACGGACGCGAAATTCTACCATAAGCTCCTGCCGCTGACCAGGTTGAGGCACAAGACGTCAAGATGTAGCGTCTCCAGTGGGATCCAGGGCGGCACGACGCGGTCAGCAAATTCATCGAAGCGCTCCCGCTGGTTGCCGGCGAAAAATCATACTTGTCGATCCTAAGTTGTCATGAACGAGCAGGAGTTTGCCAGCGACTAGTTGGAGCGCTTCGATGACTTTGCCAACCATGTTGTTTCGCCCGGCGTCCCTCCAAAGATGTTGCATCTCGACTTCTTCTGCCTCAACCTAGTCATCGATGGGAGTTGCTAGTGCGCTTTCGTGTTCGTCGATAGGTGGACCTATCGGGCCTCCACCGTGTCCCAACCGCAGTTAACACCTGCATTGTTCACGCCGGCACCGTCTGCTAGTAGATGCAATGCTCCTAAGCCACCACCTGCCACAGAAGTGGCTCGTGCGCCGCCAACTTCATCCACCGCCAGATCACGATGCGCCTCGTCGAGGTCGTCCTGGCATCGGGCTTCCTCGAGGACTCCACAGATGGACATGATCCTCGCCATCGATCGCGCCATATCGTATCCCACTTTGCAACTTCATTTTCCTGGAACCTCTCGCCTGCACCCACCTCAGTATCGTCGCTCGACACCAAGCCCACCTGCGCCGGTCACAATTGACACCCTTTGGTTGCTGGATTGGACACTAGGCCGGATCCACGCTGGTCAAAGAGTCGATCCGGGTCATGGACACAAGCCACAACTTGCAACCTAACCAGCGAGCCCATGGCAAGCTTGAGTTCTTGAAGTTCATGTGAGGCTTCTTGCCACTCTTCCCAAACGTCATCAAACTACATCTTGTTGGATTCAAGACGGTAGTACGTAGGCATGCCATGATCCCTACATGCATGCATTCTCCATATTTATTTACCTCTCACCATTGTACTATATATATGAATACTATCAATATGCCATGCATACATGTTTAATTCAGAAATTGCTAAAGGATGAATCCCAAGAATTCCCACTACTATAGCCTGAAGACCTTAACCTTAAAATGATATGATCTTGGAGCCTAGTTACAAACCGCATCCTCCGGAATACACATGCCTTGAAAAGCTTGGAAAGCACCACTGTATGGTATAATCATGATTTCTTCACTCCGTTTTTTGGTCCATCTATCATTGAATCAATCTCACGTACACACCCATTAAACCTTGTACATGCATATGACACAGTTTATATATATGTCGTCCCCATTTTAAGGAGGAGAGTGGGAATAAAGGGCAACATGCTTGAAAAAGTTGTAGCTCAAAATCGACTGTTCTCTAATACTATTAGCTGAAATCAATACAAGTCAAGAGCCGACAAAAGGACAAAAGTCTCTAATCTTCTTGTCGGCTCTTGACTTGTATCAATTTCAGCTTATGCACCCGAGCTATACAACTTTTTGAAGCTTGTTGTCCTTTCTTCCTCCTCTTCTTGAGTAAGGGACAGCATATACACTTTGGTACATGCATGAACAAGGTTAGTGTGTGTGCTGGTGTGCCAGACTGATTCAATGAGAAGTGAACAAAAAACAAAGTGAAGATAACCTAGTTATACCATCCAGTGGTGCATATCAAGCTTCTTAAAGTTAGTTGTTTTACGGAGGATGACTGCCAGCGTCTGTAACTTGGGTCAAAGATCAAATTCTTCTAAGATCAAGGTCTTCAAGCTATGTAGTAGTGTAAATTCTTGCAATTCTTCGTTTAGCAATGCCTAAATTAAAAATGTATTCATATCATATTGATAATTTCATATAGTACAATGGTGAGATAAACAAATATGGTGAATGCCTGTACGGATCTTGTCATGCCTACGTAACGTCATCGTGGATGCAACAAGATGTAGTTTTGCAACATCACCCAGCGTGAACTTCAAGACCTCAAGCTTGCTCTGGTTCCGGATCGCTTGTTAGGCTGCAAGGGGTGGCTCTTATCTGTGAGCCGGATCGACGCCACCAAGGGAGGTGAATCAGTGGTGACCATCATAGGCCAGCTCGAGGCGTATGTGGCCTAGGCGTGGAGCAAAGATACTAAGGTGGATGCGGGCGAGAGGTTCAACGAAAATGAAGCGGGAAAGCGTGGGGGAACAAAATGGTGTGTGCGATGGCGAGAAGCCTAGAAGCTTCTCCACGTAGAACGAGGCGCAAAGTGGTTAGGCGGTGGGTGAAGCTTGAGGCGCATGAGCCCGTCCCAGGGTGGTGTTATAGGAGTTGTGCGGCTGCCAGTAGACGATGCCAGCTTGGGCAGCGCGGATGTTGATCGCGGTAGGGCAAGGCAAAGGCCACGACGAACCTACCTGCCCACGGACACGAAATTCTACCATAAGCTCCTGCCGCTGACCAGGTTGAGGCGGAAGACGTCAAGATGTACCGTCTCCGGTGGGATCCAGGGCGGCACGACGCAGTCAGCGAATTCATCAAAGCGCTCCTCCTGGTTGTCAGCGAAATCCTACTTGTCGATGACGACATTGGCGTGAAGCACTTCACGGTAGAGGTGCGCCTATGGCCGTGACATAATGCTAGTCTCCACCACCTGCTAGGAGACGAGATGGGAAAGTAAGTCAGGCAAGATGCAGTTTGACATGTCGTCCAACCAATCATTGCGGACGCGGCTGCGCTTGGTTATATTAACATGGAAGTTGACACAAAGCTTGGAAATAAAATGGACCTCGTGTGGAACAATTATAATCTCGTCATCAACAGAAGGAAAGAGCTATAGGTAAAAATGGAACTTATATTAATTTCCTATGTTTTTGTTAGGAGGAAAGGAAAGAGCAGAAGATTATTCCCATTCCTAATAATTTGGTCTCTTGCACCTCAAAATATGTTTACATACGAATTTGCAAGGGAAGTCATATTCCGGTGATTCATTTCCAGCCCCCCACATGAAACAACAGAATAAATTGCGACTTGGGGGTTAGACGGCCATCCAAGCAGTTTGAAGAATATTTTTTTGGTGTGTACAACGAGAGAGCGAGCAGTAGCACTCGAATCTCGCAGGTAGGGTAGGTATCAACACCTCCCAATCATTCGAGCTAAGCCTTGGTTCACATAAAACAACAAAATAATTAAGCGAATAGGAACTTTTAATAAATTAAGAGATACACATAACCTAAACCTAGCTACCTGTGGAGGATTATGCGTGCTTTGCCTTGCACATATTGCACGACATTTGTAGACGGTCCATTTCTAATTGAAGACAATGTTCATGTGCAGAGGGGTAATTCATCCGATCCAAACCAAACCGAATTTATCCTAATCAGACCAAATCCCTACCCCCGCCAGGGGTGGAGCCACGATTTTGTTGTGGGAAAGGGGGGCGAAACAACTATGATCGCAAGTAAAATATTATGTACCAACATATCAACTAGAAAAGCAACGTGACTTTAGCAATAATATTATGTGAGTATACATTATTTTAAATAATAGCATATATAATTAAGAAACCGTGACAAGATAATGCTAATATCACTTTATAACTCCAACTTGCTCACCAACATATAAGATCTGAATTTTCAACCAGGTCAGATTGGAGATATAGCCGTGAAAAACCGCAATCTATACTTGAATTATCTCTTCGTTCGTGACTAACAAGGTGTATCTAAACTGAAGGAAAAGCTAATCAGATTAGCTAGTGCATCTAGTGTAGTGTACCTTAATCAATAATAATCCGGTAGTGAATTAACTTGACGGCGGTGCGGACATCCAGCGAGCCGGCGGCGATCGAGAATCAGCGGCGGCCGTATTCTCTACTGCTAGGTTGCCAGTAAAAGCCGCCGAAGATCAGCGCGGATTGCAATCATCCAGGAGCAGCGGCGGCGGCGGCTGCCCTAAGCACTCTGGTAGCCGAGACCGCACCATCTAATTGGCCTTTAACATGGGCAGTCAGCCCTCTCGGTGTTGCCTATTGGGCTTCGGCGAGTACGTAACTTGATTATCATGGATTTGCTACCAGCGTTGGGCCATTTTTATTTGAACATTATCAGCGTTGGGCTTAAGGCTTAAGTACTAGTACTACTAGTTACATCCTTTGGTCAAATTAAAACGTATACTCGCACCCAACCAAAATAAGCGTCAATTTTATACTGACTTTATATAGAGTTTGCACTAAGTTATCAATACTTATTTCAGATCGAAGGAAGTAATTAGCAATGGCGACACTAAGTACTACTCCCTCCGTTTCAAAATATAAGATGTTTTAGCTTTGTGAAGTAAATGTATTTAGACATCTTTTAGTATGTAGATTCACTCGAATACACACACTAAAACATATCTAAATACATTTACTTCACAAACCTAAAACATCTTATATTTTAAAACGGAGGGAGTAGTAGTTACATCCTTCATCTTGCAGGACATTGTTCAGGGAATTTATAAGAGTTATGGAGTTTTTAAATCCCATATTATAGTTAAACTATCACATAACATTAAACATCATTTTGATGCACAGGCCGGATACACCCTCTATTTCGAGAAAAACATATCATCAAACGCAATTGTGAAGATCGAAGGTCATATATTACTCCTCGTATGGTTGTTATTCCAAGCAATGGCATGCTAGCTGGTTAGGCTGATAGCGTTCCATCACAGTAAGTCAGTAACAGCTCGTCCCTAAATTTCCACTTTCAGTATAAAGTCTTATGTACCGTAAGATTTCCGAATTCCACAGCAAAATTATCTGGCCTTACTGCAACGGTGGCACATAACTGCAAGCATCCATTGCATGAGGTTATGAGTGCAATACATAAATACTGGAGATTTATAATAGGTGTGGCTGTCGTTAAAAAAAATTCTCAGTCTCTCTTGTGTGTACACGACAAAAGAGCTGAAAATCTTGGAAATCAGCAAATGAGGCCCGCTTGTTTCCACTCCAGTAACATTCTGTGGGTTTTGTGGAAACACTTATTTTGAACAAGGGGATACTAGTATTAATATTATCAGGCGCTATGATCGAACTAAGAGGGAAGAGTTCAACGTAAAATAATCATGGTTTTGCTCAGATCGTACATCCCAGCGATCTTCGAAAAAAAAACCATTGTAAGCTTTTAAAACGTACAACATATGGCATTGTGGTCAGTGGAGGAAAATCCATTTAGAAAAAATGGAGTTTACTGAATTTTTGGCTAGCCCATCGAGTATCAATGGTTGTAAGAGCATCTTCAACAGATGATGTATAAAAGGGCACACAAATTAGGATAGAGCACGTGTTTTGGGCACCACTTTTGCACTTTTTGCTGCCTCATTTTTGGGCGCCCATTCCAGATGATGTTTTTTAGGGCATAGAGAAAATAAGAGAAATCCAGATGATGCAAAATGGGGCACGAAGCACATACCCAATTCAACATTTGCAAACACATATGCAACACCACTCAAATTCATCACAAATAATTCTTAAACAAATGCCAATCATAAATACTAGTCAAATGTTATTACATCACACACAAATAGTACATGATGCCTTACAAATAGTTCAACAAATAGCACTTGAATAAACACACAAACAATTAAAGTTCACATAGATCATCACTCATGGTTTGGCCCTTTGCTTACCATACCATGTCCACCACTCTTCCATGAGATCCTTTTGAAGTTCCAAATGTCGATCTTCATCTCGCATGTCTTCATAGGTCTTGAGGAAGCGTTCCACCCGATCTTGGTTGCGTTGCACACGCACGGGGCGTCCCATCAAGTTGTAGAAGCCATAGTCCAAGTCATGCCCACGCTCATTCTCAATTATCATGTTATGCATGATAATACAAGCGGCCATGATTTACCAAAGATTTTCTTGCTCCCAAAACTTGGGCAGTCCTCTCACATTAGCAAATTGTGCTTGCAAAATGCCAAAGGCTCTCTCCACATCTTTCCTTGCCGCCGCTTGAGCACTATGGAAATCACTTTCCTTCTTCCCTTTGGGAGCAACAACCGGCTTCACAAACGTTGACCACTTCGGGAAGATGCCATCTGCTAGAAAATATGGCATGTGGTAGGTGCGACCATTTGGCTTGAAACTCCACCGGAGGGGTGTCATGTGCCGCTAACTTGGCAAAGAGGGGCGACCGTTGGAGCACATTGATGTCGTTGCAAGACCCGGGCATCCCAAAGAAAGCATGCCAAAACCATGTCTCATGGTCGGCTACGGCCTCAAGGATGACTGTGGAATCCTTCTCGTGACCTCAAAATTGTCCATGCCATGCCGCGGGATAGTTCTTCCACTTCCAATGCATGCAATCTATGGAGCCAAGCATGCCGGGAAACCCACGGTTCGTCGGTTCTTGTTGTACTCCAAAAGCCTCGTCGTGTCTTGGGCATTGGGTGATCTCAAGTACTTCTCACCAAACACTCTCACCACCGCCACGACAAAGCGCTTAACACATTTGATAGCTTGGCTCTCTCCCATGGCCAAATGATCATCAACAAGATCCGCGGGGATTCCATATGCCATGATGCGCAATGCGGCAGTCACCTTCTGGATGGTGCTATGGCCAAGTTCTCCAGCGCGATTCCTTCGTTGCTCAAAGAACCGAGCATACTTTGTCACCTCCTCCGCTATCTAGTGAAACAAACCTAGTTCCATCCTAAACCGGCGTCGAAAGTACCTCTCGGGATAGGTTGTCTGCTCAACAAAATAGTTGCACATCAACTTGTTGTGCCCCTCGATCCTATCCCTCCATAGCTTCTCACGGCCAAGAACCGAACCACCGTGCTTCGGGCGCTTGTTGCTATTGTGGTGCAAGGCCATAATCATAGCAATGTCCTCCTCTTCCAACATGTCCCACTCATCGTCGGATGAAGAATAATCCATTGAGGAACTCATCTACAATTTATCAAGCTACTATGTGTCAAGCAACTTCATTCAATTATTTTTTTGGGAAATCTGATGTTTTTGCAAACCTTTTATCAAGCACCTTGTGTGCAAGGTGCGGGCGGGAGGTTGCCGGCGAGCGTCAGAGGTGGACGGCGTGCGTGGTGGTTCCCGGCGTCCGCGAAGGTGGCCGACAAGCGCCGGAGCTCCGTGGCAGCGCCTGCGATGCGAGGTGGTGGCCGTCGGGCTGCCTCCTCACCATAGGTGGACGCGGGAGCGGGAGGGCTCCAGGTCGTCGTCACGGGATAGCGGCATGGCGGGACACCAGCAGATCGACGCCTGCCGGCCTCAGACGAGCTCGCAACGGTCGTGCGCGACCTCAGAAAGGCCTTCCATGGCGCGGCGGGTGCGGCGTCGATCCCGCCGATTCAGCCAACCAGCGGAGCTCCGGCGACCATGGATAGCGGTGGAGAGCAGGGGAAGGATTGGGGGATCGACGACGAAGCGGCGGCCGGCCTATTTCTGCGTGTGCGGTGGCCGACGGCGGTCAGGGGCGAGGAAGGAGTTCAGAGGAGGTCGCGCGCGGGGAAGATTCAGGGGCGGTTCCTGTTCGCGCGCGTGGGGTGAAACGCAAGGGCACGGGTTGGGCTGCCCTTTCCGGTGATGCAAATATACATCACCGTTTTGGGCTGCCGAAGCAAAGCCCTAAATTTTTTAGAAAATATTGGGCACAGGAAAGGGATCCATCATCTGCTGCTAGACGCGTTTTTTTGTGCCCGTTCCCTAAAAAGGCAGTTAAAATACATCGTGCCCTATAAAAAGTCATCTGTTGGAGATGTTCTAACATGGTATTTGCCAAGATAGACCCTAACTGAAACTAAATTAGAACAAATAATTTTATCTGAAAATTGAAGATAAAACGAATATACTCCCTCCGTTCGCATTTAATCGGCACGAAGCATGTATTGTCCGTAGGCAGAGCACTTGACGTGATGGCGTTGATTAAAAGGGAACAAAGGTAGTACGTGCTAATTTCATTATTCATCTCAGTTAGCTATTGCAGAATCAGGATACTGTCCATGACTAGGCTCCTTACCGTGGTCTGAATGATAACAGGTTCCAGGGCAGTTGCCGTTCAGTTTCTTTGCTCACCTGAAAGACGTTAGGGTTGCAATGGCCAGAGGTTCTGTTCTCTTGCTTCGATTGCTCAAAGAAGTTCTGCCCCGGCTAATGAAACTATGGTTGCATACAAAGTTATAATCTAACTAAAGAAAAATATATATGATGATATTCATTTATAGCTAAGATAAGCCAGGCTGAGAACATGCTGTAAGCGACGCCTCTACAGAGAGCCTATGAACATGCTAACTTGAACTTTCACTTGCTACCATACAGTTCCGATTATATTGCTAACATTGTTCAGATATTCCTAAAAGAGTTCAGTGTTCTCTGAGAGAAAAAAGGGCTCAGGATTTTTATTCCCTAAAACTAATGTATTGTTAAACCAGCACATAGCAGCATAAACTGATTGCACACGCCATGGTTCATATTACAACTTTACAAGTCCTTTACTTACAAAGCATGCATGAGCAAATGACATGCTACGCCAGGAGTGTCCCAGCCATGACAGTAACAGTTTCTCCCTGGATTCGCACTCTCCGATTTGCGTCATCCAGCTCCAGGTATAGTGTTCCACCCCTTGGAGATGCCTGATGATACATGGTCATAGGAAGGAAAACTAACATGATGATTTAGCTCATCGAGAGCATGTTGCAGCATTATTTTCCAAATAAAAAATATAGACCTCCAGATAATTAATTTGTCAAAAACATACTTGAAATGCTGTCAGTTTTTGCTTCCTAAGCTTTCTACCCCAATAGGGTCCCAATACACAATGTATACTGCCAGTAACAGGGTCCTGTCACAAATATAGAGATCAAGGGTTATATTATATATGAGTTATGAAAGAGCAAGCAACATTACATGGGGAATATCGATAGACAATGAATTCCCAAAGATCAATTAAATTAGCGATGGGTTTATCTATAGCTTTCAACTAGTCCCATGTAATACTAGAGACTGCAACTTGCTGGATAAACTATCTGTCATAATTGCAACGGTGGCACTCTATCACTGCAAGCATCCATTTAGCGAGATAAAGATTGTAACTACCTTAGACAACACTGCTAATCAAAGAAGCTCTATGCCTGCTAACTGATATTATGAATGTAGATCTGGTTTTAACTAAACATAAGTAACTCACGATGATGTTCATTTATGTCAAGGACAAGAAGACAACACTACAAGACTGGAGTATCCAAGATGTAAGATATGTGAGACATTAGCACAATTAGGCATTAGGAGAGGCACTCATGCACCGATTTTCATATGGTTAGGTACATGTAGTTTTACTCAAATGTTCAATGCCCTGTTAAGTTAAACAAGTTTCACAATGTCTACATACATTTTGTTAACTAAGAAAGGACATCACCTCATCCATCCCAAATTTTGGGCAGAATAAACGTGTGAAGAAGTCATAACCAGATCCAGCAGGTGCTGGTCCTGTAAGCATAACACCTCCGCAGGATAACTTTCTAATTTCCTCGATGTTAGGAAGGATGTCAACAACCTCTTTTCCTGAAGAAAGTTCCACCTGAAAAGCCATGCAAGCTGTTTATTGAGCAACTGAATTCTCTAAAGGAGAGGTGACATAATTGAGCAATAGTTGGTAAAAAGGAACTAAGATAACAGCTGTTGAATGAGCATAGCAAGCTTCATTTGAAACTGGGAATTTTCTAATGTAACTCTGCAGGCAAAAAAGGAGAGACATTACAATGAGATCACCATCGGCCGCCGATTTGTGAACGCTGACCATTGACACGCCGTTTAGGGTCTCTGGGATGGACGGCATCTCCTCGCAATCTAGAAAATCTATCATGGGGAAATCCAACTCAATGAACAGCTTTCCCTGCTCCTCTCCTGGGACGCCAGTGCTCCCAAGTCCCGGAACTTTCTTTGCTGTCAGGATACCTGACTTGGTCATGAACTCGATCATGCCATCCTCTGCGAGCACGGTGGTGAAGAGGAAGTGGGCAGAGGCCAACGTCGCGTGCCCACATAGGTCGACCTGGAAGAAACGAGGGTTCGCAGAATAAATGCAGACCAATCAGATCAAGGAAGTAAACCATGCGAGTCCACGGGCTCTTCGGAACAATCGGTTAGTAGCAGTAAAATGGAGCTCCGAGATTCGTGGAGGGGATGCAAAGAGAGCAAGGCTACCTCCGTGAGGGGAGTGAACCATCGGAGGTGGAACCGCGGGGCGGCGCCGGCTGGCCGGGAGGAGTCGCGGACGAGGAAGGCGGTCTCCGAGAGGTTGAACTCGGCGGCGACGGACTGCATCCACCGCTCGTCCGCGGCGGCCCCGGCGGCGTTCTCCTCTTCCAGGAGGCACACCGCGGCGGGGTTGCCCTTGAACGGCTCGGTCGCGAACGCATCCACCTGCGACGAGACCACGCCGTGCCGCCGCGGCGGCGGCACGGCGCCAACGTCAGCTCCAGCCAACCAAGTGCGATTCAAGAGGAGAAAATGGGGAAGAGTTACTGACCACGGCGTATCGGATTGCTTTCTTGCCCATTTCCACGAACAAGGCGTCGCGGCTTGATGCACCGAATTTGCGTGAGTAGTAACAAGCTGCTGAATCTGATGAGTTTGGTGTGGAGTGGAATCAGCTAACTAGCGGTGGTGACTGGTGAGTTGACGACATAGAGTCTAGGTTTGGATGCTCACCAAAACCAACTACACAACTTTTTGGTAACGACTCCTCTTGCTCCAGTGATTGCCAACACTTTGTCATATTTCTATGAACTCTAGCCAACTTTAGTCTATTTTTCTTGCTATCACTGGTCAAAATATTTATTTTCATTAAAGAGCACTTTATTACTTATACACGGTCTTTGCATAGCTAAAATGCACACAGCCCAAATCCAATATCAAGCATACAAACTAAAAAAAGACGAAATTACATATCATAGTGAACAATTATAATAACGCCTAAACTGAAGAGCTGATCTGTAGGCTATACGGCCACCCATGTTGGAAAAAAATATCTCTCGCCGTAGCCTCCAACCATGTATAGACAATCTAAAATATTTGTTGGCCAAATATTGGTGGGGTTGGTTTGGACTCGAACCAAACACATTCGTAGGTTTTCTTAACATCAGTCCACTGATATGGCCCTCGTTGTCTTGTCATCTATCTAGCAACAATTGCACGTCCTAAGATTATTGTTAGATTGCCTCCGATTAGGATCGAAAACCAGTCGGGTCCATACCGAAGTTATTGTCTTATCGTCTACTCATTTCGTTCCATAATTCTTGACATGACAGTATTTTAATTTTTTTAAATTTGAACTACGACCATGTCAGGAATTATAGAGCGGACGTAGTGTTTACCAACAATTGCATGTATTATTGTCAGTAATTAAGAAGGTGGAGAAGTCTTTTAGGAGCGAAAGAAAGAAGAGAGTCATCATTTGGAAAGCTCCACAACTGCTTGATTGATGGATCCCTTTGTAGTTGTCGGGTTTGTTGAGTTGATCTTCTTTATGACGTGATGCTCTATGTGTTATCAAATCGTGGTTGTTGTAGGTTGAGAGGGCTTGCTGGATTTTCTAGCTAGTTGCTCATAGATTTGGATGTTCGCTTGTTGTTTTGTTCTATCGGTTTTTCTTAGTTTTTCGTTAATTAACTGAAAATTTTCATTTTTAATTAATAGATTGTGGCAAAGTTTTTGCCCTCATTTTTTAAAAAAAATACAATTGTTGGCATATTCTGTTTTTCTCAGGCAGGCTTATTATTAAATTTCAGGCCCCACCTAAAAGCATAACTTTTCACGCCAAAGTGAGAAATACACTTCTAAGTTTGTGTCGGACATGAATACATGATGTTAGGGTTATGTTTGTACATGGAGTTGATGCTAACTTGTCACGACACAATACCATCAGACGCATGGTAGGAGCCGACGGCATATGACAGGTGTCTGGGCGGCAGTTCTTGTGTTTTGTGGGAACTGGGGACTATAATTTGTAGTTTTGCTCCCATGATGTAGGCATGTTCAGCAAGCCTTCGATGTCGGGTTGTTGTTGTGAACTAGCATGGTGGCCCTCGTAATGCGGCAGCATGATCTTTATACTTTTCCATATATGAAGGTGAGCATCATATTTAGTGTTTCGTTTTTTTGAAATACATTTTCAAGATTCAGAGAATTCACATAATGTGATAGAAGCAAATTATACTTATTGGAGAGTCAGTATTCTCAGTGGAGTTTGTAATGATATGTTGTATTTTATGTTGGTGTTGAAGTTTAAATTTCTCTCGATTGATGCATCGTCCATGAAGGAGCCTACTTTCCCCCTTTTACTTTGGATTTACATTCTCCTCGAATCTTCTATCTGTATTTTGTCCTTAAACTGAAAGTAACTCGTTTCAATCTCCGCCCGGTTCCATTGAGGTGAGGGATGCACTAATAAATATTGTACATAGTTTAACTATGGTAGGTTATTATGTTTTTTGTGACAATTTCTTGGTGTTTGAGAGGTGTCATATGGCATGAAGGCCGATAGGCTTATTCTAAATCTTTATGATTTCAAGATACACTCTTTCACACAATAATCCAAGCTGTCCGTGATTCCTATGGCTCATTTTTTCATTTACTTTTCTAGACCATTCGGTGAATTTGATAGTCTAACATTTGAGCATGCCCTTGGCCACTTGCTACTTGTAGAAGTCAGACTTTCATATGATTTACATGTTAATAGTTTGATTATTGTTTTGTATTCATTGATGTTTGCATATATTAACAAATCATTATATGTTTAGAACCTCTAAAACATTTTTCTTGCCATATTATGTCCAAGTATGCTATTCTTATGTCCTGTCACGCGATCAGAACTTAATGGAGAACGTAGCGATCAGGTGTGGAGTTACCTCTTTAACAAATCATCTAAAAGTTGGCTTGAAATACAGATCAGCTTTTAATTTAATTTAAAAAAATTGTGATGCATCTAGACTGTTTTGTGCAGAAAAAACATAGAGTTTCATTCTCAATCCAATAGGTACTCTTTTTAGACGATTGAGTTGTCTCGAGGAAACATTATCGAATTCATTTATTTTTGAAGCTCCATGACCACCGTAGTGTTTTGTATACACTTTGATATAAAAGTGGTGTTTTTTATTAGTATGTGTGTATAAAAATATAAACTGTACCTGTATATGCGCTTTCTAAAACCGATACAAAAATAAGTGAGATGTTATATGTTTAATCTATATATAGTGTTGATTTTTCGGGTAAAGAGGAAAATTCAAGCGAGCTGTAATTAAACATCTTTTTTTCCGTTGAAGATGCGCATGTAAATATTCCATAGACTATGTACATGTGCATGGTAACTCTTTCCTCCCTTTATTTATTCAGTAATTCTATTTGTGGAATCTCCAATCTGTATCTACGTGCTCCATGCAAACTATTTTTTTCTCCCCTTCCCATATCCGATACAAGTTTGTATGGCTTGTTTGAGGTGGGTTTCATGTCAGTTTTTTTTTAACCGCATGGATCTCGTGCTAGTTTTTTCTACATTTTACGTGTCAAATAGTTTTAAATCGGACTACGTACATAATTATGTGACAGTTAACTTGTTGATAAATCTTAGCCGTAAAATTTAGATCTAACCATCAAAATAATTAGGATGACGTGGTTTAACGTGATGTCTCTATTTTAGAACTTCCGTATTGTGCTTTTAGTATATATATATATAGTAGAAGTAGATTGTGATTTCTCATCTTCAATTTTTTACAAGAAGCATCCGTTCGGCAGATGAGTTTCTGAACATCAC
Source organism: Dactylis glomerata (assembly GCA_007115705.1). Lineage (NCBI taxonomy): Eukaryota > Viridiplantae > Streptophyta > Magnoliopsida > Poales > Poaceae > Dactylis > Dactylis glomerata. The sequence continues at coordinate 12,416,178 of QXEO01000734.1, forward strand.
AGCTGTGCAAACTGAACTACTACTATCGCACAAGCATGTATTCCTTCTGAAACTGGGGAACCAACCAGGGGGTCCTAAGTACAACCATGTTCACTTACACTCCTAAGGATCACAGGTGAGAAAACTTCACATACAGAACAAAAATTTCTGAAATCATGGTCGTACCAGAGAAGCACTGATCTCGCTCGTTGCATACTTTTTTCTCGTAATCGAGCGGATAATGACCCCATCCACACTAATATTACTCCTAGTAATATTGTTGTAAGTGAACTTGCACTTGCTGGACATTGTTCAGGTCATCAAGAAGAGCTCACAAATTTTTATATCACATCCAGTGTAATGTTAAACCAGCAAATAACAGAGAATACAATTGCTAGCATCGAAAGTCATACTACAACTCCATGAATGGTTGTCCTTCGAAGCATAAACGAGTAGATTAATGTCAATGGCATGGTAGCTAGGCTAGAAGTGTCCCATCCATCACAGTAACAGCTTCTCCCTTGATTTTGACTCTCCGATTCGCGTCATCTAGTTCCAGGTATAATGTTCCACCCCTTGGAGATGCCTGACGATACATGGGCATATGATGGAAAACCCACATGATGGTTTTAGCTTGCTAATCAAGTACATATTATAGCTTTGCCTCCGAAATAAAAATATAGACCTTCAAATGTTAATAATTTTCTAAAAACGTAGGTAAGGACATACTTGATATGCTGTCATTTTTTGCTTCCCAAGCTTTTTGCCCCAATAGGGTGCCAAAACACAATGTATACTACCAGTAACAGGGTCCTGTCAAAATATAGTGATCAGGGGTTATGCGTTAATCATGAAACATGAATCTATATTAAATGGAGAATATTGATGGCCAACATGTGCTTAATAAGGATTTACATGAACACTGTTTCTTTTCATATAAAGTTAGTTTTTAATCAGTCCTACGTAATACAAGAAATCTGTCAGTGTTCCAAGGTAAGGATTACAACTACCTAGTTAACACTATTAACATATGAACAAAGGTTTATGTCTAGGATGAGCAAAGGTCTGGAACATGCTGGAAGTAGACAATTCTACAAGAGTATGGTATCCAGAGTTCCAGACTGAAAGATGCAACAGATGTAAGACATGAGTAGAATTTGGTGCAGGAAGCCTGGGACTATGGAGAGGTAATCATACATGACTTTCTTATAGTCATGTACAAATTTCGGTAAAAATATGGTCAATGACGCAGTAAGTTAAACAAGCTTCGAAATTTCTATACGAGTACATCTTTGGATTAAGAAAGGACATTACCTCATGTATCCCAAACTTTGGGCAGAAGAAGCGTGTGAAGAAGTCATAACCAGATCCAGCAGGTGCCGGTCCTGTAACTATAAGACCCCTGCTGTCCAAATTTTTTATTTCGTCGATGCTAGGAACCATATCGGCAACTTCTTTTGCTGAAGAAAGTTCCACCTGAAAGCCATGTAAGATTTCAATTTGCAATTAATGTTTCTGAAGTAAAAGTGGCTTAAGTGGGCAATAGTTCATAACAAGGAACCAAGAGACACAGTTGTTCAGCTTAAGAGAATTATCACAGTAGCACCAGCTTAAGGTCAATGACAAAGCTGATTCTCAAAAGTAATTATGCAAGCAAAAGACAGGGAGAGACAGAGACGGTACAATCAGGTCACCATCGGCCTTTGATTTGTGAACACTGACAAGAGATGCGCCATTTAGGGTCTCGGGGATCAAAGGCATATCGTCAGCGTAGTTGCAGCCCACAAAACTGTCCATGGGGAAATCCAGCTCAATAAACAGCTTCCCCTGCTCCTCTTCTGAGACACCAGTGCTCCCTGATGATGCAGTAACTTTCTTGGCAGTTAGAATCCCGGACCTGGTCATGAACTCCACCATGCCATCCTCCGCAAGAACAGTCGTGAAGAGGAAGTGCGAGGAGGCCAACGTCGCGTGCCCGCAGAGGTCGACCTGAAAACGGCGACGCATGTGCAGAAATTTTTATTGAACTACGGGTTCAGAAGTTCAGATCGATGATGGTAGTAGAAGCAGGTCACGAGCTAGGATACCTCGGTTACCGGAGTGAACCATCGGAGGTGGAACCGCGGGGCGGTGCCGGCAGGCCGGGAGGAGTCCCGGACGAGGAAGGCGGTGTCCGAGAGGTTGAACTCGGCGGCGACGGACTGCATCCACCGCTCGTCCAAGGCGCCCTCCTCTTCGAGGAGGCATACCGCGGCGGGGTTGCCCTTGAACGGCTCGGCCGCGAAGGCATCCACCTGCGACGATACCACGACGGAGTCAACGTCACGTCCCGACGGCGAGCGCGAGTTACGAAGAGGAAGGAGGGAGAGTCAGTGAGTACTGACCACGGCGTATCGGATAGCTTTCTTCCCCATTTCCTCGAAGCAGGCGGCGCCGGCGGCTGGTGCTGCTACGAAATCGCGCGAGTGGTAATATAGCTGTGATTGCTGACGATTGTGGACGGGGTATAATCAGCAATGACGAAATGGAGATTATTGGCTTTGCAACCTTTAAAAAAACCAATTGGCTTTGCAACCTTATGAGTTATAAGTTGTTACACCGGGGTATCCAAGTCCACTGTCTTGATCACCAACTAATCCACCTGATTTGATATAACAATAGCGCACGTGGCAAAAATTTCACAGTAAATAATCCCGTTGTTTCGGTGTTAAAGTGTATTTTACTACTAATTTTTAGTTTATAATTACCTTTTTAATGCATGATTTCTGTGATACAAAATCACTCCAATGATAAATTCATGTCATATAATCTTGTATTAGTTGTTGGTCAAAGACTTATCTTAAAGAAAATAAATATGTCTTCAACCTAAGGGGTATGGTTTACTAGCTATCAAGCAACCTTAGAGCACCTCTAGCAGCTTGTGTAAATTTTGATGTCTATATTACCTTATGTAGGCATGTGGAAATTTAGACACTCTCGGTTTTCTAGCAGCTTGTCTACATGCAGGTCAACTATACTCTCTTCTACATGCAAGAGTTTAAACCTAGCCTTTAGTCTTTAGACATCATGGCTAAGTTGTCAAAATATATATGGCCGCTATTTGCGCAATGTGGATATTTAGACGATGCTTTAGATAAGCTGCTAAAAAATGTTGTCTATATCTTATTTCACACCCACTCCCATAGGCTGCTAGACACAGGTGTGGTGGGTACAACCTGACGGGTACATGTCGTTAGCACACATGGTGCAGCCCAACAAGCGAGACAACACAAAAGATGCTGCCAGCATGAAGCTCGCGAAGAGGCGTATGGCGACAGGCCCATAAAGATCGCATAACTTAGCGTGCAAGGCTAGTCTTCGATTAGGACTTTGCATACTTTGTAATCCTTCCAGATACAAGATCGAGACCTGGCCTCCTATATAAAGGCTACGAGGGACCAACCCGAGGGCTCTCTCGCAACCTTGATACAATCGGCCCTAGGCTAGATTGCATCTACACCACCATAGCCATCAAGGCGATTTGTAATTTCATCTTCAATCAAGACCAAACAAGTATGAGTAGGTTTTTACCTCCTACGGAGGGGCCAAACCTTAGTAAATTGTTCCTTCTTCTATGCTTGTCAGCCAACAATTTCACCAACGCGTCTTTTCTCCTAAACCCTAGTCCATCATCCATGGACATTGTTGTAGGAGTGGAAATCGGACCTTCGCCGGGGGGCTCCCTATTGGAAATATGCCGTAGAGGCAATCATGTATGATATACTTCCTAATGTATTCATATGTTAAAGGTTTCCTTGTATGGATATTTGTATGTACCATCAGATATGTGATTCGGTTGTGGAGTTATGTACTTATATTATTCATACTAGATTGTCCTTAGTCGGTAAGGTTGTACTGGACACACAACCTAGACTAATGTGCAAGTTAGCTGATGACTCCGTTCCACTAGTCATGGACATGGTGATGTTAATCCAACTTACACTGGCTTTGATAAAGTGTTTAGCAGGTCGGACTGGCCCATATTGAGATGCAACGAGCAAGTTATCGTTTGCATATCTCAATCAATGGAATCCTTAGACCTGAGGTGATCGCATTCTCCCAGTTGTGGATCGGCCATCTTAGGGTCTACCAAACGCTATTCTGTAACGGGGTAGCCATAAAGGTAGATTTTGGGTTGGTTGTAAAAATCAAGCTGCGTGACATGGATAAACCAAGATGGGATTTTCCCCTCCTACTTGGAGAGATATTCTATGGGGCCTCTCTAGTGATATGATTCGGAAGCATGGCCACGCGCGACTCGGTTAAGAGTTAACTGAGGAGTCAGACTAAATGTTAGTCCAATGAATCACTTATCACGGATCTGAAAAAAAGTTAAGCTATTAAAGGGATGGCAACAACTCGCCGATATCTTGACAAGGTATATCATGAGGCAAAGGGACTTGGACGAAAGTCACATTGAAAAGGATCGTCGATATGACTCCACATCACTTGGGAACTAGCACGTTCTGCTAGGAGCCGCTACCAGTTATAATTTAGAGGACAAGCGTTCATGGGGCGAGTTGGACTCGGAGCCATGATAGGATACTTGGAAGAGTAACTCTAATTGTGTCCAAGTGCTTGTGGGCCTACAGGGTCACACACTTAAGGGAAAGGAGTCCACTAGGATTGGATCCAAGTGGACATTGGGATATGGCATGTTTGGGCCTCAAGTGTTGAGCCCATCTTAGTGCAATATATAAGTGGAGTGGAAGGTAAGAGTTCCTAACACTAGCCGCCACTCATATCCACTCCTAAATCGGGCAAGCTTGGATCTAGCAGTCCACTGCCCGGTGCTCCTCCCCATACATGTGGATATCGTAGAGGCGTTGCACATGCAGCGCTCAAGACAAATATTTCATGGGAGCGGGACTCGGGAGCTGTTCGTGGAACCGGACTGCACTTCCCTGATGCGCTACATCGAGTTTCCACAACCACGCGTCTAGTGGTAAAAATACGTGACCTACTCCCTAAGCAAGCTCATGGTGCTGCACGGTAGAACAAGTTTCGTTGTGTAATGGTTGCACCCGGCGCGACCCAACACTCCCCTCATGCCACTCCTATTTCCATCGACACCAGAAAGATAAAGAATAGATAAGGAGATCTACAAAGCATAAAAGAAAAGGCCAACTCAATATTAGACAAAGAGAAGAGAAAGCCCAAGAAGAGAAGTAGCCCACTAAGCCTATTAGTACTCCTACATGGGCTCAAGACTTGGGCCACAAAATACTAAGGAGCCCTTGCTTTTTCCTCCCACTTGGGGGCTTTTTAGTCTTTTCAAAGAATAGATCTTTTTACCCTTACTTATCCTCCCCGCCAAGGGTATTGGTGGTCAATTGTACAAGGCCCTAGGCCTATATAAAGACCCCCTTGGGTCATATGTGAGGCATCTCTCTACTGAAGCATGAGCTCTCTCGGGCGTGGGAGTCCTACTTCTGAGTTGATCCTTTCGGACTTCGGAGTTCGAGGGTGGTTTCGCACGTGGAATCCCCTGACTTCTTAGCCCCCAAAGGTAATCGCCCGCAGAAGTGTGACACGGCGCGTCGTGTCATCGGGCCATCCCTTTATCTCCTGAGGCTCACTCAACGGGACTAAGCCTCTCTCCCACGCGAGTAGAAGTTGAACCTGGTGATGGCTTGTAAGTACAGCCCATTGGGAACCCCAAGTGGAAGGTATGATGAGCACAGTAGCAAGTCTTCCCTCAGTTGTGAAACCAAAGTTGATCGAACCAGTAGGAGAAAGCCAAACTTCAGAAGGTGATGCGTGCTAGCTTCGTGACACTCCGGACAAGGGTGCCAGATAAACTTCTTGTCGGCGTGTCTTCCCCCAGTAGCAACGTGAAACCTGCACAACACAAACAAGTACTTTGCTCCCAACTTACAATGAGGTTGTCAATCTCATCGGTTTGCTGTAAACAAAGGAATAAGCGTATCGAGTGGTAAAAGGATAATAGTAAAGCAAGTAAAGTAAACAGAGCGAGTAAAGTAAAACGGTAAAGCTATGTAAAGGAAATTGGACCGGGGTCCACAGTTCACTAGTGGTGTCTCTCCATAAGATAAATAAAGCATGCTGGGTAAACAAATTACAGTTGGGCAATTGATAGAGTAAAGATAACGTACATACATCACGAGGATCACTATGAGACTTACTCTGGGCATTACGACAAAAAACATAGACCGCCATCCAACTGCATCTATGACTAAAAATCCACTCGCGGGGAATCATCCGAGGACCCCTTGAGTATTAAGTTGTGAACAACAGATAATTGCATTAAGCAAAGTGTGTAATGTAAACAAAGCAAATGTCCTTGGACACAAGAATGTTGTTTTCTCCCTAGTGGCAACAGCACATCTACAACCTTAGAGGTTTCTGTCACTCCCCCAGATTAAATAGAGGCATGAACCCAACTATCGAGCATAAATACTCCCTCTTGGAGTTACTAGCATCTACTCGGCCAAGATAGCTACTAGCAACGGAAAGCATGCAAGATCATAAACAACATAGAGATAATATAAGATAAAAATTCAGCACATCAACTTGACGTAGTACCAATACTCATCGGATCCCAACAAACACAACATGTATGATTACATAAAGATAATCTTGATCATGTAGGGCAGCTCACAAGATCTAAACATGAAGCACATGGTGGAGAAGACAACCATCTAGCTACTGCTATGAACTCGTAGTCCAAGGTAGACTACTCACACATCACTCTAGAGGCGACCATGGTGGTGAAGAAGGCCTCCGGCAGGGATTCCCCTCTCCGGCAGGGTGCCGGGAAGAGCTCCTGGATCCTCCCAATCTCGTTTCGATGACGGTGGCGGCTTGCAGTATGTTTCTGGGAAAAGCGATCCGTCCCTTAGGTTTTTCCCATCGAGGGGTCTTTATAGGCGAAGTGGCATCGTTAGGAGGTGGGCCAGGCGGCCTCACCATGGGTGGGCACGGCCAGGGGCTGGGTCGCGCCCCCCTGTGGTGTGGCCAGCCTCTGGCGCCCCTCCGTCTTATCTTTGGTCTTCGTGAAGCTTCGGTAAAAATAGGAGGTTCGGCTTTTGTTTCGTCCAATTCTGAGAATATTTCCTGTGTAACTTTTTTGAAACACAAAAACAGCAGAAAACAGGGAAATGGCACTGTGGCATCTTGTTAATAGGTTAGTTCTGGAAAATGCATAAAAACGCCACAAAGTGTAACAAAACACTAAGCAAATGGTGTAAGAACAAGCATGGAGCATCAAAAATTATAGATACGTTTGAGACATTCAAGCATCCCCAAGCTTAACTCCTGCTCGTCCTTGAGTAGGTAAGTGATAACAAAAGAATATTTTTTTAGGTGACATGCATCATCAAAATCTTGATCATCTATGTAAGCATTGAATGCTGGGATCAAAGAACTTAAAACATGGGCATAAAAGACATAATCTTGACAATAAAAACTTAGCAACTATGTTATAACATGAAAAGAAATACAAACGAAAGATCATGAATAATGAAACATTGAAAGTCAAACGTGTGTTCAAATCATATGGAAAAACATAGCAAATGGTTTTCAACTTGTCCTTCATGGAATAGCAAAACATAAATGCATAGGACACCTTCAAGTTTAAAAGGGAGACTACATACAAATAATTTAAGAACAAATGAAACCATAGTCATGAATCAATCAATGATAACTTTGGGACAATGCACATTAAACTCAGAATGGCAACTATGCTCTCGTAGACGGTGCATAAAGGTAGAAGGTGGTGACTCAACATAAAAGTAAAAGAAAGGCCCTTCGCAAAGGGAAGCAGTGATTGCAAGTTTTATAAACCTTCAAAATTATGGTACTTACTAGATTTGAGCTCTTATTGCCCCCATCATAGGCATCTTGAATGGTTAAGGTAAATGCAAAAACGTTTATGAGCATATGCTTGACAAATCATAAGTTGAAAACCTCATGTCCCGTGAAGTACGAATACTCAAACCTCATACTACTCGACTTAGAGTCCCAAGCAAGCTCTTGTCATTGTAAGTATACACGTAGCATCGAGAAAAGCCAACGGGGTACCTCCTTGCCCGATGACATGGAACAAGCCCACATAAAAATGACAGGACAAACAGACAATGAACACCTCGGCATCTCTTTTATTTACCATTGGTATAGCTTTTTATTTTGAGATGCGTCGTCGAATATCCACTATGGGCATGCTGTAAATTTCCACCATGAATGATGCATGGCTTAGATTAGCGGCCCAGACATTTCTCTAACACGTATGCAAACTCCATGATCCCGCAAGATTCCCAACTTATTTCACATCGCGAGTATCCATAAATAAAAGATCACAATATCAACTCAAATAAAAGAAGTGCAATGTTGAAAGCTTACCCCATGACGGCATGGTTTGGCTAATTTCCAACTTACAACGTGCAAGCATAATGTCAACATAAAAGAGCCACAATGTCAAAATTTTAAAAGCGAGAAAAGTAAAGTGTGCCATCAGGTTCGTGAGAGCTTTACTGACTAATTTTCACATAACACCAAAAGAGTTTAATTTGAAGGATAGATAAAAGCAAGTCAAATATACTTGGGAATAGCAAATTGCTAATAGGTATGTATGGTGGACACATTGGAATAACTTAGTTTTTGGGAGTTGGATGCACGAGTAGAGCTCATACTCAGTACAAAATGAGGGCTAGCAAAAGACTGGGAGCGACCAACTAAGAGAGCAATAACGGCCATAATCATGCATAGCGACAAAACATCATTAAGAGAAGCATAAAATGGCATCAAAACTCAAAAAATAAATAATCATAGAGGCTTATGTCGACTTTGTATGAGTCAAACATGTTGTAAGCATGCGCCAAGTCAACCCAAATAAAGCATCAAGGAGAAAACCAAATTAATGCTTCCAAATAATAAAAACAACGCATGATTTTTTCAAAGGCTCATTAAGCAATCTCAGTCATTTGAGACAAGTCATGCTACAGAAAAAATCACTAAGCATACTATCAAAATGACATCAAGCATGGCATGAAAAAGTCTAAGCCGCAGTCTAAACAAGCTCCCTTTTGTACGACTTTTTTGCATGAAACTTTTTCTCTTTTCCAACACCATTCAAACGTTTTTGAGACAACTCTTTTGATGAATACCAACATAGACCAGAGGTCCAAATACACCTTGATGCAAAGATAAAACAAGATATGAACAAAAATCAAGGCGAAAAACGAAAGCTAAACGTAGTTCTAGAAAAAGAGAACACTCATTGAACGATAAGAGTGAAAAATGGTGTGTTCTTGGCAAATGAAAAGCAAGTAAATCTCCTCCAAAAGAAATTTGTTGGGGTCCAACCATTTATTTCAGCAAACAAAACAAAAGAAAACTAAAAGCAAAAGTAAAGACGCTCGAAGGAAAACGCATAGTGCATGAAGCAATAAAAATATAGTGTTTTGAAAGGTGACCTGATTTTTGCCGATGAAGAAGGGGTGCCTCGGGGGCATCCCCAAGCTTTGACGCTTGTACCTATTGGATATTTCTTGGGGTGCATGGGCATCCCCAAGCTTGAGCTTTTGTCCATTCTTCAACTCATCTGATCATTCTCCAATCCCAACACTTGAAAACTCCCTTCATACAAAACTTCACACAATTCTATTAGCAACATTAGCATAAACATAATAATGAATCAACCCTTTTTGGTTCAGATCTCAACTCAAAACCACCACATATAAAGCATATACTACTGTAGAAACTTCCCCAAAAGTTCCGTGATCAAAAGAACTCAAAAAGAAAGCGATCGAGAGGCAAACACAAATAGTGGCAGAAATCTGTCAAAACAGAACAGCTGACAAAGGTTGATTTTTTCGAGGATCTTCTGTTGCTCAAATAGAAAAGTGCAAAACTAATGAAAGTTTGGATATAACCTGGGTCATATGCACAAGAAATCACAGGTCAAAAAGATAATTTTCACGAATTTTTACGGTGCAGCACCAAAATCTGTTTTAGGACAGCAACTTCCCCAAATCTTACCTCCCTCAAATTAGAGGTTCTTCTTGGCAGAACAACGAAATAAAAAGGATAAGGAGCGGTTATTACAGTAGTAATAACTTCCAAGACTCAAATAAAAGAAAAAGTACTGAAAAGAAAACAATGGGTTATCTCCCAAGAGTGCTTTTCTTTAACGCCTTTGAGCTAGGCGCAGAAAGGTGGAAATCAAGTATTTTTGAAAGAGGCATTAAGATCAACTGTTTCCTCAAGATCACCACTTACCACACTAGGCACTTTAGAAGTTCCCAAAGATGATTCAACCTGCAAGTCACTCTTAGTTGAACTAAAAGTCTTACCAATCTTAAAAACATGCTGCGGTTTAGGCACAGACACCTTGGGAACATACATAAATTTTTGCTCTTTTCCAACAAAAGCTTTCTCCTTCTTAAATTTAAGAGAAGAGAAAATTGAACTTAAAGTTTCCATAGATTCCTCTAGTTTACCAATCCTAAGGTTTTGACTATCAAGAGTAGTGCTAGCCTCTAAAGTGGTGATTCTCTTACCGATGCTTTCTACTGATTCATTAACTCGACTAGCGTTATCAAGGATACTTGGCAAACTTTTTTCTAAAGAGCTAAGTTTTTCTAAAACTTCATCCAAAGTGACCTCGGTTTTAACAATATGGATAGGTGGTACTCCCACTAAACTTTCAATTAAGTGCATGCTTCAAGAGCGGGAGTACCTAGAAAATTCCCTCCTACAAGAGTATCAAGAACGTACCTATTCCAACTAGATATACCAACATAAAAATTTCTAAGGAGGATCATGGTAGAATGCTTCTTTGTACACCTATGATGAGCATTGCTAATACGATACCAAGCATCTTTCAAACTCTCTCCCCCTTGTTGCTTAAAAGTACGAACTTCAACTTCAGGATTACTCATTCTAACAAAACTAAAAGCAAGTAAATAAAAGCAACTATAAAGGAAACTATTTTTTTGTATTTTTTATAAAAAGATGCAAGAAAAACTAAAACAAAGCAAAACTAAAAACAAAGTAAAAGATTGTGCGTGCGAGACTCCCCTTGCAGAAGTCTTCTTCCTCCCCGGCAATGGCGCCAGAAAACTGCTTGATGGCTTGTAAGTATAGCCCGTTGGGAATCCCAAGAGGAAGGTATGATGAGCACAGTAGCAAGTCTTCCCTCAGTTGTGAAACCAAGGTTGATCGAACCAGTAGGAGAAAGCCAAACTTCAGAAGGTGATGCGTGCTAGCTTCGTGACACTCTGGACAAGGGCGCTGATACGTCTCAAACGTATCTATAATTTTTGATGCTCCATGCTTGTTTTTACACCATTTGCATATTGTTTCGTTACACTTAGTGGCACTTTTATGCATTTTCCGGAACTAACCTATTGACGAAGTGCCACAGTGCCAGTTCCCTGTTTTCTGCTGTTTTTGTGTTTCAGAAGTGATACACAGGAAATATTCTCGGAATTGGACGAAACAAAAGCCAGAAGTCTTATTTTTCCCGGGAGCATCCAAACATCCGAAGAGAGGAAGGAGAGGGGCCAGAGGCCTCCCTCACAAGGGGCTGGCGCGGCCCAGGCCCTAGCTGCGCCACCCCTGTGTGAGGAAGCCCTGGCAGCCCTCTGACATCGCCCCTTCGCCTATAAGAAGCCTCGGGATGGAAAACCCTAGGGGATTCGGCAGATTTCCAGAAAGAGTTCCGTAGCTCCGCCGCCGCCACCGACGAATTTCGGGGGACAGAAGTCTCTGTTCCGGCACCCTGCCGGGACGGGGAAGTTCCCCCGGAGCCATCTCCATCGGTCTCCATCGCCGTCTCCGCCGTCTCCATTGACCTCACCGCCATCTCCATCAACCTTGCTGTCTCCTATGATGAGGAGGGAGTAGTTCATCCCCGGGGCTGAGGGCTCTACCGGTAGCTATGTGGTTCACCTCTCTCTCCCATGATGTGATCTTTATGTGATTGTGAGCTTTGTATCATGTTGAACAAGTACATGTTATTATTCAGATATTTTGTGTACTCTAGTGATATTATTAAAGTAATCTATTCCTCCTGTTATGGTGTAACGGTGACAGTGCGTGCATCATGGTGGTACTTGGTTTAGGCTACGATTGTGATCCCTTGTGGATTATGAGAATAATTATTGCTATGATAGTTTGAGTGATTTATTCCTCCTTTCATGGTGTAAAGGTGTGAGTGTGTGCACCGTGTTAGTACTTGGTCTAAGTTGCAATGATTTCTATCTTGAATTGTGATCTGATTTGTTTATCTCTATGAGTGGTGTTTGTCAAGTACTTGATGAACTTTAAGGGGTGCTTCCATAGCCACTACACAGTGATTAGTGTTATTCAATAGGAGAGTAATTCAGAGTACCTTAGCAAGAGAAGTTACTTGTTCAGTCATGTTATATTGTTGGGAGTGTGTCCACTAGTGAAAGTATGCTCCCTAGGCCTTGTTTCCAAGCTTTGCATACCGTTTACTTGCTATTTTGTTACTTGTTTGCTCGCAGTGATTTTTACTCCATATTGCAGTTACTACTTATAATCATCTATACCACTTGTATTTCACTATCTCTTCGCCGAACTAGTGCACCTATACATCTGACAAGTGTATTGGGTGTGTTGGGGACACAAGAGACTTTCTGTATCGTAATTGCAGGGTTGTTTGAGAGGGATAGCTTTGACCTCTAACCTCCCTGAGTTCGATAAACCTTGGGTGATCCACTTAAGGGAAACCTGCTGCTGTTCTACAAACCTCTGCACTTGGAGGCCCAACAAGTGTCTACAAGAATAGAAGTGCGTAGACATCAGGCGCCAGATAAACTGCTTGTCGGCGTGTCTTCCCCCAGCAGCAACGTGAAACCTGCACAACACAAACAAGTACTTTGCTCCCAACTTACGATGAGGTTGTCAATCTCACCGGTTTTCTGTAAACAAAGGAATGAGCGTATCGAGTGGTAAAAGGATAATAGTAAAGCAAGTAAAGTAAACAGAGCGAGTAAAGTAAAATGGTAAAGCTATGTAAAGGAAATTGGACCGGGGTCCACAGTTCACTAGTGGTGTCTCTCCATAAGATAAATAAAGCATGCTGGGTAAACAAATTACAGTTGGGCAATTGATAGAGTAAAGATAACATACATACATCACGAGGATCACTATGAGGCTTACTCTGGGCATTACGACAAAATACATAGACCGCCATCGAACTGCATCTATGACTAAAAATCTACTCGCGGGGAATTGTCCGAGGACCCCTTGAGTATTAAGTTGCGAACAACAGATAATTGCATTAAGCAAAGTGCATAATGTAAACAAAGCAAATGTTCTTGGACATAAGAATGTTGTTTTCTCCCTAGCGGCAACAGCACATCTACAACCTTAGAGGTTTCTGTCACTCCCCTAGATTAAATAGAGGCATGAAACCAACTATCGAGCATAAATACTCCTTCTTGGAGTTACTAGCATCTACTCGGCCAAGATAGCTACTAGCAACGGAAAGCATGCAAGATCATAAACAACATAGAGATAACATAAGATAAAAATTCAGCACATCAACTTCACATAGTACCAATACTCATCAGATCCCAACAAACACAACATGTATGATTACATAAAGATAATCTTGATCATGTAGGGCAGCTCATAAGATCTAAACATGAAGCACATGGTGGAGAAGACAACCATCTAGCTACTGCTATGGACCCATAGTCCAAGGTAGACTACTGACACATCACTCTGGAGGCGACAATGGTGGTGAAGAAGGCCTCCGGCAAGGATTCCCTTCTCCGGCAGGGTGTCGGGAAGAGCTCCTGGATCCTCCCGATCTCGTTTCGACGACGGTGGCGGCTTGCAGTATGTTTTTGGGAAAAGCTATCCGTCCCTTAGGTTTTTCCCGTCGAGGGGTCTTTATAGGCGAAGGAGCGTCGTCAGGAGGTGGGCCAGGCGGTCTCACCATGGGTGGGCGCGGCCAGGGGCTGGGCCGCGCCCCCTGTCGTGTGGCCAGCCTCTGGCCCCCCTCCATCGCATCTTCGGTCTTCGCGAAGCTTCGGTAAAAATAGGACGTTCGGCTTTTGTTTTGTCCAATTCCGAGAATATTTCCTATGTAACTTTTCTGAAACACAAAAACAACAGAAAATAGGGAATTGGCACTATGGCATCTTGTTAATAGGTTAGTTCCAGAAAATGCATAAAAACGCCACAAAGTGTAACAAAACACTAAGCAAATGGTGTAAGAACAAGCATGGAGCATCAAAAATTATAGATACGTTTGAGATGTATCACCTGGTTAACAAAAACTCTCGTGTACCTTGTGTTAGTATCGGGTGCCCAGTAACATGGTCATCGAATATGCCATTCTACTTAAACAAGCATTGACACTTGTGGCACTTTGTTGTTTCAATATGATTATTTTGATTTCCATTCCCCATCTAGAAAGCATAACCTATCGGGCCAAAGTAAGCAACGTAATGTTAAGTTTATTCCATCGCTTTGCTCTTCAAACTCAGCCAAGCCAAGTCCGACTCTTGTGGACAGAGGGATCGAACACCAGCCCAGTGTGTTTCCATACCGATGTTACTGTCTTGTCGTCTACTCATTCCGTTCCATAATTATTAACATGAATGTATTTTAAATTTTTCAAATTGAACTATAGTCATGTCAAAAATCAAAATTTTCAAATTTAAACTACAGTCATGTCAAGAATTATAGAGCGGACATAGTATTTACCAACAATTGCATGTATTATTATTAGTATATTCTGTTTTTCTTAGGCAGGCTTGTTATTGAATTTCATGCCCCGCCTAAAAGCTAACTTTTCACGCCAAGTGATCAGGTTATAGCTATTAAGGTGTAACATCCCAAGATTTTATCAAATTTTGGGGGAATTTTTTTTTCTTTTGTTTTGCTTGAGATGTTTGGAAATTCACAAGGATTTAAAACTTTTTGAGTCTATTTGAAAGATTTATTAGAAAAGTATTTTAAACTTTCTATTATTTTCTTAAGGAGCCTCTTTGAGAAAAACCTAAAATAAAAATATTATTTTCTTGCTTTTAATCAGCCTTATGCAAGCTTGCTTGCAAAAGATAGTTTTACAAAATTTGCTTTATTTAGTATGGGTTGCTTTTTCAAACCATGTTTGAGTGTGTTTCCCAATCATTATTTTATAAACTATTATTTTACTATTTTAAAAAGAATCAAGTTCAAACTCTATTTCTATTATTTTATGCAAGCAAAGCCATTAGGCTCAATTAAGATCTTTTATTAAAAAACTTGTTTTATTCTGAAAACTTGTCCCTTACTCTTTTGTATTGTTTATTTGAATTTTTTTGAAAATTTTAGACTTTGGTTTGACCTTGTTTGAAATTAATTTACTAAATATATAAAAGGAATAAGAAAACAGAAAAGAAATAGAAGAAGAAAAGGGAAAAAGAGTTAAAAGGCCGGTGGAACACTTCCAGCCCACGGCCAGAATGAGCCCACGGCCCATCTTTTCAAAACCCGAACCGTTACCCTCTTCCCTCTCTCTCCCTCACCGACAGGTGGGACCCACCTGTCATCACCCACCTCCATCCGAAATCCACGCTAGAGTTTGACCCAAAACTGCCGCCGTTAACTCCTATTGATTTCGTCCATTTCCTAGCAATAAATCGAGCAACGAGTCCACCCTATAAATCCCCTCGCCCTCCTCTCCAATTCCCCTCTTGCTCCCGAGCCGATAGCGCCACCAGGCCGGCGAATTTACTCACCGGAGTTTGCCATTGCTGCGGGCAGGAAATCTGAAATCCGGTGAGACCAGACCACCCCGCAGCCCCTTTCCAGTTCCTCTTCACTCCCCTTGTTCTGGCGCATCACCTGAAACGATCGGTTCGCCCAAAATCGCAGGGAAATCGGATGCCCCATTGCCACCCGACGCGACCGACGCCCGGAGCACCTCCAGCCGCCTTCCTCGCGCCCCTCTGGAAGCCATCCTCGACGCCGACCTTGCACGCGGACTCGCCATGATCTTCTGCACCTCGTCCTAACATCGCCGTCGAGCAGAACCCACCGGAGCGTCGCCGGAGGTCGACACCTGGCCGCGATCTCGCCGGCGACGATGAAACCCTAGCTTCAACCGGTGAGCCTCCCCAGATCTGTTCTCGTTCGTTAGATCTTAATCGGACGCCCCCGAAAGAATCACTTAACCGAAGAGGTACGATATGATCTGATCCGTCCAGATTCATTTCAATCCGACGCTCCTCGTCAGTGATCCACACGAAGAGGTACCCTGCAATCAGAACAGAGCACGTGTCAGCTTCTGGTTAAAACGAAATTCAAAATAGAATTATGAATCAGATTTGATCCCAATATTGTAAAATTCATAACTTTCGTTCTGTAGGTCCAAAAATAACAAATGATATACCGTTGGAATCTTTAGAACATCTAAAATCTAGTAGTACAATAATATCTTATATTTTATGAGTTCAATTTGAAACTATTTTCATATTGGAATCAAACCTTCTGTTAGCTTGTTAAAATCATATCTTTTGTTCTGATAATCCAAAAATTACAAATTTGTAGTCTCTGGATTCCTTAGAACTTGTAGAACATCATAGGATCAAAAAAATCCAAATTTGCTAGGTGCACACACTTTGTACATTCAAATTTATCCAAATCACTATTTTGGTGATAATCCAAATTCTATAACTCATTTTTGAGTGATTCCAATTGCAGTGACTTTGTATTACTGCAAGCTATCCAGTAGTGTCACATCTTATTTTTCTTGAACCATGTCACAATTATTCAAATTCTAATATGAGAATTTGAGTATTCCTATATAGATTAATTCTATTTCTATTTCAATCAATGTCTCCTTCTACCATAGCAAATCTTATAATCATACCTAGTCATCAATGTTATCTAAAATAACATCTTGATCAAGATCATATTCACTTAGACCTATCCTATATAGTACCCACTTATTCAAATTACAAATGTGTCATTTGAGTAAAGTGTGATACTTTCGATCTTAGTTTCTACCTTTGCTACTATGGTATTGATCAAATCAACATCATAGTACTTAACCCAATCCCATTTACTCATTAGGAACCTTAAGCCATGTTTTCAAACATCATCTATACATATCCATTACCTATAGCCATTTATTCATGTCTACTCAATCTTAGCCTTGCATTGAACTATTCAATTTGCATTTGAGTTAATTGAGTATTTCAATGTTATAAGAATCCTAGCCTAAGCTTAAGTGTAATATATACTATTTAAGAATAATTGTTATCACACTTATTCAATAGTATTGCTATTGCACTATTTTGTCTCTTGTGTGATTTACCCACATGAGATATTCCAAGATTCAATATGCTTTGATAAAGCATAAAGATCTCACTCATCATATTTTGTCTAATTCATATATATATTCAAATTGCAATTGTGCTACTTGAGTAGAATATGAATTCATCTCAAACTTAGGTTCTAATAATGTGGAGTTGTTATAACCCATACCATAGTATGTGTTATACACCATGTTGATCAATGAACCATTTGAGCCATGTCCTCAAATATCAATCATTCATACCCAATCCAATGCCTACTTAGTTTTGTTCACATGTATTGAACTATTCAACTTGCAAATGTGCTAATTGAGTAATTCAAGCATTCTTAAAACCTAGCCTAGTTCCTAAGTGCAATAGATACTATTTAAGAGTAATTGTTGTCACATTTACTCAATAGTGTTGTAGTTACACAAATTGACTCTTGTGTAATTTATTTCACATGAGCTATTCCTAAAACTCTTATATGCTTTGATAAAGCATAAAAACTTCATCAATTATATTTGCCTAGACCAATTCTCTCTCAAATCATATTGATCTTCCCCAGCTAAGCTCTCAAATCCATATCTCACAATTCATATTTACTTTGCCATATCTTTCTATCATAACATATCAATAAATCTAAATTGTTAAATAAATACTTTTCAAATTGTTTGATTTGTTTGATTGTGTTGGTATGGTATGTTTATGTTATGTTATTTATGTGCTATAGTTTGTGCGAAGAGCTACGTGCTTAGTTGAGAGAAGTGAAACGTCGTGATCTTCAAAAAGGCAAGTGACACACATATCCCTTACCTATTTTACTACTGTATTAGTGTATTTCAGTAGTATGCATGATAGGTGAAATGTTCAGCTGTTTTATCAAATGCTTAGATCCTAGTAGTATGTAGCTATCCCCAAACCCCACCTGATAGGATGCTAAATACTTTGAAAAATATTGATGCCATGCTATGATCACTTGAAAAGTGTTTTGTGAACAAATTAAGAACTTCAACTAAAATGAAATACCTGGGTGGATTGGTTTGATGATGGAGGCGATGTTGAGTGGCGACCTGGGGCTACACATTGTGTAGTTGCTGCCTGGGCGTTCACTTGTGGTTTGCCACCCAGGAACAAAGAGGTTACTATGTCTTCCATGCTTAGAGTGCTTCCAGTGCAGCCTTATGACATTATGGGCTCTGTCTTGACTGATTAGATGTGGGAGTGCAACTTGTGTGCAAGAAGTGGCTGGTAGTTGAATTATAGGTTGGGAACGGAGCTTGCCGGTTAGTTGCCCTCTCCTTCTAAAAGGTCTCGTTTCATTTTATGTATGGGCATAAAATGAATCGTAAGGTGAAAGTGCACAACCCTTGCAAGGTGTCAAAACTAATCGATTAGCCGAGTCCTCAGAATGGACAATTGAGTCTCTAGACTTGGAATGTACGGAAGAATCTCATCACCATTTCTGAATTATTTAAAATTTGTCTAGAAACCCTTAGGCAGGAACTAAGGACCATGCACTACGAGGGGTGATGGTTCCTGAGGTTCCAACTTTGTTGAGTTTCGCCCAGAACTACATACCGGCTAGTATGTAATGTATGGGGGTTGTCTTGACCCTTAAAACATAAAAATTAAAAGAAAGTTTTGAAAATGATTTTAGGATAAAATTGGCTTTCTGCAAATCAGCCTATGAGATCCACCAGCCAAATGTCATGTAGTATAGTCTTTCCACAAAATGCCACCAAATATGTGTCATTTGCCAGTACATCATTGTACTGACCCCTCTGGGGATGCATATTCAAACGTGCAGGTTTTATTTCAAGTAAGGAATCAGGAGTAGGATCTCGAGACTACATTCCAACATGTCTGCCTGTGGCACGTGATGAAGAATGGAGGCTCCCTGCAACTATGCTTTATGTTGTGTACTCGTAAGGTTGACGACCTATGTAACTTGATTTACATTGTAATATTGATGCTATTGCAATGATTACTTATTTTGTACTGTGGTGCTATCTACTGATCCAGGGAATAGCACAGATACACAGGAGTTCTGCCTTTAGCAAAAGGTAGGGCGCTACATAAGGCCCGTTATCTTAGTACCCGTGGGGCCCAAGAGTTAGGCCCAAGCATAGTGCTAACGCCAAGTTGATGTGGGAATATGCAGTTGATGGTCCTTGTGTGTGGTGAACAACCAGCCCGTTGGGAACCCCAAGAGGAAGGTGTGATGAGTATAGCAGCTAGTTTTCCCTCAGTTAAGAAACCAAGGTTTATCGTTCTTGGAGAGAAGGGACAATAACGACTGAAGGTGATGCAGACTGACTTAGTAACACTCCAACAAGGGTGCCGTTTAATGATACTTGTTGACTCGTCTTCGGCCAGTAGCAACGCAGAACCTGCACACAACACAACCAAGTACTTTGTTCCCAACTTGCGATGAGGTTGTCAATCTCACCGGTTTGCTTGAAACAAAGGTTATGAGCGTATCGAGTAGAAAACAGTAGAGTATGCGAGTAAAGTAAACAGTGCGAGTAAAGTAAACAGGTGATAGCAATATGATGGAAATAGGACCGGGGTCCACAGTTCACTAGTGGTGTCTCTCCATAAGATAAATAACACATGCTGGGTAAACAAATTATAGTTGGGCAATTGATAGAATAAAGATAAACGTGATATGTCAAGAAGATCACTATGAGATTTACTCTGGGCATTACAACAAAATACATAGACCGCCATCCAACTGCATCTATGACTAATAATCCACTTGTGGCGAATCAATCCGAGAACTCCACAAGTATTAAGTTGCGAACAACAGATAATTGCATTAAGCAAAGTGCGTAATACAAACAAAGCATATGCCCTTGAGCATATGAATGTTGTTTTCTCCCTAGTAGCAACAGCACATCTACAACCTTAGAGGTTTCTGTCACTCCCCCAGGTTAAATAGAGGCATGAACCCACTATCGAGCATAAATACCCCCTCTTGGAGTCACTAGCAACTACTCGGCCAAGATAGCTACTAACAACGGAGAGCATGCAAGATCATAAACAACATAGAGATAACATAAGATAATATTCAGTATAGCAACTCAATCATAACACCAATATTCATCGGATCCCAACAAACCAAACATGTAGAATTACATAACGGTGATCTCAATCATGTAGGGCAGCTCATGAGATCTAAACATGAAGCACATGGTGGAGAAGACAACCATCTAGCTACTGCTATAGACCCATAGTCCAAGGTGGACTACTCACTCATCGCTCCGGAGACAAGCATGGCGATGAAGAAGACCTCCGGTGGCGATTCCCCTCTCCGGCAGGGTGCCGGGAAGAGCTTCTGGACCCTCCCGATCTTCAGGTCGACGACGGCGGCGGATCGCAATGTGTTCTGGAAAAGTGATCGGGTACTTAGGTTTTTCCCGTCGGGGGGTCTTTATAGGCGAAGGGGCGATGTCAGAGGTGGCCCCAGGCCTCCTCACGCCAGGGCGGCGTGGCCAGGTGTTGGGTCGTGCCAGCCCTGCGTGAGGGTGGCATGTGGCTCCTCTCCTTCTTCTCTTCGGATGACTGGAAGCTCCCGGACAAAATAAGACTTCAGGAATTTGTTTCGTCCAATTTCGAGAATATTTCCTGTGTATCACTTCTGAAACACAAAAAATAGCAGAAAACAGGGAACTGGCACTGTGGCGACTTGTTAATAGGTTAGTTCCGGAAAATGCATAAAAGTGCCACGAAGTGTAACGAAACATTAGGAAAATGGTGTAAAAACAAGCATGGAGCATCAAAAATTATAGATACGTTGGAGACGTATCAAGCATCCCCAAGCTTAACTCCTGCTCGTCCTCGAGTAGGTAAGTGATAACAAAAGAATAATTTTTGAGGTGACATGCACCTACACAATCTTGATCATGTATGTAAGCATTTGTGAGTTGGGATCATAAGAACTTAAAACATGGGCATGAAGATATAATCTTGATAATAAGAACTTAGCAACCATGTTGTAAACATGCAAATGAACACAAACAAAAGATCATGAAAATGAAACAATGAAAGTCAAACGTGTGTTCAAATCATAAGGAAAAACATACAAATGGTTTTCAGCTTGTCCTTCAAAGAGAGCAAAACATAAATGCATAGGACACCTTCAAGTTTAAGAGGGCGACTAGATACAAATAATTTGAGAACAAGTGAAACCAACAATATGAATCAATCAATGAAAACTTTGGGACAATGCACATTATACTAAGAATGACAACTATGCTCTCTTAATGGTGCATAAAGAAAGAAGGTGGTGACTCAACATAAAAGTAGATGAAAGGCCCTTCGCAGAGGGAAGCAGTGATTGCAAGTTTTATAACCTTCAAAAATTATGGTACTTACCGGCTTTGAGCTCTCATTGCCCCCATCATAAGCATCTTGAATGGTTAAAGTTAATGCGAGAACAATTATGATGCATATGCTTGACAAATCATAAGTTGAAAACCTCGTGTCCCATGAATATGAGTACCCAAACCTCATGCTACTTTACTTAGAGTCCCAAGCAAGGCTCTTGTCATTGTAAATATATGCATATCATTGAGAACCGCCAATGGGGTACCTCCGTGCCCGATGACATGGAACAAGCCCACATCAAAATGACAGGACAAGCAGACAATGAACACCTCGACATCTCTTTTATTTGCCATTTGTTTAGCTTTTTATTGTGAGATGCGTCGTCGAATGTTCACCATGGGTATGCTGCAAATTTCCACCATGAATTATGCATGGCTTAGATTAGCGGCCCGGCGTTTCCCTAACACATATACAGACTCCATGATCCCCACAAGATTCCCAATTCATTTCACACCGTGGGCATCCATAAACAAAAGATCACGATATCAACTCAAATAAGAAGTGCAATGTTGAAAGCTTGCCCATGACTGCATGGCTGGGCTAGTCTCCAACTGACAACTTGCAAGCATAACAACTCAACATAAGAGACCACAATGTCAAAAAAAATTAGAACAGGAAAAAGTAAAGTCTGCCTTCCGGTTCGTGAGAGCTTTACTGACCGAATTTCGCATAACACTGGAAGAGTTTAATTTGAAGAGAAAATAAAAGCAAGTCAAATTTACTTAGAATAGCAAATTGCTAGTAGGTATGTATGGTGGACACTTTGGCAAACTTTGTCTTTTAGGAGTTGGATGCACGAGTAGAGCTCATACTCAGTACAAGGCGAGGGCTAGCAAAAGACTGGGAGCGACCAACTAAGAGAGCAATAATGGCCATAATCATGCAAAGCGACAAAGCGACATTAAAAGAAGCATAAGATGGCATCAAAAGTCAAAAACTAAATGATCATAGAGGCTAATGGCGACTTTCTAAGAGTCTAACATGTGTGAGCATGCGCCAAGTCAACCCAAATAAAGCATCAAGGAGAAAACCAAAATAATGCTTCCATACAATAAAAACAACGCATGATTTTTTCAAAGGCTCATTAAGCAATCTCAGTTATTTGAGACAAGTCATGCTATAGCAAAACCACTAATCTTACTATCAAAAAGACATCAAGCATGACATGAAAAAGCCTAAGCCGCAGTCTACACAAGCTCCTTCTTGTACCACTTTTTTGCATAAAGTTTTTTCTCTTTTCCAACACCATTTGAAATTTTTAAACACACCTCTTTTGATGAAAACCAATAAAGATCAGAGGCAAAAATACACCTTGCTGAAAAGATATGACAAGGTCTGAACACAAATCAAGGCGAAAATGAAAACCAAAAGCAGTAGCGGAAAAAGGAGAACACTCGGTGAAATTGTAGGAATGAAAAACGCAGTGTTCTTTGCAAATGAAAATGAGTACATATCCTCCAAAGGAAATTTGTTGGGGTCCAACCATTTATTGCAGCAAACAAAACAAACTAACTAAGAAAACTAAAACAACTAACGCTCCAAGAAAAACACATAGTGCATGAAGCAATAAAAATATAGTGTTTTGAAAGGTGACCTGATTTTTGCCGATGAAGAAGGGGTGCCTCGGGGGCATCCCCAAGCTTTGACGCTTGTACTTCTTGGATATTTCTTGGGGTGATGCATGGGCATCCCCAAGCTTGAGCTTTTGTCCATTCTTCAACTCATCTCATCATTCTCCAATCCCTACACTTGAAAACTTCCTTCATACAAAACTAAACACAAATCTATTAGCAATATTAGTGTAGCATAACATATAATCAACCTCTTTTTGCTTCAGGTTTCAACTCAAAACCACCACATATATAGCAAATACTACTGTAGCAACTTCCCCAAAAGTTCCATGATCAAAAGAACTCAAAAGAAAGCGATAAAGCGGCAAACACAAATATTGGCAGAAATCTGTCAAAACAGAATAGCTGACAAAGGACGAATTTTTGAGGGGTTTTCTGTTGCTCAAATCAAAAAGTGTTCAACTAACGAAAGTTTGGATATAACCTGGGGCATATGCACAAGAAATTTCAGATCCAAAAGATATACAGAGAATTTATACGAATTTTTACGGTGCAGCACTGAAAACAGTTTCTGGACAGCAACATCCCCAAATCTTTACCTCACTCGAATTAGAGGCTTCTCTTGGCACAAAAACAAAATAAACAAGATAAGGAGTGGTCATTACAGTAGTAATGACTTACAAGACTCAAATAAAAGAAAAAGTAATGAAAGTAAAACATTGGGTTATCTCCCAAGAGTGCTTTTCTTTAACGCCTTTGAGCTAGGCGCAGAAAATTGCGAATCAAGTATTTTCAGAGGAAGCATTAAGATTAACTGCAGAGGTCTTGTCAATAAGGCATTGTATTTCATCCACATAAGTTTTAGAAGACCCTTTGTGATCATGCTTTGGTTCACTCAAATCACACACAAAAAATTTGGGACAGATCCAGTCAAAATTATTTTCGAAAGCTTCACATAATCCCAAGAGCTTGCTAGGTATAGGTATTTCGGCTCCTTTATCGTTAGTACTAATAACCTTTATAGGTGAACTGAGTTTATTAAAACGTTTAAGAACTTTTCTAGCTTCAATAACGACATCTTTAAATTCTAAGCGCAAAGTTTCCAAAATAAAAAGCTTTCTTTTCAGGATCTTCAATTTCATGAAGCTTACGGAACATGTATTGCGTAAAAGGATTAAGACTAGCAAACCTAGTTTCCAACATGTGAATCAAATAAGCAGAAGCAACTTCAATAGTAGGAGCTAGCTCAACCAAAGATTTCTCCTCAACTTCCTCATGCATACTAATGTGATTAAAGAACTCCTCAATGTTACTTTTTCCAATAATTGAACCACTACCTACTGAGAGGTCCTCCAGAACGTACTTAGGGATCAACATAATGAACTAAAAGTAAAGAAATAACAACTACCAAGGATTCTTTTTTTGGGGTTTTTTATATAAAATGATGCAGGTAAAATAAATAAAGTAAAGCAAAACAATAACAAAGTAAAGGATGTGCGTGCGAAAACTCCCCTCGCAGAAGTCTTCCAATCTCCCCGGCAACGGCGCCAGAAAAGAGGCTGCTAACGCCAAGTTGACGTGGGAATATGCAGTTGATGGTCCTTGTGCGTGGTGGACAACCAGCCCGTTAGGAACCCCAAGAGGAAGGTGTGATGAGTATAGCAGCTAGTTTTCCCTCAGTTAAGAAACCAAGGTTTATCGTTCTTGGAGAGAAGGGACAATAACGACTGAAGGTGATGCAGACTGACTTAGTAACACTCCAACAAGGGCGCCGTTTAACGATACTTGTTGACTCGTCTTCGTCCAGTAGCAACGCGGAACCTGCACACAACACAACCAAATACTTTGTTCCCAACTTGCGATGAGGTTGTCAATCTCACCGGTTTGCTTAAAACAAAGGTTATGAGCGTATCGAGTGGAAAACAGTAGAGTATGCGAGTAAAGTAAACAGTGCGAGTAAAGTAAACTGTTGATAGCAATATATTGGAAATAGGACCGGGGTCCACAGTTCACTAGTGGTGTCTCTCCATAAGATAAATAACACATGCTGGGTAAACAAATTACAGTTAGGCAATTGATAGAATAAAGATAAACGTGATATGTCAAGAAGATCACTATGAGATTTACTCTGGGCATTACAACAAAATACATAGACCGCCATCCAACTGCATCTATGACTAATAATCCACTTGTGGCAAATCAATCCGAGAACTCCACAAGTATTAAGTTGCGAACAACAGATAATTGCATTAAGCAAAGTGTGTAATGTAAACAAAGCATATGCCCTTGAGTATATGAATGTTGTTTTCTCCCTAGTAGCAACAGCACATCTACAACCTTAGAGGTTTCTGTCACTCCCCCAGGTTAAATAGAGGCATGAACCCACTATCGAGCATAAATACCCCCTCTTGGAGTCACTAGCAACTACTCGGCCAAGATAGCTACTAACAACGGAGAGCATGCAAGATAAACAACATAGAGATAACATAAGATAATATTCAGTATAGCAACTCAATCATAACACCAATATTCATCGGATCCCAACAAACCAAACATGTAGAATTACATAACGGTGATCTCAATCATCCAGGGCAGCTCATGAGATCTAAACATGAAGCATATGGTGGAGAAGACAACCATCTAGCTACTGCTATGGACCCATAGTCCAAGGTAGACTACTCACTCATCGCTCCGGAGGCAAGCATGGCAATGAAGAAGACCTTCGGTGGTGATTCCCCTCTCCGGCAGGGTGCCGGGAAGAGCTTCTGGACCCTCCCGATCTTCAGGTCGACGGCGGCGGCGGATCGCGATGTGTTCTGGAAAAGTGATTGGGTACTTAGGTTTTTCCCGTCGGGGGGTCTTTATAGGCGAAGGGGCGATGTCAGAGGTGGCCCCAGGCCTCCTCACGCCAGGGCGGCGCGACCAGGGGCTGGGCCGCACCAGCCCTGCGTGAGGGTGGCATGTGGCCCCTCTCCTTCTTCTCTTCGGATGAATGGAAGCTCCCGGACAAAATAAGACTTTAGGAACTTGTTTCGTCCAATTCCGAGAATATTTCCTGTGTATCACTTCTGAAACACAAAAACAGCAGAAAACAGGAAACTGGCACTGTGGCGACTTGTTAATAGGTTAGTTCCGGAAAATGCATAAAAGTGCCATGAAGTGTAACGAAACATTAGGCAAATGGTGTAAAAACAAGCATGGAGCATCAAAAATTATAGATACGTTGGAGACATATCACATAGATATAACCAAAATATGAGATGATATTGTATACGGACATTGTAATTTGTATTGAGCCCGACCGGATCCTCGAGACCTGGCCACCAATATATAGGGGCCAGGAGAGGCCAGCCAGGGACAGATTGAGATTGAGCCAATTGATTACTAGCTTGTTCTCAACACGCATCAAGTTTCACCTTGTTTGTCTGATCTTTTACCTTCGAGTTTATCCGACACCCTCTTCCCCCGATCCTAAGTCCTTCATCTAGGACATTTGCCGAGTTAACCCTCGTCAATTGGCGCCGACCGTGGGGAGCTTGGGCGTTGGAGTCATGAATTCGACGGCTTTTTCTCTTTCAGCCAACAGCAACCTGAAAGTCGACAGAAACCAGATATCCTTTGGAATCGTAGATTTTTAACCACATCCACCAACCCTTACTCAGGTCTTCCAAGCTTGGATCAGGAGATGGACCTGACGTTTGGAAACCTAAACTTTCATGTCGGCTCCCTCAGAGCAATTCGCCTTTCAGACCCGACAACATCGGGTCTGTCGACAGAGAAAACCGTGTCCGTGGCGATATCAGATTCATTGGTTGGCTCCTCTAGCAAGGTAAACTCGCCGGTCAGCTTCACACCGACAAAAACTACAGAGTGCACTATCGAAGAGCTCGATGAAATCATGGAGAACCTTGACTTAGGAGAAACGTCAGGTCACTCAGATAAAGGTTCCAGTGAGAATTTTGGCAAAGGTACAATAGCGGACTTCACCACCCGAGACGGCGGTGTCTCCGACAATGACAAGAGCATGTGGAGATCAGAAGAGAGGTACACTAACAACATACACCAAGTATGCGTTATAATAACTGAGGAAGGAGAAGACGATGATGGCAGGAGTAACTTGGTAATCAACGCAGAAGGTGGCAACCCAGGGAATAACCACAGGAAGGAAAAGGAGAAAGTGTATGTCTCGATAGGAGAGTGGAGGACGATCATGTCAGCAGTCAATCACGGTACATGAATACCCGCGGATTCACGAAGAGAAGTTCTAATGGGGTACCAGTATGCCCTACACCAGCCCAAAAAGAAGCTACTATAAGAAAAAAAGCGAGCTAAGGAGAAGCCACGAGTCCAACAACACGTCAAATAGGCCATCTTGGAAAGAATACAACGAAACGTCAGAATCAAGTGAAGAAAGGAACCGTGAGCCAAAACACAATAGGAGGAGGACAGAATGGTCAAGGAAAGGAGGCCACAACTCATTTTTAGCAGCAGATGAGGAAGAGAACATTATGCAAGACACGCCAGAGGCAGCACTAGTAGCGGCACAAGCATACCTGTTAACCACACAGCCAGAACACGGAGATCCATGGGAAAGCATGCATCAAGCCGCTATAAAAAGCCTTGGGTTGATCAGAGATGAGTTAAAGCAAAAAAAATTGTGGAAAAGGAGGCAACACATCACGAGCAGACAGGAAAAAGAAGGTGAAAGTCCCAATCTACGCGAACCCGAAGATCCAGTTCACCGAGCAGGAAAAATTACAAGGCACAAAGAGAAGATGCACAGAATATCATCACACAAGCTCGGGTAAATAGGTCACGCTATGAGTGGATGAAGGAAACTATGAAGATGAAGAAAAAGAAATGGGGGCACTATGCTTTACCTGAAGGGTTCGTAGAACGCAGGTACCTAAGGGATTTAAGTTACCACACGACCAGCAAAATATGATGGGTCACAAGAACCCAAATTATGGTTATCAGATTATCTTTAGGCAGTAAAAATACTCGGGGGCTTAAGGGCAACAGCAATGCAAAGCTTGCAGCTACACCTCACCGGCGCAACACGGTCTTGGTTAAGCAAGCTTCCCGATGATTCCATCGGAAGCTGGGGCGAGCTAGAGGATCAGTTCACAAGGAATTTCCGCTCAACGTATACGCGATCAACATCAATAGAGAAAGTTAAATCTTGTATACAGAAAAGTGGCAAGACGTTGCGCTCATATATACAACGGTGGAGTATAATAAAAATTCAGCAGAAAACATCTCCGACGAGCGAGCAACAGATGCCTTTGCATTTGGCCTTCACCGTTTGGATCTCGTTGAAGAATTGGGAAGAATAAGACCCAGAATGGTGTCAGAACTAATGGAAATAGCAAACAGATTCGTAGATGGAGAGGATGCTTATCACAATAAAAGAGCACATTCACCCAAGCATGACAGATCAAGCAGATATAACAACCAGAGGCGCAGATCTCATAATGAAGACAACAACATCTCGCGCAACCAAGTATCCGCAGGGTACAAGAGGAGCGACGAAGAAGGAGGTGAGCATAAGAGCAGAGATTAACATAAAAAAATTCCAGAGGGGACAGGTCCAGATACTTTGATCCATCAGTAGAAGACATCCTTAATGGACATTGCCGTATTCACTATGCATACCTCGACTGAAAAAGGTTTCCAACCATCTGATGAGAGATTGCAGGACGTTTGTAAAACTGCAAGAAGCCATGGAACTAAACCAAGGAGCAAAACTAGGATCCACAGCTTACGACAAGAGAACCGTAAATCACGGATATCCAATACAAAGTGGCCAAGGCTATCCCCAATCAAAGGTGTACATCTCCTCAATGATCCAGCCTATTCCAAAGTCTAAAAAGGAACAGAAAAATATATCTAGACAGGTAAACCTAGCAATATCATCACCACCAGCCACCATAGAGTACCTACGGTGGTCGGACCAGACAGTCAGGTTTAGCAGAGAGGACCACCCGAGAAAAGTACCCAGGCCAGGTCACGCACCAATGGTATTGAAGGCGCAAATCGGAGGATACGATATCGAACGAGTATTCATTGATGCTAGCGGTGGTATAAATCTAATATATGCAATAACATTAAAGGCAATGAATATATCAATGGACTGGCTGCAGCCAACAGACTGCTCTTTTCACGGGATAGTACCAGGAAGCGCAAATCATCCACTAGGTAGAATCAAACTCAATGTTTGCTTCGGTGACAGCGGCAACTTCCGAAGGGGAAAGTTGGAATTTGAAGTTATGGATTGGCCATCACAGTATCACGCAATCCTAGGACGACCAGTGTTCACACGGTTCATGGCAGTACCCCACTACGCATATCTCGCACAAAAAATCCCAGGGCCAAAGGGAGTCATCACAGTCAAAGGGAGTTTTGAAGTATCAGACACCTGCGAAAAAGAATTCAACAGAATGGCACAAACCTTCGGTATGATAGCAGAATACGCACGGCTCAAATGAGAGACTAATCATAATGTACTACCCGACATAGGTCGATCCCTGCCAAATCAGGCTTTCGACTCAACCCAAGATTCCAAGAAAGTACGGGTTCATCCCACGGACCCAGCGATCCCGCATAGGAAAGCACGCTCATCGAGTTCCTCCGTGAGCATAGGGAAATCTTCGCATGGTGTCCTTCAGACATGACAGGGGTTCCCAGGGAACTTGTCGAGCATGCACTCAATGTGGATCCAAAAGCAAGGTCGGTCAAGCAACCTCTTCGATGATTTGACAAACCGAAGCGTAAAGCAATAGCACCCGAGCTGGATAGATTGGAAAATGCAGGCTTCATCAGAGAAATCAAAACTTCGACTTGGGTGTCCAACCCAGTGATCGTCCCGAAGAAAAACACAGACGTATGCCGTGTATGTGTCGACTACACATCCCTCAATAAATATTGTCCAAAGGATCCCTTCCCGCTACCCCGCATAGACCAAATAATTGATTCAACTGTGGGATGCGCAAGGCTTTCCTTTCTAGGTGCATATTCGGGATACAACCAGATCAAGCTGAAAAAACAAGATGATGAAAAGACAGCCTTCATCACACCGTACGACAACTTTTGCTACCAAGTAATGCCTTTCGGCCTCAAGAATGCAAGAGCAACCTACCAGAGGATTAGGCAAAACTGCCTCGGAGGCCAAATAGGTCAAAATATCCAAGTATAAATCGACGATGTGGTCATCACCACAAGAAAAGAGGAGTCCATAATCGATTACTTGAAGTAAACCTTCGACAACCTAGACAGATACAAGCTAAAGTTAAACCCAACCAAATGTTCCTTTGGTATTCTAGCAGGACAACTTCTAGGATTCCTGGTGTCGGCAAGAGGAATAAAGGCAAATCCAGAGAAGATTCAGACAATACTCACAATGGGAAAACCAGCAAAACTGCATGAAGTACAACAACTTGCAGGGCGTGTAGCAGCACTAAGTCGATTTGTCGCACGACTGGGCGAAAAGGCCCTCCCATTCTATGCACTCATGAAAAAGTCGGATAAAAAATTTGAGTGGACAGAAGAAGCGGACGCAGCGTTCACATAGCTGAAAAAGTGCTTTCCACACCACCAGTGCTGGTCGCACCCAAAGAAAAGGAACCGTTATTACTATATATCGCCGCCACGCATCAGGTGGCAAGCACGGTGCTAGTGGTCAAACAAAGTGAAGAGGGGAAGGCGCATGGAGTCTAGCGTCAGGTGTACTTTCTCAGCGAGGTACTATCACCATCAAAGCAGCGTTACCCGCACTACCAAAATATGTGTTAAGGATGAGTTTTCCGCAAGCTTCCAATAATGAAGCCGAATACGAAGCTCTCTTGCACGGAATGAAGATGGCTAAAGCATGCGGTGCTACTCGACTAAGGATATTTGGGGACTCAAATCTCGTGGTTCAGTAAGCAATGAATCATTGCGATGCTACTAGCGACAACATGACCACGTACCAGAATTTGTATTACTATCTAGAAGGAACTTTCAACGGCTGCGAAGTATCACACATTAGCAGGGCAAGCAATGAGAAATCCGATAATCTGGAAAACATCAGGTCTCAATGTTTACCGGTACCACCAGGAGTTTTCTGGGAGGAAATCGTAGAGAGGTCAATAAAAGAAAACAAAACTTTGAGTTCCAGTAAACAAGGTCAGCATGCAACGGCGGGCTCGGGGGCTAACAAAGCAGCAGCAGAAGGCACAGCAGAGCCAGAGGATGTCATGATGGTTGAAGTAACCTGGATGCAGCCATATCTAGCTTACATGATCAATAAAACACTACCCGAAGATGTGGTAGAAGCATGAAGGATAGTACGACTGACAAGGGTATAGCTAATAGAGCCCGTTAGTTGAGTACCCCTAAGGCCCGTATAGCTAGGCCCAATTGTAATAATAGTCGAATACGAGTCTTTACCGTATATCGATATTGTAATCTGTATCGGACCCTACCCGATCCTCGAGACCTGGCCATCTATATATAGGGGCCAGGAGGGGACGGTGCAGGCCAGATTGAAGGCAAGCCAGGTTGAACACCCAAGTTTACTTTCGACGCACACCTATTTCGACTAACTTTACCTTCGAGTTCATCCGACGCCCTATCTCCCCGATCCTAAGTCCTTCATCCAGGACATTTGTCGAGTTAACCCCTCGTCAATTGGCGCCGACCGTGGGGACTTGGGCGTTGGAATCATGAAATCGATGGCTTTTTCGCTTTTAGCCAACAGCAGTTCAGAACTCGACGGAAGTCAAGAGATGGAGTTAACCATTGGAAGTTTGAGCATCATCGTTGAACCATCGGGTTCATCCCGCCTCTCGGATTCGATGAAACCAGATCCGTTGGCAAACAAGCCCAAAACAGAAGAAACATTGGAATCATCAGAAGGCTCTTCCAGCGAGGCAAACTCGCCGGTCAGTTTCGACAAAACACCAATCGTAGAAGGCGACAAAATTCAGAAAAATTTCGACTCAGAAGAAATAGCGTGTCAGACGCACAACAACGCAAAGGACTTCACCGTGGGAAGCAGCGGCGTCTCCAAGGTACATCAGTTATGCGTCATTATCACTAAAGCAGAAGAAGAAAACAATAGCAAAGGAAATAAGAATGTCGACAGGCAAGTCAACAAAGTAAAAGATCACAACAAAAAGGAAAAGGAGAAAGTCCATGTTTCGGCTGGTGAATAGAGGATGATCAAGTCAGCTATCAACCACGGTACAGAAGTACCCGAAGGATCGAGAAGAGAAGTACTAATGGGATATCAGTACGCATTATACCAGCACAGGAAGAAACTAAGGGAGGAAAGAGATATGGATTTTCAAGATAATAGCAGTATATCAAGAGAGGAATACTGGGAAGACTACAGTGAGGATTCAGAATACAGCAAAGAAAGGCGCGGAGACCCAAAACACAACAGGGGGCGACATCATACGGCAGAGAAGAGGAGTGCTCAAGGAGCCCCACCCCGCAGCTAGAAGAGGAGGAAGTTTACTTCATACAAAAAACACCAGAAGCAGCACTAGTAGCAGCACAAGCGTATTTATTAGCTACAAGACCAAAACCTGGAGACCCACGAGAAGACATGCACCGAGCCGCGATACGAAGCCTCGGAATAGTAGAAGGAAAGATCAGGGAACAAGGTCCAGAGACGAAGTCGACAAACTGCAAGGGAAATGGAGAGGAGAAGTTTAGATACAATTTCAAAGATAACGAGTATAGCGAGTCATCAGAAGAGAAAAAGCGACAGAAAAGGAAGGAGGACGCAAGAAGTATAATAGCACAAGCTCGAGTAAATAAATCACGTTACGCTTGGAGGGAAGAGAACTACGAGGACGACGATAAAGATATGGGTGCGTTATGCTTTACCCGCAGGGTTCGCAAAACACGGGTACCCAAAGGATTCAGATTACCACACGACCAACCTAAGTATGATGGGTCGCAAGAACCTACCCTATGGTTATCGGATTATCTGCAGGCAGTGCAGATATTAGGGGGAACAAAGGCGACTGCAATGCAAAGTTTGCAGCTGCACCTCACCGGCGCCGCACGGTCCTGGCTGAATACCCTACCCGACGAATCCATCGGAAGTTGGGGGGAACTCGAAATTCAATTTGCAAGAAATTTTCGTTCCACCTACAAATGCCCAGCGTCACTGGAGGAAGTTAAAACATGTGTGCAAAGAAAAGGCGAAACGCTACGTTCTTATATCCAACGCTGGAGTATAATCAAAAACTCAGTAGAGGACGTCTCTGACGAACGAGCAATAGACGCCTTTTCGGCCGGACTTCGTCGCTCAGATCTCGTGGAAGAAATAGGAAGAACAAGACCCACGACAGTAACCGAGCTAATGGAACAAGCCAACAAATTCGCTGATGGAGAGGACGCGTATAACAATAAAAGAGGACGTTCACCAGAAGTCGACAAAATAAGTAGACAGAGGAGACGATACCGCAGCAGGGATAATCAAGGAAGGCGAAATCAGGTGGCCGCAGGTTACGTACTAGAAGAAGAGGAAGGAAATGAAAGCAGGATGTTTCAGGCAAAAGGAGTAGAAAAATCGAGATACTGCGGTCCTTCCACCGAGGATATGCTATACGGACCTTGTCGAATCCACTACGCGTACCTCGACGGGAAAAGAGTCTCAAATCACCAGATGAAGGATTGCAGGACATTCCTAAGGTTGCAAAGCGCCATGAGCTCGAAACAAGAAGGGAGGCAAGGAGAAAGACACAGAAGTCAAGGATATCAAATGCAAAAGCTAGCAAGGCACTTAGAGTCAAAAGTGTGCATATCAGCCATGATTCAACCAGTACCCAAGTCGAAGAAGGAGCAAAAGAGCATATCCAGGCAAGTCAACCTAGCAATATCATCACCACCAGCTACCACAGAGTACCTGCGGTGGTCAGAACAACCAGTCAAGTTCAACAGAGCAGACCACCCGAGGAAAGTCCCCAAGCCAGGTTACTCGCCTATGGTTTTAAAGGCACAAATAGGAGGGTACGACATCGGAAGAGTGTTCATGGATGCAGGGAGTGGCATAAACTTAATATATGCCAGAACCCTAAAAGCAATGTGCATATCATTGACGAGTCTGAAGCCAACAGATTGCTCTTTCCACGAAATAGTACCAGGAGCCGCAAACTACCCTTTGGGGAGAATAGAACTCGATGTCTGCTTTGGCAATAGCGGAAACTACCGAAGAGAGAAGTTGGAATTTGAAGTAACTAGCAAGGTGACCCGCACATTTGCGCGGCTAGACTTCATATATAGAAAATAACATATATTTTAGTTATCTCCATCTATCATTTTATATAACTGAGTTTTTGTCCTATTACATGGATCTTATCCACAGGAAAAAATAGCAAAATCTGTGCTTGATTGAATCATTGTCGTAAGTAGAAAATCTTAAAATATCTTGAATTTGTTATCCTTGCTCTTCAGAACTCATATTTCTTACTGGCAGCTTTCTGATGTTCTAGCAAATATCAATTTTTGTGTCTAACAGAATTTGGAGAATGGAGATTATTATTTTATATTTAACTAACAAATTCCTTTTGATCATTTTGGGGATTAGATTTATTTTTCCTGCACTTTTATTTTCATATTCTAAATAATTTATAATTTGTTTCTGTATTCAACATGTTAAGTACAGTTAGTTTAATGGTATGCCCTTGTTTTCATATATTACCTGTAGTTATCTAATATATTTTATTGTTCACCTTACTCTCTGTTTTACTTGTGTTAGTACACTCATTGTCTTCTAAGCATCTGGTATTAAAAATTATGTGCATCTCTTATTGTTATTGGAAAGTCCACTTGCTGCTGATATATTTACATGGAGACCCATATATTTCTTTAATGCACGTACATGGTCTTAATTAGACTGTTAAATACTTACATGATTTCTATGTTACAATATTTTTGGTACTAAAACATTATCTCTTAGTCACATTTTCCGCCAATCTATTTTTTGTGAACCATCTCTCTATAACCATCAGCACAGCTTGTTTTTCATTATCGTGCTCACGCATGTTATTTTTTCCTATTTTTCTTTCCGTCTATGGCATGGGCAAGCTCATCACCTTCTTTAAATGTTGCCTCAGGATTATTCTACTCTCGGACCCTGCTCTCCATGTTTTCTATTTTTTTTTAGTTATGGTTGTATACTCATTGCAACTCGTAACATCTTGTGGTAATTCTCTAGTCATATTTTCTTCTTCTTGATCATATCTATGTTGCTTTCCTGTGTATTGTGTTTTCTATCCGCAACTGGAACTACGTATGTACAATTGGCATGACATGTTCTAATATCAACGTTGCTTCCCGCAAAATTTTCCCACAAACATTTATGACTTATCAATTGGACCGATATGTCTATTTTTCTTATTCAGTTTTCTTCATGCATGCAACACCGTTCTCCTATATGCATATATTTTGATTCTTCTAATCTATTGTACCTGGCAAGCCACCACTAATTTGAGCATGCCTTAACTCGTCCCCATGGAACTAATGTGGACGTTATGATCTTGAACACATTTATGTACAAGGGTCTAAGTGAACAGTCCATGCATGTTGACAATCTTAGGCATGCTAGATTGACGAACAAAATTGATTTCTTTTAAACACAAATTTTATTATATACTTTATTTTAAAATTTAGTTCACACATAAATTGAACAAATAATCTAATAAAAATTATCAACTGAAGGTTCATGGATGCATTAAGATAAGCTGCAGCTCTTTTTCTTACTTTGATGTTTCTGTCAATGGTCCCACATCCATGCATGCATCCGGCATTGATTAATCGCTCTACCGTAATCGTCTAAGGTTGTCTAGCAGATCGATGGTACCTCGTTCCTTGCATCGATCTGAGGAGGAAATTCTTGAAGATGCCGACGGGGATGGCGCCGCGGAGGTGCGAAGCTCGGCCTGCAACATATCGACCATTGTGTCCTGATCCATTATTAGCTTGTTTGCATGTTCTGTTTCTAGCACGTCGACAATGATCGGCATCCATGCACAGCTCCGTGTTTAGTTAGCCATGTTACCGCTCACCGTCGGCAATTGATCAATCTAGAGAATATATTGAGGTTTATGATTAGACAGTGATGGAGCCGTGGAGAGCTGGCCTAGCAGTGGTGAACTAACCGATTTGCTGGGAAACCATAACAGGCGCTCCTCCTTTAATTTTATGGCTTTCCGCTCTGTTTCGTGGTCGCCGGAGCCGGTTTGCGTCATAGTCGGCATCATCCTGCAGGCAGGGATCACCTGCAAGCAACAGCTCGGCCTGATTTTTCTGGAACAGGCCTTCCCTCTGCGTCGATCTGGACTAATTAGATTTCCATCAGAATTGAATAGATTTCCTATTAGTAGTAGTGTCCATAGGACGCAATGCTTTTGAAGAGAGTTATGCATCGCGTGGACGTACGGAGTAGTATTTGCTCTATAACTCTCGTCGTGTATTTTTCATCATGTCACGTGTTCAGTTTAAACTCTTTCTCTATCTTCAAACTCGTCTTGCTTAGGCACGTCGCGTGATTTCTACCATATTGGATCGCCCCTTCCTTTTTTTTGGCTGAGGCGTTATGATCTTTAAATCTAAACCGTACACTTTAAGTTTGTTAATCTAAGCCGTTGAATGTTTGTTGTTTTAATTATATAATAGATAGATGGACTGGCCGTCACAATATCATGCAATCCTGGGGCGCCCAGCATTTGCAAAATTCATGGCAGTACCATACTATGCGTATCTTACGTTAAAAATTCCAGGGCCCAATGGAACAATCATAGTACAAGGGAGCTTTGAAGTAGCCAATACATGCGACAGGGAATTCAACAGGATGGCGCAAACCTTTGGCATGACAGCGGAGTACGAGAGATTAAAAGGAGAAACGGATCACAATGTACTACCCGACGTTGGATGATCCCTGCCAGATCAGGCTTTCGACACATCTCAGGACTCGAAGAAAATCCAGGTCCATCCCACAGATGCAAACAAGACGACATCGATTGCGGTGAACCTGGATCCCGCATAGGAAAGCGCGCTCGTCGAGTTCCTCCGTGAGCGCTGGGAAATCTTCGCCTGGTGTCCATCAGACATGCCAGGGGTTCCCAGGGAACTCGTCGAGCACGTATTAAACGTAGATCCAAAGGCAAAACCAGTCAAGCAACCATTGCGACGATTCGATGAACCTAAAAGGAAAGCGAAAGCATCAGAGTTACACAGGCTAGAAAATGCCGGATTTATCAGGGAAATCAAAACCTCGAGTTGGGTGTCGAACCCAGTCATAGTACCCAAGAAGAACACAGACGTACAAAGAGTATGTGTCGACTACACATCTCTCAATAAGCATTGTCCAAAGGATCCCTTCCCTCTACCCCGCATCGATCAGATAATCGATTCAACAGCGGGATGCGCAAGGCTTTCATTCTTGGACGCATACTCTGGCTACAATCAGATCAAATTGAAGAAAGAAGGCGAAGAAAAAACGGCCTTCATCGCACCATATGGGGTGTTTTGCTACCAAGTGATGCCGTTCGGCCTAAAAAATGCAGGAGCAACTTATCAACGGATGATGCAAAGTTGCCTCGGAAGTCAAATAGGGCGCAACATACAAGTCTACATTGATGATGTAGTCATCACCACAAGAGAGGAGAAATCTCTAATCAGCGACTTGGCAGAAACCTTCGACAACTTGAGCAAGTACAAGCTTAAGCTTAACCCGACAAAGTGCTCTTTCGGCGTCTCAGCAGGACAACTTTTAGGGTTCCTGGTATCAGCACGAGGAATAGAGGCGAACCCAGAGAAGATTCAAGCAATTTTGACAATGGGGAAACCCACGAAACTACATGACGTACAAAAACTTGCAGGACGCGTCGCGGCACTAAGTCGCTTCGTCGCTCGGCTAGGGGAGAAGGTGCTTCCTTTTTATGCACTTATGAAGAAGTCAGACGATAAATTCGAGTGGATAGAAGAAGCAGACGTAGCATTTGCACAGTTGAAAAAAGTGCTTTCCACGCCACCAGTGCTGGTCGCACCAAAAGAAAAAGAACCACTGCTATTGTACATCGCCGCAACTCATCAGGTGGTGAGTACAGTATTAGTAGTCGAAAGAAGCGAAGAAGGAAAAGCCCATGGCGTTCAGAGGCCAGTATATTTCATCGGTGAAGTGTTGTCTCCAACAAAACAAAGGTACCCGCACTATCAGAAATTGGCATACAACGTCTTCACAACCGCACGAAAACTACGACAGTACTTTGCGGTGCACCCAATTATAGTGGTGAATGAGGCGCCATTGTCGAACATATTGAATAATCCTTCAGCAACAGGATGTGTCTCTTTGTGGGGAATCGTGTTATCTCCCATGGACATCACGTACGAAAAAAGGAAGGCGATCAAGTCGCAAATTTTGCCAGATTTTACGGCAGAGTGGCTAGAGCTGCAGAGCACAGGACCACCAGATTTATCCAGTGTTTGGACAATGTACTTCGACGGTTCTAAAAGAGTCCAAGGCGCAGGCGCAGGAGTAGTGTTGATATCACCTCATGGCGACAAATTGAAGTACGTCTTAAGGATGAGCTTTCTACAGGCTTCTAACAATGAAGCAGAGTACGAGGCTTTGTTGCACGGAATGAAGATGGCTAAAGCATGTGGAGCAACTCGCCTAAAAATATTTGGAGATTCCAACCTTGTTGTCCAGCAAGTTATGAACAGATGTGATACAATCAATGACAACATGATGGCCTACAAAAATTTGTACCATTATCTCGAAGGAACGTTCGATGGATGCGAAGTCTCGCACGTAAGCAGGAACAACAATGAAGAAGCCGACAATTTAGCAAATATCGGGTCACAGTGTTTACCTGTGCCATCCGGAGTATTTTGGGAGGAAATAGTAGAAAGATCAATAAAAAGTGGAAAAAGTTCGACTACTACAGGAGGCTTGGGGGCTACATCAGAACCAGAGGAGGTCATGATGATAGAAGAAACATGGATGCAGCCATATCTTGCATACATGATAAGTAAAAATTTACCAGAAGATGCAGTGGAGGCTGAAAGGACGAGATGTCGCCTAGAGGGGGGTGAATAGGCGTTTTAAAAACAATTACGGAATTGGCTTGAAGGAATGCGGAATTAAACTAACGTTTATTTTCTTCAAGCACAAGACCTAAATATGCTAGGCTCAACTAAGTGCAACAACAACAACTAGATATAAGCAAGATAGCACAAGATATAATTCACAAGTGATAAACAAGATATAAGTACTTCAAGCACGATGGCTATCACAAGGAAATAAACTCGAGTATAGAGATAACCGAGGCACGCGGAGACGAAGATGTATCCCGATGTTCACTTACATAAAGTAAGCTAATCACCGTTGGAGAGATGCGGGTAACCACGAAGGCTCCCGAACGCCACGAAGGCTCACCTTCTTCTCCGAGTCCCCCACGAAGCTAGGGACCCCTTCTTATGGTTAGCTTTTCCTCCACTCCGGAGATGGCAAGCTCCACAACCACTTCACAACTCCCACGAAGGGGAATCCTGGGCCTCTTCACAATCTTCCACGAAGAGGTCACCGAGGCACCAACCGCCAAGCCAACTAGGAGGTCACCCTCCAAGAGTAACAAGCTCACGGTCTCTCACTCGAACAAATCGTAATGGAGAGCTCAACACTATGCAAGGATGCAAAGCAAGAACACAAGAGGAAGTGCTCAAATCCTTCTCTCCCAAATCCCACCAAGGCAACAAATGCTATGGAGGAGTTAGAGAGGAAGAACAAGGGTGGAGGTCAACCAATGACTCCAAGATCTAGATCCCAAAGGTTCCCCTCACTTAGAGGAGGAATGAGTTGGTGGAGATTGTAGATCTAGATCTTCTCTTCCAAATCCCTCAAAAAGATGCAAGAATCATAGGAGGGATGGAGGAGGAAGAAAGCTCTTGAAAGACAACAATGGAGGTCAATTTCGTGCCCAAGAACTCTAGGGAACCGTTGGGGAAGAAGCCCCCTTTTATAGGGCAAGAAAACTGCCCGTTACAGAGTTTTCGGGGCGCTCCGGAGCAGAGCCCGGAGCAGCTCCGGACTACACTCCGGAGTAACTATATTGGCACTGCTCAGCCCGGAGCAGAGCCCAGAGCTACTCCGGATTTGGAAAACTGCAAAAACACTCATACGAAAAACGCGATAACTTTTGCATCCGAACTCCGTTTTTAGCAAACTTGGACTTTTTGAAAAGCTTAGAAAAAGTACTACAACTTTATGCAGAGAAACACCAAGAAATGTCAAGAGGAAAAATACCAAATGTGGAGAGGTGTGAAACCTCCCAAAGTGAAGAACCGGTAAAACTCTTCAACTCGAAAACGCAATAGACGATGCATTTGGATTCCGTTTTCGATGAACTTGGACTTGTTGGAAAGCTAGCAACAAGCACAAGAACCTCACATGGAGAAACACCAAGAAGCAACAAACTAGGAAGATGCAAAGTATGCAAAGGATTGAGCTCCCTATGACGATGAGATCAAGTTACCCAACCGAAAGCCCCTCTTGATAGTGCGGCTATCTATCCTATAACCCGGTCTTCCAACAAACACCTTGAGACCGGTAAAAGGAAAACCTAGCAAGGACATACCTTTGCCTTGAGCATCCCGCTTGATCTTGATGATGATGCTTCATGCTCTCATCAAGCCAGAATGCTTCACTTGATCATTGTTGCTTCGTGAAGACTTTAATTTGCTCCCCCATAAACCATTATGGGATAGCTTTGTTAACACTCATCTTCACAAGTCCATTATCACCAAATGGACGACAAGCTTCAAACATATGATCTTCTTGAGATGCTTATCTTGAACTTTCACAACTCAACCTTGATGACAACCACCACTTGATGTCATCCTTTCATGGGCTATATAAAATCTCACTAGTGATGCATATCCATGACACAATACCTAACCCCCATAGACCACACAAACACACATATATAATGGGTTAGTTCACAAAGCATAATTGACAAACCATACCATACCACAAGACCGATTGGTCCCATGTGGCACATTCCTTATGCTTCATATGTTGACCAATCTACAATCCAATCTTTGATCTTTGCCTTGGTCAACCTTGAATCTTCTCATGCTCTATCACAATATCTTGAGCCACATAAAGAATTCTTCATTTGATCGCATGCTCTAGGTCTTAGTCAAACATATCTCAACTCATGAGACCATCATGACCTCGACATAGAGCCATATATTGAATTCTTCTCTTATAGACAAACTCTCAAGATCTTGAGACACCTTGGCTTAACACATAAGCTAGAGCATGGATTACTTGAGTTCTACACAAGAACTACATCTTTATTTCTCCTTCTTGATCATATTGGATTCATCTCTTCTATTCAATGAACTTGATGCCAATACTTAAGATATATCTTTATCTTCATGGCATCCAAGCCTTGAATCCAACACATGGACTTCAAGCAATTCCTATGAACAATTCCTTCATAAAAATCTCAATGAAAACATTAGTCCATAGGGATTGTCATTAATTACCAAAAACACACTTAGGGGCAATTTACCCTTACAATCTCCCCCATTTTGGTAATTGATGACAATCTCAACAAGATGGTTTATATAATGAATGATAGAAACTAATATGCAACTTATCCGAGAATAAATTGCATACAAGAGGTTGTATTTGATATGGTCAAGTAACACGAAGCTACTACCGCATATCAAAATCAATTGTACTCACATAAACTACAACAAATATGGTTGATGTGAGTGCAACCAAAATATATAGAGCAAACTCCCCCACAATATATGTACGTGTGATGAACTTGAATTTCATTGCATACATTGTCAAGATAAACCTTTGATGGAGTTTACACTATATATTCAACCATGCAAAACATCTAACAAAGAAGAGATGCATGAAAGGCAAACACTTAAGCACAACCAAACTTAAGTATAAAAACATTTCCCTTAAACCCTCTAAACTTCTCCCCCATTGGCAACGATTGCCAAAATGGATGAAGGAATTTAGAAGGCCAATATAGTATGAGTTCCTCCCCAAGATGTGCATTTCTCATAAAAATGAGTGAAATCATATGCACTTATCAAATTAACAATATTTGGAGGAAGTCAAACCATATTGAGGATCAAAGATTGCAAAAAGATGACATAGTGAAGGAAGCTTCAACGAATGAAGCAAGCAAGCAATCAAGAGACCCAAAGAACCAATTGGACACAAGAAGATGTGATGATAAGAGCTACAAGATGCTTTAAATGAAATAAGGAAGCTCCCCAAGGTTCATGCATAAATTTGAATTTTTGTTGCATTTAAATACAATATGCACAAACATGGAATCCTCACTCCCTATATATCATTTAAAACAAAACATGAGCACGAAAGAATACAAAAGGATCAATACGCTTATCAAAGTGAACTTTAGTCCAAAAAGATTCACGAGATATGAGTGCGAGAAGAAGCAATAAAGAATAAACAAGCACTCATAAATCAAGTTCTTACCAACACCATCAAGAACAAAATGGATAAGAAAGATGGTCGGCAAAGAACGAGGATA
Organism: Dactylis glomerata; assembly: GCA_007115705.1. NCBI lineage: Eukaryota > Viridiplantae > Streptophyta > Magnoliopsida > Poales > Poaceae > Dactylis > Dactylis glomerata. The sequence goes on from QXEO01000734.1 coordinate 12,459,024, forward strand.
TCAAGGGAAGAAATTAACACTATTATGCATATATATTTCTAAGTGGACAAAAAATCATGATGAACAATCCACAAAGGAACATGTATACACAAGAGGTTAGTTGAAATTAAGGAAGACATGATATCCAAGAGAGAGTCATAGAATATACCAAATAGCTTTGCTAGAAAGCATATATAGCTCAAGGCTCCATTTTCCACTATGGTATATTAATAAACTCCCCATGCAAAATCATCAAAGCCATCACAACTAGCAATAAGGGATCAAAAGATAGTCGGGATGCTTTGAAAGGCAACAAGCATAATAAAGAAGTGAACAACTTGCAACATTATCTATATTGCACATGAGAGAGCATTGAGGAATTAATATGCAATAAATTGCTAAAGGGCATATTGGGATTGGTGAATCATAAACATGATTTTATATACTCCCCATCATATGCAATCATCTCAACATGCTCACATATACAATAAAGAGATTTCTTTATAAGACCTTTGCAAGAACCACAACATTTGCAAATAAATATTATCATGCCAAGAGCCAACCAACAAGAGTTGGGATGCTAGAAAAGTATGCATGAATGTTATACTTGTTACCAAGATAGCAATGGTGTGATGTAGTAGATAAGAGTTCGCCGGTCATCCTAGCTTGGCTCCAATAATCATATGGTGATAACACCTTCCTTATAAACGAGACAAGCATCAATTGCATCTCCAATGTACCTAAGACATCATTCAAGTACATCTTGGTCCCCAAACTTATTGGGTCCAAAGTGGTTAGACTAACCACAATACATATGATAGACTCCATAAAAATATGTGCATAGTTAAAGATGAAATTTGAATTTTATGCACATCTTAGCCATTTAGGATTTGATGGATTATAACATATATATTGGATCAAAGAAAGCAACTAAGATACAAAAATAAGCATAAAGAGAATATGCATGCACCTATCTTTCAAGATCCAAAGAAGATACGATTTAGACAAAAACTCCAAGAATACAAGGAGGTATAAAAGGTGTGGCAAAACACATTATTTGTCCAAATGACATCAAGGGAACAAATCAACAAATGATTTATTCATAAAATTCAACAAATGAACCTAACAACTTATTGAGCATGAAAGAATAAATAAATAAAAGTATGCTCAACAATTTATCTGATTCAAGCAAATAAATCATAGAAGAAGGAATGAGATAACTAACTCCCAAAAGAGCAAGGTTCCAACAAATAAACCAAACCCTCTACACTTTTCACAATGGCACAAGTACCAACAAAAGGTTTGTCTTACAACAACACACACTTGATGGGGATCAAGAGATGAGACAAAGTCAAGCAAAAATATCCTCAAGAAGGCAATAAAACAATGGGAGTCAAAAAAAATTCTTGGCAAGAAATATGGGCAATAAGAGCCAAATTCCAAGGTGAAGATGATCTAGAGGAATTACCACGCATATATATGAATACCAATTGTCAGAGACAAGAAGTTCATATTGGAATTATTTTCCGGTGGTGTATTGCAAATATATTCAAGATCAACTTCACAATAAAAGGCATATGGTTAAATATTCAATTTAATCACCATGCATGAAAAAGGATTCTTGGTAACTCCAATAATAGACAAACAATCATGCAAGCAATGATTAGAGTATCTTGAAGCAAACGGTTTCCTACTTATGATATAGAGAAATATATTTGAGTAAAACCGCACCAAGAATTCTTACTCAATCCAAGACCAAAGAAATGAGCAATAAAATCTTTTAAGAAATAACGGAGCTTGTTTGAGCAAACATGCCACCTAGGAATAAGATAACTTAAAATATCAACTCTAAGTGGGAAAACCTCAAATGTTCACATTTCCTAGGCTTGTGATATGCACAAGGCATATTACTCCCCCAAAATGTGATATTAAATTCTTTTCAACAAAAGGCAAATAAAATTCAACTAGAGATAATTAATGGAGATATATAATTTGAATTTCTCATGAGCATGGCATACCACATAGTGACTAGATAATCTTGCAATATCAATACTAAGTGGTATTACTCATGTGCACACATTTATAGGATTGTGAGGTGCCAATGGCAAATCACTCCCCCAAAATGGGATGTTCCATTAATCACTCGATAAGAGCCAAATAAGATACCATAAATATACATTAGAGGCTTGAAGCAAACACACAAGTATATGATGTGCCAAACACCCAACACCTACTTGAATACACAAGATAAGTAGGTATAAGGAACAACATATACAAACACATACTTGGTACAAAACCAAAATATGCAAAGGGGCAAGTAACTTACAATGTAAAGAGGTTAAGTACAAGTTACCGCAAAGAGGCACATTGGATATAAAAAGATAGTGTCAATGACTTGGCTTGATGAAAATAAAATTAATGAAGATCCCTTAATTCTTCATGAGGTAGCCAAGTCTCCAATGCCCTCCACAAACACCTATTGATCAAGTTTTAGCTTGTTGGTCCCCAACCAAGTTGGGTCCTAAGAGGTTAGTAACAATAGGCTTGGCAACCCAAATGGTTCTTTTCTTGACACCACTTTGAGTTCCAACAAACTTGGCAAACACATTGCCATCCTTATCTTTCCTAAGAGAATAATCATCATCAACAATGATAGAATTAGATAAGGTACCGCTTAAGCATGAAGAAGCAAAGTGCCCCTTCTCACGGCAAATATAGCAACAAGTGCTTCCCTTTCTCTTCTTCGTTGAATTCTTGATTTGGGAAGCTTCATCTTGTTTCTTCTTAGGAAGTGGCCTATCTTCAACTTGAGGTCGTGCCTGAGCTTGAACTTGTGGCCGCTTCCCTTGTTGCTTCTCACTCAAGTGCTTCTTCTTCAATGGGCAAGATCTCACATGATGCCCTTCAATCTTGCACTTGAAGCAAACAATCTTAGCCAAATTCTTGACTTGGTCTTGGCCCTTCTTCTTCTTGTTGCTCTTGGACTTGTTCTTGTTATTGGAATTGAATCCAAGTCCACTCTTGTCATTAGGGGATTTTTGCACACTCAAAATATTATCGAGTGTGTATTTCCCTTCATGACTCTTCTCCAAGTCTTTCTCCAAACTAGTGACTTGGGCCTTGAGCTCTTTGATTTCCTCTACAAGGTTAGTAGTAATACAAGTACTAGAGGAAGTAGAAGCTTCATTGTTAGAGCAACAAGGAATAGCAAGTAATTCATCACAAGATGTAGCAATATTGTGCCTAGACAAATTACTAGGACTACCACATGGTAATATAGCATTTTAGTTCAAAGTAGTGCTAATGTCCAAATGAGGCTCACAAGATGTTTTCTTAGAGATACTTGCCTCATGAGCTAACTTTAGCCCATTATAAGAGATTAGGAGATCCTCATGAGAGCCCGAGAGCTTTTCATGGCTTTCCTCCAATTTCTTATAATTGCTTGTTAGCAACTCAAGTTGAGCCCTTAGCTCAACATTCTCCTTTAATATAGATGCTTCACAAGAACTAGAGTTAGTAGCACAAGCATCATTCATAGATTTAGCATTTGTAAGCTCATAAGATTTAATAGATTGAGATAGGCAAGAATTAGCATGCTTCTCTTCGGATAGCTCTTGCTTGAGGAGATTGAATCTCCATTTCCCCTCATTAACGAGGGAGTTCAATTCCTTAATGGTCTCCTTGTGTTCAAACAAGGTTTCCATTAAGTGTTTGACTTTACCACGAGCATCATTATTACCACGAAGAGAAGCATACACAATTCCCATCTCATGCAAGAAAGCTTCATTATCATCATCATCATTATCATCATCATCATCACTCTCATCATAAGAAGATGTGTCAAGATTCAAAGTATGAGTTACCTTTGAGCCGCTTGCCATAAGGCACATGTGAACTTGGGTAGATGATGAGGGAACATCAATTGAAGCATATTCTTCATTTTCAAGTGTAGGACAAGCTCTTGCGAGATGTCCATACTCGTGGCATTCATAGCATTGCCTTCTCTTTATAGAAACCTTCTTGGTTCTTCTATTGATTTCTTCTTTAATTATGTGACCCAATTTTTCTTTAATTTCCTCTACATGGTTAGTCATACAACAACTAGAGGAAATAGAATCATTTTGTGTATGGTCACAACTAGAAACAAGCATATCATCACAAAATTTAATCAAGCAAATTTTAGGAGATATGCAAGGACCTTTAACACAAGAATGAGTAAAGAATTTCTTGCGAGAAGTGTTTAGGTCCAAACTCTCTACACCATTAGGATTTATAGAAATAGAATCATTGGTGCAAAGAACAAGACAACCATCATTACATATGATTTCTTCACTCACCGTATCATTACCTTGTGACAAGTCACATGTTGGTGAAGCGGAAGAACTTGAACAATCATCATGACCGGATGTGGAAGCAACTTGGAGCTCTTCATGATGTGAAGGTGAAGAGAGCTCCTTGGGTTCACTTTCAACCTCAAGAGAAATAGACCCACCAAATGACTCTTCGAGCTTGGTCCATATCTCATGAGACGTCTTGCACTTTGAACCCATCAATCAAACATAAACTATGGAGCTCACAGACAATAAAATTTCATTAAATACTTGAGCTTCTAGATGTAAATTTTTCTCATCCTCTATAGATAGACTTTGAGGATCCATCGGAGGAGAAAAGCCTACATCTAGAAATCGCTCTATATTTGGACATAAAGTCCGAAGATTGCAAAGCATGCGATTTCTCCATAAGTTATAATTTGTGCCATCAAAAATAATTGTGTCATTGTGCACTAAATAACTAGCCGACATCTTTACTCTCAAGGCGGTGAAGCCTAAACAAGGAGAGACCTTGCTCTGATACCAATTGAAAGGACGAGATGTCGCCTAGAGGGGGGGTGAATAGGCGTTTTAAAAACAATTACGGAATTGGCTTGAAGGAATGCGGAATTAAACTAACGTTTATTTTCTTCAAGCACAAGACCTAAATATGCTAGGCTCAACTAAGTGCAACAACAACAACTAGATATAAGCAAGATAGCACAAGATATAATTCACAAGTGATAAACAAGATATAAGTACTTCAAGCACGATGGCTATCACAAGGAAATAAACTTGAGTATAGAGATAACCGAGGCACGCGGAGACGAAGATGTATCCCGATGTTCACTTACATAAAGTAAGCTAATCACCGTTGGAGAGATGCGGGTAACCACGAAGGCCCCCAAACGCCACGAAGGCTCACCTTCTTCTCCGAGTCCCCCACGAAGCTAGGGACCCCTTCTTATGGTTAGCTTTTCCTCCACTCCGGAGATGGCAAGCTCTACAACCACTTCACAACTCCCACGAAGGGGAATCCTGGGCCTCTTCACAATCTTCCACGAAGAGGTCACCGAGGCACCAACCGCCAAGCCAACTAGGAGGTCACCCTCCAAGAGTAACAAGCTCACGGTCTCTCACTCGAACAAATCGTAATGGAGAGCTCAACACTATGCAAGGATGCAAAGCAAGAACACAAGAGGAAGTGCTCAAATCCTTCTCTCCCAAATCCCACCAAGGCAACAAATGCTATGGAGGAGTTAGAGAGGAAGAACAAGGGTGGAGGTCAACCAATGACTCCAAGATCTAGATCCCAAAGGTTCCCCTCACTTAGAGGAGGAATGAGTTGGTGGAGATTGTAGGTCTAGATCTCCTCTTCCAAATCCCTCAAAAAGATGCAAGAATCATAGGAGGGATGGAGGAGGAAGAAAGCTCTTGAAAGACAACAATGGAGGTCAATTTCGTGCCCAAGAACTCTAGGGAACCGTTGGGGAAGAAGCCCCCTTTTATAGGGCAAGAAAACTGCCCGTTACAGAGTTTTCGGGGCGCTCCGGAGCAGAGCCCGGAGCAGCTCCGGACTACACTCCGGAGTAACTATATTGGCACTGCTCAGCCCGGAGCAGAGCCCAGAGCTACTCCGGATTTGGAAAACTGCAAAAACACTCATACGAAAAACGCGATAACTTTTGCATCCGAACTCCGTTTTTAGCAAACTTGGACTTTTTGAAAAGCTTAGAAAAAGTACTACAACTTTATGCAGAGAAACACCAAGAAATGTCAAGAGGAAAAATACCAAATGTGGAGAGGTGTGAAACCTCCCAAAGTGAAGAACCGGTAAAACTCTTCAACTCGAAAACGCAATAGACGATGCATTTGGATTCCGTTTTCGATGAACTTGGACTTGTTGGAAAGCTAGCAACAAGCACAAGAACCTCACATGGAGAAACACCAAGAAGCAACAAACTAGGAAGATGCAAAGTATGCAAAGGATTGAGCTCCCTATGACGATGAGATCAAGTTACCCAACCGAAAGCCCCTCTTGATAGTGCGGCTATCTATCCTATAACCCGGTCTCCCAACAAACACCTTGAGACCGGTAAAAGGAAAACCTAGCAAGGACATACCTTTGCCTTGAGCATCCCGCTTGATCTTGATGATGATGCTTCATGCTCTCATCAAGCCGGAATGCTTCACTTAATCTTTGTTGCTTCGTGAAGACTTTAATTTGCTCCCCCATAAACCATTATGGGATAGCTTTGTTAACACTCATCTTCACAAGTCCATTATCACCAAATGGACGACAAGCTTCAAACATATGATCTTCTTGAGATGCTTATCTTGAACTTTCACAACTCAACCTTGATGACAACCACCACTTGATGTCATCCTTTCATGGGCTATATAAAATCTCACTAGTGATGCATATCCATGACACAATACCTAACCCCCATAGACCACACAAACACACATATATAATGGGTTAGTTCACAAAGCATAATTGACAAACCATACCATACCACAAGACCGATTGGTCCCATGTGGCACATTCCTTATGCTTCATATGTTGACCAATCTACAATCCAATCTTTGATCTTTGCCTTGGTCAACTTTGAATCTTCTCATGCTCTATCACAATATCTTGAGCCACATAAAGAATTCTTCATTTGATCGCATGCTCTAGGTCTTAGTCAAACATATCTCAACTCATGAGACCATCATGACCTCGACATAGAGCCATATATTGAATTCTTCTCTTATAGACAAACTCTCAAGATCTTGAGACACCTTGGCTTAACACATAAGCTAGAGCATGGATTACTTGAGTTCTACACAAGAACTACATCTTTATTTCTTCTTCTTGATCATATTGGATTCATCTCTTCTATTCAATGAACTTGATGCCAATACTTAAGATATATCTTTATCTTCATGGCATCCAAGCCTTGAATCCAATACATGGACTTCAAGCAATTCCTATGAACAATTCCTTCATAAAAATCTCAATGAAAACATTAGTCCATAGGGATTGTCATTAATTACCAAAAACACACTTAGGGGCAATTTACCCTTACAGAGGCCAAGAAGATAACTCGAAGATCGAAAGCGTTTGTCGTGTTACAGGGGAAATTATACAAGAAAAGTATTACTGGCATTTTGCAGCGTTGTGTAACGCCCCAAGAAGGACAAAAAATACTACAAGACATACATGGTGGAGTATGCGGCCATCATGCTAGCAGCAGAGCAATAGCAGCAAAAGCTTTCCGAGCAGGATTCTATTGGCTAACAGCCATCGAGGACGCAAAAGATATAGTTCGAAAGTGTGAAGGATGTCAAAGATTTGCATCTACACCGCACGCACCAGCGGCGAAACTACAAACAATACCATTATCTTGGCCTTTTGCACAATGGGGCCTCGATATGGTGGGAAAGTTGCACAAATCCTGGCCAGGAGGGCATGTCTACATGCTAGTGGCCGTTGATAAATTCACCAAATGGGTGGAAGCGGCCCCAGTGACAACTCAAGATTCTACAGCAGCAATCAACTTCATCAAGTCCATAGTTTTTCGTTTTGGTGTACCATACAGCATCATCACAGACAACGGGATGAATTTCACTTCAAAGGAATTCAAGAGTTACTGCGAAGGATTAGGGATCAAGCTAAAATTCGCATCGGTGGCGCACCCGAAGACAAACGGGCAAGTCGAAAAAGCTAATGGCCTGATATGTAGCGGGATAAAAAAGAGGCTCCTAGCGCCTCTCGAGAAAGCCAAGAGCGCTTGGGTAGAAGAATTGCCCTCCGTTCTTTGGAGTCTAAGAACTACGCCTAACGCAGCAACTCAAGAAACTCCTTTCTTGTTGGTTCATGGCGCAGAAGCCGTGCTTCCAGTCGAGGTTACACACGAGGCTCCAAGAGTGACAGCATATGACGAGACAACATCAACAGAAGCATTGCAGGATGATGTCGATGCACTAGATGAAGCAAGAGATAAAGCATTAGAAAGGGCTACGCAGTATCAACAGAGTCTACGAAACTACCATAGTAGTCGAGTTCATCCACGATCATTCGTGGTGGGAGACCTAGTTTTGCGACTCAGGCAAGACAGCCACGGCAAGTTGGAGTCCCCTTGGGTGGGACCTTATATCGTCACTGAAGTAATACCTGGAGGAGCATATCGACTACAAGACAAGAAGACTGGGAAGGATGAGAGCAACCCATGGAATGCAGAGCAGCTACGTCGTTTTTACGCGTAGAATGCATATAGTGGTATTAATAAATTCGAGTTAATCTTCTGAACCTAGAGCATGAGGCCACAGGTCAGGTTATTTGGGTTGAACTTGACAAAATTGTACAATTATTATTTCTTCGCCTTGGGGGCTTCAACCCTCGGGTCGTACGAAAGGAATTTCTATCACGACTCAGAAGACTCTTTTCATTGAAAGGTTGTGCAGTCAACCCGATAAATATTCAAATACTGTGGTTCACAAAGGAACCCGATATTCTCGGTTCACAAAGAACCCGATAGATGGAAAGCATACCTCAGAACAATAAACTTGTTTTCTTGGTACTAGGCAAAACGTCGACATAGAATACGACGATTCATTACAAGGGAATATGGCAACAAGGACATTATCAAACGATATTACATAAACAGCAAAATCCTAATGGAAGTGGACTTCAGCTTCATATTTCTTCTGGCAGAGGGTGCCGTCGTAGATCTTCACGTCGAACTTCGACGTGCCGATGTGAAAATCGAAGGCCATGAAGAAGCCTTGGTGGATGTCGTGGTCTTCTGCGAACTGCGACCAGCCACCCTTAAAGTATTGCTCGCCGTCGCCATCATACCACACCTCCACCTCGTATGGGACACCACTGCCAGACTGTTCGCGGAGAACCACCTCTCGCAGTTCGCGCCCATCCATGAAGTTGGTGAAGCTCAGCGGCAGGCGCTGAATCTCGCGGCACTGCACCATGGCGATGCAGAGGAAAGAAAAGATCTGGGGAGGCACAGCAGGAGCAGCGGAAGTAGAAGGAGGAGGAGCGACTGGACCTGGAGCAGCGCCAGTCACCTTGGGCTTGTTCTTGCTACCAGGTGGGCGCCCGGGGCGACGTTTAGCCGGAGCGGCCGATGATGATCCTGCTGCGGCCAGAGTGTTGGTGTTCTTGTTTTTTCTTCCACGAGGGCGACCTCGGCCTCGGGGCGCCACCGGAGAACCAAGATTCAGACGGGAGCCATCTGCATCAGCCATGAGGACAAAGGAAGAAAGAAAAACCCTAGATGGAGGGAGAAGATGATGCGGCGGAGGAGGAATTGGATTAGGGTTTTTTACCCTTGATAGAGGATGATTTATTTATAAGCACGTATTATCGGGCCCCCGTGCTAAAACAAGGCCCGTCAACATATTTTACAATAGGAGTTAAATTCTGCACACAGCAGATGACAATATCAAAGAACAAGAAAGAGAAGATTGTGGTCGCATGATATGAAAACCTCGACTTGGACTCGGGGGCTTGCAAACAGTAGACGGTTAACAGAAGGAAGAAGACATGAACTTTGAGCCTATGCTTGACTACAAGTATCCAAACATAGCCTCGCAGGCTACTCCCATCGGGAGCGCTGAGCGCGCACCCGATAGAGGAAGAAGAAGGGTAAGTACACAAATCTCGACTATGTAGTCGACAAAAGTGCAGAGAGATTACTCCCATCGGGAGCGAAGAAGATTACTTTAAATCCGAATTTCTTTGATTTCATCAGTCAAGAATTTGGCTGCGACATAAGATTCTCGAGTTACGTTATCGCAACGAAACTCGAATGCCGTGATTTATCACGAAGGTAAGACCCCAGGATCCGTCCTATGTGGCCCGGTATACGCACATGGATGCACTCTGCTGGCATGTATCCGTGTCTACGACGCAAAGAAAATCCTGGTGGACGCACTGGGTACCCTGAGAACCACTGGGATCCATTCTTTGTAAGTCCTAAATGCGGCAAAAGAGTGGATTTGACCGGTATCCCGAATTCAAGTCCAAGGGGATTGAATTTGAAGTAGGTGACAAGTATCTGTTCCGGCAGTTAACTGACCTCTTGATCCGTCAGAGTTGTCAAGCTTGTTCATCAAGACCCCTTGCGAACAAATTATCATAAAACTTAAGTCAAAAAGACCAAGTCAAAGATTTGAAGATGAGAAGAAGTCGAAGAATTGATCAAGTCGAAGATTTAAAGATTAGAGATTCAACCCAAATCTACAATTCTGGTAGAATCTCAGGGGCTACTGACAAGGGTATAGCTAATAGAGCCCGTTAGTTGAGTACCCCTAAGGCCCGTATAGCTAGGCCCAATTGTAATAATAGTCGAATACGAGTCTTTACCGTATATCGATATTGTAATCTGTATCGGACCCTACCCGATCCTCGAGACCTGGCCATCTATATATAGGGGCCAGGAGGGGACGGTGCAGGCCAGATTGAAGGCAAGCCAGGTTGAACACCCAAGTTTACTTTCGACGCACACCTATTTCGACTAACTTTACCTTCGAGTTCATCCGACGCCCTATCTCCCCGATCCTAAGTCCTTCATCCAAGACATTTGTCGAGTTAACCCCTCGTCAACGACGGTCTAAAGCTTTCATAGTAGTGCAAGGGAAATTATACAAGAAAAGTATAACATGTGTCTTGCAAAGGTGTGTCACCCCACAAGAAGGACAGGTCATATTAAAAGATATCCACACAGGAGTTTTTGGTCATCACGCTAGCAGCCGAGCCATAGCGGCCAAAGCTTTTCGAGCAGGATTTTACTGGTTGACAGCAATAGAAGATGCAAAGGACATAGTCCAGAGATGTGAGGCGTGCCCGCGATTTGCTTCTAGGCCACATGCACCAGCAGCAGAACTCTAGCCAATACCACTATCTTGGCCGTTTTCACAATGGGGTTTATACATGGTGGGCAAACTGCACAAATAATGGCCAGGAGGGCACGTTTACATGTTGGTGGCAGTCAACAAGTTCACCAAGTGGGTAGAAGCAGCCCTAGTAACCACGCAAGATTCCACAGCAGCAATCAACTTCATCAAGTCGATAATATTCCGCTTTGGGGTACCGCACAGTATCATCATAGACAATGGGACACATTTTATGTCGAAAGAGTTCAAAAGTTATTGCGAGGGCATGGGCATCAAATTGAAGTTTGCATCGGTAGCACATCCAAAGACAAATGGACAAGTCAAAAAAGTAAATGGACTCATATGCAATGGTATAAAGAAGAGGCTATTGGCACCCCTCGAGAAAGCTAAACACGCTTGGGTAGATGAGTTACCCTCCGTGCTTTGGAGTCTTAGAACCACTCCCAATGCAACAACTCAAGAAACACCTTTCTTTCTGGTCCATGATACGTCTCAAACATATCTATAATTTTTGATGCTCCATGCTTGTTTTTACACCATTTGCCTATTGTTTCGTTACACTTAGTGGCACTTTTATGCATTTTCTGGAACTAACCTATTAACGAGTTGCCACAGTGCCAGTTCCCTGTTTTCTGCTGTTTTTGTGTTTCAGAGTGATACACAGGAAATATTCTCGGAATTGGATGAAACAAAAGCCAGAAGTCTTATTTTTCCCGGGAGCATCCAGACATCCGAAAGAGAGCCGTAGAGGGGCCAGGGCCTGCCCTCACACTAGGGTGGCGTGGCCCAAGCCCTGGCCACGCCACCCATGTGTGAGGAGCCCCTGGCAGCCCTCTCGCGATGCCCCTTCGCCTATATAAAGCCTCGGGACGGAAAACACTAGGGGATTCAGCGAAATTTCCAGAACAGTTCCGTAGCTCCGCCGCCACCGTCGACGAATTTCGGGGGACAGAAGTCTCTGTTCCGGCACCCTGCCAGGACGGGGAAGTGCCCCCGGAGCCATCTCCATCGGTCTCCATCGCCGTCTTCGCCGTCTCCATCGACCTCACCGCCATCTCCATCAACCTTGCTGTCTCCTATGATGAGGAGGGAGTAGTTCATCCCCGGGGCTAAGGGCTCTACCGGTAGCTATGTGGTTCACCTCTCTCTCCCATGATGTGATCTTTATGTGATCGTGAGCTTTGTATCATGTTGAACAAGTACATGTTATTATTCAGATATTTTGTGTACTCTAGCAATATTATTAAAGTAATCTATTCCTCCTGCTATGGTGTAACGGTGACAGTGCGTGCATCATGGTGGTACTTGGTTTAGGCTATGATTGTGATCTCTTGTGGATTATGAGAATAATTATTGCTATGATAGTTTGAGTGATCTATTCCTCCTTTCATGGTGTAATGTTGACAGTGTGTGCACCGTGTTAGTACTTGGTTTAAGTTGCAATGATATCTATCTTAAGTTGTGATCTGATTTGGGTATCTCTATGAGTGGTGTTTGTCAAGTACTTGATGAACTTTAAGGGGTGCTTCTGTAGCCACTACACAATGATTAGTGTTATTCAATAGGAGAGTAATTCAGAGTGCCTTAGCAAAGAGAAGTTATTTGTTCAGTCATGTTATATTGTTGGGAGTGTGTCCACTAGTGAAAGTATGATCCCTAGGCCTTGTTTCCAAGCTTTGCATACCGTTTACTTGCTATTTTGTTACTTGTTTGCTCACAGCGATATTTATTTCACATCACGTTTGCTACTTATAATCATCTATACCACTTGTATTTCACTATCTCTTCGCCGAACTAGTGCACCTATACATCTGACAAGTGTATTGGGTGTGTTGGGGACACAAGAGACTTTCTGTATCGTAATTGCAGGGTTGTTTGAGAGGGATAGCTTTGACCTCTAACCTCCCTGAGTTCGATAAACCTTGGGTGATCCACTTAAGGGAAACTTGCTGCTGTTCTACAAACCTCTGCACTTGGAGGCCCAACAAGTGTCTACAAGAATAGAAGTGCGTAGACATCAAGCTCTTTTCTGGCGCCGTTGCCGGGGAGGTAAGGTAAAAGGTACTCGCATCCTCCTGTGTGAGTGCTCGGAGTTATTTCCTTTAGATTCTGCAGTTACATCTTTTTGTTTCTTGTTTTTATTTTCACTAGTTAGGCTTAATGGAAAACAAAGAGTTCTTTAGTCTTTTTCCTGATTTTAGATTTGAAGAGAAAATTGAAAATCCTTTGGAGCTTATTTCGCATAGCAATGTTATTAGTACGAATGCTTTGAATACCGTTAATGCTAATGCTATAGAAAAGTCTAAGCTTGGGGAAGCTGGTTTTGTTAAGTATGATATTTTTAGTCCCCCGGCTTTAGTGGAGAAAGTTTGCTCTAATGATATTTTATCTCCCATATGTGATGTTTCTAATGATGCTTGTGCTCCTCATCCTTTTGAAATACCTATGAAGATTGTTGAACATGTTAGGAATAACTGCTATTTAGGAGATGGAACTGTCCATCCTGGTGATCATTTGCTTTTTATACATGAATTATGCGAGTTGTTCCAGTGTGCAGGTATTTCAATGAACCAAGTTAAGAAGAAGCTATTCTCTTTATCATTGAAAGGCAGAGCTGAGGTGTGGTATCGCCTGCTTGAAGATGGTCCATCTATTGCATGGGAGGAAATTGTGCCTCTCTTTTATTCTAAATTCTATCCTCCAAGTGAGATTCATAAAGATCGTAATCAGATATATAATTTTTGGCCTCATGAGGGAGAAAGCATTGCCCAAGCGTGGGGAAGATTGAAGTTTTTAATGCATAAATGTCCTATTCATGATCTTCCCCATAATATTGTTATTAATAATTTTTATGCAAGGCTTTCAGGATATTACAAGGACTATCTAGATGCATGCTTTGATGGGTCTTTCACAAGCAAGGATGTCGACACCAAGTGGGGTCTGCTTGAAACAATTCAAAACAATATTGAAGGTTGGGATAGCGACAAAGGTAAAGGATCGGGTATGAATTATGAGTTTGATTGCATTAAGTCTTTCGCTGAAACTGCTAATTTTCAAGAGCTTAGTGCTAAATATGGTCTTGATCCTCAAATTATGGTTGATTGCTTTAAAGCCTTTGCTTCCCATATGAATGTTCCTAAAGGGAATGGGGACGTGTATCATGAACCTTTTAAGGATACTTGCATAGAAAGTGATATTGTTATTGATGATTGCAATAAACATGCTCAAACTTCTAAAAGTACTATTTCTTATAAGCATGTTAATTTTTGTGGAATACATAGACCTTGTGAACAGAGTTACAACAAGGAAGATTATTGCATCACCCACGCAAATGAAGAAACCAGCATGTGGCTCAAGGATCTAGATGTGCTTGGTGAATGGGTTTGTGAGCTTTATCCTTTTCTTTGTGAATTTTGCGGTGAAAAGGGGCACTTTAATTTTCAATGCCCAATTAATCGAACGAGTATCGCAGATTTGTATTGTGATGATAAGATTACTTTCAATCAGTATGATGAGCTTACTTTGTTTTTGAATTGTGAAGAGATATCCAGAAAGCTTTCTTTGGTTGACATGAATGATGTTGATATTAATAGCACCCTTCTTGGTTGTCATCTCTATTGTGCTAAAGATTGCCTCGCAAATACTTACTTACAAGATCTTATTAAACATGATGATTTGCCAAGCTATGATAGGACTAATAGATGTTTCGATCTTATTAATAGAGAGGAGAAATCCTCCAAAGTTTCTTCTGTTGTTTCTGTCAGCAAGCCAGATTATGTGGAGAAGATGCCTTTCCCTCCTAGAGAATATGTGGAGAAGATGCCCTTCAAGTCTCTCCCTCCTAAAGGAGAGAGTAAGAAGAGTAAGAAGAAGAAGAAGAAGAAGAAGAAGAAGAAGAAGAAGAGGAGTAAGAGGCGAGAGGACACGGTATCTTCCCCTAAGAATTATGATCCTGCTATAGATTATGATAATTCTGATTGGGATGATGTTCCTATGCCTGTTACCTATGTTAGTGATCATGATTGGGAAAAGCACTCTACTTTTGATATTGAAAATCTTTTTGGTACCAATTCTAAGGTTAATAATTGTTGTACCATTAGTGCTATCCATGTTCCTTCTTATGATGATATGTTTGATGAATATGCTATGCGACATAGTAGTTCTCTATGTTGTGATGATACTAAGCCTCTAGTTTATGATGATGAGTATAATGTTTTCAATTCACCTACTTTTGAGGAGAAAAATAGTTATGATTATAATATGCCTCCTATTTTTGATGATTATGGTGATGAGAATAATTATTCTATTGAATCTGCTCCTACTACTATTGTTCATGTAGGGAGTATTAATCCTTTTATGCATGTGGCTCATGATAGGGATGCTTTATGTGATAGTTATATTGTTAGTTCTATTCATGATGCTACTGAAAGTTACTATGAGAGAGGGAAACATGGTTTGATGGATCTTAATAATATTGAGTTTCCCCTCTTTATGTTGCAATTCTTGAAGTTGTACTTGTTCTGCCTTCCTATGCTTTTTGCTTTGCGCTTTTATGACTTGTCTCTTTACAAGACTATTTTTCATAGGAAGTGGTTCAGATATAAATGTCTTTCACATTTGCTTTTTGATGCTCTTTATTGCTTTAAGTTCCTATATGGCGCCTTTGCCTCAAGCTCTTATATGGCGCCCACATGAGCATCTTTGCAAATTACTGCGCCTAGCTCAAAGGCGTTAAAGAAAAGCACTCTTGGGAGATAACCCATTGTTTATTTTCAGTACTTTTTCTTTTATTTGAGTCTTGAAAGTTATTACTACTGTAATAACCGCTCCTTATCCTTTTTATTTCGTTTTTGTGCCAAGAGAAACCTCTAATTTGAGTGAGGTAAGATTTGGGGATGTTGTTGTCCTGAAACTGTTTTCGGTGATGCACCGTAAAAATTCGTATAAATTCTCTGTATATCTTTTGGACCTGCGATTCCTTGTGCTTATGCCCCAGGTTATATCCAAACTTTCATTAGTTGAACACTTTTTGATTTGAGCAACAGAAAACCCCTCAAAAATTCGACCTTTGTCAGCTGTTCTGTTTTGACAGATTTCTGCCACTATTCGTTTTTGCTGCTTTATTGCTTTCTTTTTGGGTTCTTTTGATCATGGAACTTTTGGGAAAGTTGCTACAGTAGTATATGCTATATATGTGGTGGTTTTGTGTTGAAATCTGAACTGAAAATGGTTGATTCATTACTATGCTTACACTAATGTTGCTAATAGAATTGTGTTTAGTTTTGTATGAAGGAAGTTTTCAAGTGTAGGGATCGGAGAGTGATGAGATGAGATGAAGAATGGACAAAAGCTCAAGCTTGGGGATGCCCAGGCATTACCCCAAGAAATATCCAAGAAGTACAAGCATCAAAGCTTGGGGATGCCCCCGAGGCACCCCTTCTTCATCGGCAAAAATCAGGTCACCTTTCAAGACACTATATTTTTATTGCTTCATGCACTATGTGTTTTTCTTGGAGCGTCAGTTGTTTTAGTTTTCTTAGTTAGTTTAGTTTTGTTTGCTGCAATAAATGGTTTGATCACATCATGTTGTTTTGGAGGGAGATGAACTCCTTTTTTCATTTGCCAAGAACACTCTGTTTTTCACTCTTATCATTTCAACGAGTGTTCTCTTTTTCTGCTACCGCCTTTGGTTTTCGTTTTTGCCTTGATTTGCGTTCAGACTTTGTCATATCTTTTCTTCAAGGTGTATTTTTGCCTCTGATCTTTATTGGTTTTCATCAAAAGAGGTATTTATAAAAATTTCAAATGGTGTTGGAAAAGAGAAAAAGCTTTATGCAAAAAAGTGGTACAAGAAGGAGCTTGTGTAGACTACGGCTTAGGCTTTTGCATGTCATGCTTGATGTCTTTTTGATAGTATGCTTAGTGGTTTTGCTGTAGCATGACTTGTCTCAAATAACTGAGACTGCTTAATGAGCCTTTGAAAAAATCATGCGTTGTTTTTATTGTATGGAAGCATTATTTTGGTTTTCTCCTTGATGCTTTATTTGGGTTGACTTGGCGCATGCTCACACATGTTAGACTCTTACAAAGTCGCCAATAGACTTCATGATCATTTAGTTTTTGACTTTTGATGCCATCTTATGCTTCTTTTAATGTCGCTTTGTCGCTTTGCATGATTATGGCCGTTATTGCTCTCTTAGTTGGTCGCTCCCAGTCTTTTGCTAGCCCTCATTTTGTACTGAGTATGAGCTCTACTCGTGCATCCAACTCCCAAAAACCAAGTTTGCCATAGTGTCCACTATAAACTCCTATGCATGGTATTTGTAAGCCATTCTAAAGTAAATTTTCATGTGCTACCTTTCAAAAACCTTCAAAACACTTCTCGTTTTGTGACACTGTTTTCAGCTCATGGGGACGTAGTGGTCGGATTTGCTATCTTCCATATTGCTTATTCCAAAAAGAAAAAGAAAAAAGAAAAAAGAAAGAAAAAATGTACTCCTCCAAGGAATGTGAATGTTGGTGGGCACCCGATGGAATCGGTTAGCCATGGTTTGTGAAAGGAAAAAAGGTGGGGAGGAGTGCCAAGCTTTATAAAAGAGCACAAAAAGTGCCAATCTCTCTCTCTAAAACTTGCTTCATTTTTTGTATGGAAGATAGTAAGAACCCCATTGCCAGTCGTTGACAAAGACAACCACCTCTGAAAACCAATTTTTATCTCTCTGTTTTACAAATGAAAAGCTCTAGCACATGTTTAATCACTGCTTCCCTCTGCGAAGGGCCTTTCTTTTACTTTTATGTTGAGTCACCACCTTCTTTCTTTATGCACCATTAAGAGAGCATAGTTGTCATTCTTAGTGTGATATGCATTGTCCCAAAGTTCATTGATTGATTCATATTGTTGGTTTCACTTGTTCTCAAATTATTTGTATCTAGTCGCCCTCTTAAACTTGAAGGTGTCCTATGCATTTATGTTTTGCTCTCCATGAAGAACAAGCTGAAAACCATTTGTATGTTTTTCCTTATGATTTGAACACACGTTTGACTTTCATTGTTTCATTTTCATGATCTTTTATTTGTGTTCATTTGCATGTTTACAACATGGTTGCTAAGTTCTTATTGTCAAGATTATATCTTTCATGCCCATGTTTTAAGTTCTTATGATCCCAGCTCACAACGCTTACATATATGATCAAGATTGTGTAGGTGCATGTCACCTCAAAAATTATTCTTTTGTTATCACTTACCTACTCGAGGACGAGCAGGAGTTAAGCTTGGGGATGCTTGATACGTCTCAAACGTATCTATAATTTTTGATGCTCCATGCTTGTTTTTACATCATTTGCCTATTGTTTCGTTACACTTAGTGGCACTTTTATGCATTTTCCAGAACTAACCTATTAACGAGTTGCCACAGTGCCAGTTCCCTGTTTTCTGCTGTTTTTGTGTTTCAGAGTGATACACAGGAAATATTCTCGGAATTGGATGAAACAAAAGCCAGAAGTCTTATTTTTCCCGGGAGCATCCAGACATCCGAAAGAGAGCCGGAGAGGGGCCAGGGCCTGCCCTCACACTAGGGTGGCGCGGCCCAGGCCCTGGCCGCGCCACCCATGTGTGAGGAGCCCCTGGCTGCCCTCTCGCGACGCCCCTTCGCCTATATAAAGCCTCAGGACGGAAAACCCTAGGGGATTCGGCGAAATTTCCAGAACAGTTCCGTAGCTCCGCCGCCACCGTCGACGAATTTCGGGGGACAGAAGTCTCTGTTCCGACACCCTGCCGGGACGGGGAAGTGCCCCCGGAGCCATCTCCATCGGTCTCCATCGCCGTCTTCGCCGTCTCCATCGACCTCACCGCCATCTCCATCAACCTTGCTGTCTCCTATGATGAGGAGGGAGTAGTTCATCCCCGGGGCTAAGGGCTCTACCGGTAGCTATGTGGTTCACCTCTCTCTCCCATGATGTGATCTTTATGTGATCGTGAGCTTTGTATCATGTTGAACAAGTACATGTTATTATTCAGATATTTTGTGTACTCTAGCAATGTTATTAAAGTAATCTATTCCTCCTGCTATGGTGTAACGGTGACAGTGCGTGCATCATGGTGGTACTTGGTTTAGGCTATGATTGTGATCTCTTGTGGATTATGAGAATAATTATTGCTATGATAGTTTGAGTGATCTATTCCTCCTTTCATGGTGTAATGTTGACAGTGTGTGCACCATGTTAGTACTTGGTTTAAGTTGCAATGATATCTATCTTGAGTTGTGATCTGATTTGGGTATCTCTATGAGTGGTGTTTGTCAAGTACTTGATGAACTTTAAGGGGTGCTTCTGTAGCCACTACACAATGATTAGTGTTATTCAATAGGAGAGTAATTCAGAGTGCCTTAGCAAAGAGAAGTTATTTGTTCAGTCATGTTATATTGTTGGGAGTGTGTCCACTAGTGAAAGTATGATCCCTAGGCCTTGTTTCCAAGCTTTGCATACCGTTTACTTGCTATTTTGTTACTTGTTTGCTCGCAGCGATATTTATTTAACATCACGTTTGCTACTTATAATCATCTATACCACTTGTATTTCACTATCTCTTCGCCGAACTAGTGCACCTATACATCTGACAAGTGTATTGGGTGTGTTGGGGACACAAGAGACTTTCTGTATCGTAATTGCAGGGTTGTTTGAGAGGGATAGCTTTGACCTCTAACCTCCCTGAGTTCGATAAACCTTGGGTGATCCACTTAAGGGAAACTTGCTGCTGTTCTACAAACCTCTGCACTTGGAGGCCCAACAAATGTCTACAAGAATAGAAGTGCGTAGACATCAGTCCATAGTGCATAAGCCATTCTTCTAGTCAAAATCACTCGTGAGGCTCCCAGAATTGCGACTTATGATGAAAGTACCTCCAACGAAGCACTTCAGGACGATGTCGATGCACTAGATGAAGCCAGAGATGTCGCGTTGGCTAGAGCCATGCAGTATCAACATAACCCATAGTACTCACATTCGTCCCCGCTCTTTCGAGGTGGGAGATCTCGTGTTGTGGTTAAAACAGGACGGTCATGGGAAGTTAGAATCACCATGGTTGGGACCTTATATAGTTACAGAAGTGATACTAGGAGGAGCATATCGACTTCAAGACAAAAAGATAGGCAAAGAAGCAACCCATGGAACGCAGAGCAACTTCGGCGCTTCTATGCATAAGAGGGATCATCCTTAATGATTTCCTTCGTTAACATTAAGCATAAACTTCGAGTTAGGACACTCTAAACCCAGAACATGGGCCACATGTCGGGTTTCTTTGGTCAACTCTATGTTTTGTGTATGTATATCGAGATTTTCCGCTTGGGGGCTTTGGCCCTCGAGTCGTTATGATATCTATAAAAAGAAATATTGAGATCATGTTATCATGTTTTCTCACGAACGAAACTAGATTATCCCATGGAAATATCGGCAGTCCATCACAAGAAAAACATTCGACTAACATGCAAGTATAGCACAAAATAGCCCGACAAATACCTCGGAACAATGGTCGTTCCCTTGGTTGTTCATTGGATGGCACATACAAGAGCAATGTTCATATCAAAGTATTTGTTGCTAGTACCGATAAAAGTAGCAGTGCATTACATAGCAATTACATCAAAGATAGTTGATCCTAGTGAAAATATACTTCGGCTTCATATTCTTCTGGCTCTGAGTCCCATCAAAGATTTTCACATCAAATTTTGCTGTTCCACAGTGGTAATTGAACAGCAAAAACAACCCTTCATGCAGATCATAATCCTCGGCGAAGCGAGGCCAGCCGCCCTTGAAGAACATCTCCCCATCGCCATCATAATACACCTCCACCTCGTATGGAGGGCCTTCACTTGATACTTCTCGGAGGATGGCTTCACGAAGCTCTTGGCCATCCATAAACTCGGTAAATTTCAAAGGCACGCGCTATTGCTCATGGCATTGGGCACCAGCAAGTGCGAAAAAAGAGAAAATAGTTCCAGTGGATGGTGGCGGAGGATTGAGATGTGCTGCACTTACGTCCAGAGGCTCATTGACCTGAGAAGTGGAAGACTTGGATTTGTTTTTACTCCCCAAGGGATGACTAGGGTGCTGTTTGGTTGGTGCAGAAGAAGACGCCGCCATGGTAACCACCTTGGGTTTGTTATTGCTGCCACGAGGGCGGCCGCGCCCATGCTTCTCCGCCACGACACCAGCATCGAGATCGACAACTCTGGTATCAGCCATGGAGATCTTTTGATGGATCGCCGGACAAGCACACAGAAACCCTAACCAATCTGGGGAAGAAGACGATGTGCCGGCGAAGATTAACAGTGGCAAGCTAGGGTTTACATGATGAGGGAAGGGCCCATATTTATAAGCCACTTTAAATGGGCCTTTAAAAATTAAAGGTCCAGATAAAGTACAGGCCTAGAGATCCAATTGGCGGAGTAAAAAAGAAGAAAGAAAGAGATAGAAAAAAGAAGGCGAAGATACGAAAAGGAAGATCTATTTATGAAATCAATAATAAAATACAAAAAGGCGCGCAATGGAGATAATTGATTTTGAGCCTATAAAAGGCTGCAAGCATCCCCTTATAGCCTCGGGGGCTACTCCCATCGGGAGCGCTGGTCGCGCACCCGATGAAATATAAAGAGAAAAAAAGAGAATCAGACTTGTTTTTGCAGGTGTGAAAGAAGATGATGAAGAGGGCAATACTTCTAAGTCTATACTAAAAAAAATTCAACTATAGCCTCGGGGGCTAATCACATCGAGAGCGCTGGCCGCGCACCCGATGAAGATGGAAATTATCGACTTCACATGGAAGAGGGAAATTATCGACTACGTAGTGGAGAAAATTATCGGCTTATTGTCAAAAGATAAAAACATGAGACATTAATATTTGCTAATTCACTCCCATCGGGAGGGATTTACGACTAGTTAAAGAAAGCAACCCAAAGATTTTGGGTATTGAAACAGCCAAACAAGGCTCACAATGAAAGTTTGATTCTCAGGTCACGTCGTCATGATAAAAAGCCTGAATGCCATGATCGCAAAGATCATGAAGGTAAGACCTCAGGATCCGTCCTGCATGGCCTAGTATACGCACATGAATGCGCTCTGCTAGTAAATTTCTGTATCCACGATGCGAAGAAAAATTCCGGTGGACGCACTGGGTACCCTAAGAAATACTGGAATCCTATTTTTGTAAGTCCTAAATGCGGCAAAAAGACTAGGTTATGCCAGGTACCGAATTCGAGTCCGGGGACTTGAGTTTGAAGTAGGTAGCAAGTTTATGTTTAGGCAATTAACTGGTTTTTTGATCCGTCGGAAGCACCAGGCTTGCTAACCGAAATCCCCATGAAAAAGTAAGAATATGAAATATTCAATAGAATCAAAGAAAGAGAAGAAGACGAAGATTGATCAAGTCAAAGATTACAAGTCGAAGATTTAAAGATTTGAGATTCAATCCGAATCTACAATTCTGGTAGAATCTCTGGGGCTACTGACAAGGGTATAGCTATTAAGGTCGTTATCTTAGTACCCCTGGGGCCCGAGAGTTAGACCCAAGCATAGATGTAATCGAAATACGAGATGATATCGTATACAGATATTGTAATTTGTATTGAACCCGACCGGATCCTCGAGACCTGGCCACCTATATATAGGGGCCAGGAGAGGCCGGCCAGGGACATAATTGAGATTGAGCCAATTGATTACTAGCTTATTCTCAACACGCATCAAGTTTTATCTTGTTTGTCTGATCTTTTATCTTCGAGCTCATCCGAAGTCCTCTTCCTCCGATCCTAAGTTCTTCATCTAGGACATTTGCGGAGTTAACCCTCTCACCAAGTGAGCAATACACTGCTAAGTTTATGTCGAACATGAATACATGATGTTAGGGTTATGTTCGTACATGGAGTTTCTGCTGTAACTTGTCACCATACAATACCATCAGACACATGGTAGGAGTCGACGGCATATGTCAGGTGTCCAGGGGGGCAGTTCTTGTGTTTTGTGGGAACTGGGGAGCATCATTTTTAGTCTTGCTCCCAGGGTATAGGCATGTTCAGCAAGCCTTCGATGTCAGTCTTGTTGTGGTGAATTGTGATTTCTCATCTTTAATTTTTGACAAGAAGCGTCAGTTCATCAGATGAGTTTCTTGAGATCACAGCTGTGCAAACTGAACTACTACTAGCGCACAACCATGTATTCCTTCTGAAACTGGGGAACCAACCAGGGGATCCTAAAGCACAACCATGTTCACTTTACACTCCTAAGGATCACAGGTGAGAAAAATCCACATACAGAAAAAAAATTCTGAATTCATGGTCGGACCAGCGAAGCACTGATCTCGCTCGTTGCATACTTTTTTCTTGTAATCGAGCGAATAATGACCCGAACCACACTACAACTGCTCATAGTAATATTGTTGTAAGTGAACTTACATTTGCCGGACATTTTTCAGGTCATCAAAAAGAGCCCAGGAATTTTTATACCCATCCAGTGTATTGTTAAGCCTGCAAATAATAGAGAATACAATTGCCAACATCGAGTCATATTACAGCTGCATGAATGTCCCTCGAAGCATAAACGAGTAGATTGATGTCAATGGCATGGTAGCTAGGCTAGAAGCGTCCCATCCATCACAGTAACAGCTTCTCCCTTGATTTTGACTCTCTGGTTCACATCATCCAGTTCCAGGTATAATGTTCCACCCCTTGAAGATGCCTGACGATACATGGACATATGAAGGAAAACACACATGATGGTTTAGATCGAGTACATATTGTAGCTTTGTCTCCGAAATAAAATATAGACCTTCAAAAGTTAATAATTTTCTGAAAACATAGGTAAGCACATACTTGATATGCTGTAATTTTTTGCTTCCCCAGCTTTCTGCCCCAATAAGGTGCCAAAACACAATGTATACTGCCAGTAACAGGGTCCTGCCAAAATATGGTGATGAGGGGTTATGAGTTAATTATAAAACAGGCTGTAGTCAGGGGCGAAGCCAGGAAAAAAGGTAGATGGGGTCAACACGAACAAGTAAAAAAATGTGCCTATCAACATACTAATAATGTATAGCTTTGTAGTACATGGAGAATATCGATAGCCAACATGTGCTTAAAAAGTTAAACAAACACCGTTTCTTTTATGTATACTTAGTGTTCAACCAGTCCTACGTAATAAAGGAAATATGTCAGAGTTGCAAGGTAAGGATTACACCTACCTAGTTAACACTACTAACATATGAACAAAGGTTTATGTCTAGGATGAGCAAACGTCTGGAACATGCTGTAAGTACATAATTCTAGAAGACTATAATGTTCAGAGTTCCAGACCGAAAGATGCAACATATGTAAGACATGAGATTTGGTGCTGAGAGAGATAATCATACACGACTTTCTTATAGTTATCTATATATTTTGGTTAAAAAATGGTCAGATATGGTAAGTTTACAAGATTCGAAATTTCCATACGAGTACAACTTTGGATTAAGAAAGGACATCACCTCATCTATCCCAAATTTTGGACAGAAGAAACGTGTGAAGAAGTCATAACCAGATCCAGCAGGTGCAGGTCCTGTAACAATAAGACCCCTGCTGTCCAAATTTTTTATTTCGTCGATGCTAGGAACTATATCGGCAACCTCTTTTGCTGAACAAAGTTCCACCTGAAATCCATGTAAGATTTTAAATTTGCAATTAATTGTTTCTGAAGTAAAAGTGTCCTAAGTGACAAGGAACCAAGAGCACAGTAGCACCAGCATGCAGTAATTCAATGACTAAGTTGATTCTGGAAAGTAATTATGCAAGCAAAAAACAGGAGACAGAGAGACGGTACAATGAGGTCACCATCGGCCTTCGATTTGTGAACACTGACAAGAGATGCGCCGTTTAAGGTCTCGGGGATTAAAGGCATATCGTCAGCGTAGTTGCAACCCACAAAACTGTCCATGGGGAAATCCAGCTCAATAAACAGCTTCCCCTGCTCCCCTTCTGAGACACCGGTACTCCCTGATGCAGTAACTTTCTTGGCAGTTAGAATCCCGGACCTGGTCATGAACTCCACCATTCCATCCTCCGCAAGAACAGTCGTGAAGAGGAAGTGCGAGGAGGCCAACGTCGCGTGCCCGCAGAGGTCGACCTGAAAAGGATGACCCATGCGCACAAAATTCAGAACTTCAGATCGATGATGGTAGTAGAAGCGGGTCACCAGATTTGTGAATGAGATGGATGGGGAGCTAGCTACAGCTAGGATACCTCGGTTACGGGAGTGAACCATCGGAGGTGGAACCGCGGGGAGGCGCCGGAAGGCCGGGAGGTGTCGCGGACGAGGAAGGCCGTCTCGGAGAGGTTAAACTCGGCGGCGACGGACTGCATCCACCGCTCGTCCGCGGCGCCCTCCTCTTCGAGGAGGCATACCGCGGCGGGGTTGCCCTTGAACGGCTCGGCCGCGAAGGCATCCACCTGCGACGATACCACGACGGAGTCAACGTCACGTCCCGACGGCGAGCGCGAGTTACGAAGAGGAAGGAGGGAGAGTCACTGAGTACTGACCACGGCGTATCGGATAGCTTTCTTCCCCATTTCCTCGAAGCAGGCGGCGCCGGCGGCTGGTGCTGCTACAAAATCGCGCGATTAGTAATATAGCTGCTGATTGCTGCTACAAAATCGCGCGAGTAGTAGAGCATCTCTAGTGGTGATGGTGTAAATTTGGACGTGTATATCTCCATGTACACGTCCATATACACCTTGCTAAATTTACACGTTCCCAGTTTTTCAGTGGAACGTGTAAATATGCACACAGGAATTTATCACAGAAATTAAGCCCAGATATTATCCATCTCAAACATCCCAGGAATTAAGCTCCAGGGAACCGGCGTGGCGCGGCGCTGGACAAGCTCCAGGAATCGGCCGGCCGGCGCAGTGCGGCGCCCCATCCCTGCCTGCACCACCGCCCCCCATCCCAGCCCCGCCGCCGCCCCCCATGCAAGCCCCGCCGACCCCCATCCGAGCTGCTCTGCTCCCGCTCGAGGAAAAGAGAAATTTACCTCTTGGACGGCTGGCAGAGCTCCTCCGATGCTGCCTCCGGGCGGGCTGCGGGAGGACGATTTCCACGACGACCTCCTCCGATCCGGTCTCCAGGGCGAGCACACGAGCGTGGCTCCGTCGTGTTTATTTCCACGCCTCGTACCGTCGTGGATAGAGCCTGGATGTTTACACGCCCCTTTACACGAGCCACTGGAAGTAATTTTTTGGTGTCCAAGGTGTATATTTGCTATACACCACCATATAGAGGAGCCACTAGAGATGCTCTAATATAGCTATTGTGGACGGGGTATAATCAGCAATGACGATTGTGTACCCATGTCTACTGTCTTAATCACCAACCAATCACCTGATTTGCTATAAGAATAGTGCACATGGCAAAATTTTGACACTAAATAATGCTGACCCAAAATGGACAAAAATAGTCTAAAAGCGGCAACAAATTTAAATAGTCCCGTACTAGATGCATCTATTTGCGAAAGGTAATATGAGTCGGAGAAGTAATAAAATCTGGGGGAAATTATTTCACGGGTTTACCCTTATTTGATGCGCGCACGAGACATAACAGAACAAGGTGCGGTGCCCTTCTTATTGGCGTGGCGGGGCTGCCACGCTGGATGTGCGGGACTCACGTAGAGCGGTGTGGCGCCTTTCGCAAGGGCACGGAAGGCAGTGGTGCGGCGCCCTCCTCCGTGGCACAGAGCATGTTAGGGCTAGACAGCCGCGTCGCACCAAGGCCCGACCCGCATCCCTTTCTCTTCTCTGTTCCCTTCCTTCTCCCTTTCCTTCCATGATGGTGGTGGTGGATCTCCCTCTCCCCCTTCCCCAATCCTCCATCTAAAAGAGAAGTTCTTGTCCTCAATCTCTTTCCTAAGGTATACTCTCTCAATCGTCTTTATTTCATCAGAATAAATGCTCTTAAAACCATCTAGTTTTTTAGTTTTGGTGAAACCCTAGTTGCCTAGGATTTGGAATTTGTATGGTAGATTCAATTTGATATAGCAACTGTAGATGATTTGTGATGTGGAATGTGTATGGTTCATGATATGTACAGTTGGAATATAATTTTCTAATTTGTATGGATGACTTCTAGATGACTTGTAGAAATGAAATTTGCTAATTTGTATGGATGACTTGTAGAGTTGGGTAGTGGCCCAAACCGTTATCAATGGGGATATTGGTTTGACTAGCACATTGTCCGTGCTTCGCCACGGAACCATAATAGTAATGTTATTGAACTAATTTAACGTGTGACTCCTTGAAATTATTGCAAGGATTTCTTAAACACTTGGATATAAAGTATTATTCGTAGAAAAACTGAGAGTTGTATCCCATATTGTTAGGTTGTTGTCCTTACAAACTCCTTATTCCTCTTCATTGCTTGAAGATTCGGTTAGCGTGAGCAGGGAATCGATCTACTATAGAAAATTTGCCCGTGTGTTATTACAGGTTAAATTTTTTTAGCTTTTACTATAGAAAATGAACTCTTTTACTTAAAATCCGTATCGTCCTTTTCATCATTCTATTTCCTATGTCTATGCCAGTAAAAGGGTTGAATCAGCTAGCTACGGGAGATAATTTTATACGACGCAAAGTGTCTTATAAACCTCACTGCTCCATGATTAGATGCTCCCCCTACTGCCTCTGGTGTCAACATGAAAAACTAAAAAGCATTTTTCATATTCATCCAATATGCCTCGTCCAATAAAGAAGTCCACACGTCCGTACTGCTAATTCTATCCACCCAAAGAGTCTCTGTCTCTCTTCTTCTCTTCTTCGTTTGCGGTGTTCACACTATTCCCATCTGCCAGAGCCACTATAGTACTGTGCCGCCTTCTCCCTCTCTGTCCTCTTGGCTCTCGGCAAAACGAATGGCTTAAAAAAAAAGACAAACAAATTAGAATTTCATAACCAACCACAGTAGATAGTATCACTTGGTATACACCATGGAGAACAAATATGCACACCAATACATAAATTCGTAAAGCATTCCAGCTAGTACATACTACCACTGCATAGAGATTGCAGTTCCAAAGAAACGTGCTTTTGTGAATGAGAAAAAGAAAGGACGTCACAAAGAAGATGTGACCAACATAGTTGTGTAGAAATGACAAGGTATTTAATGATATATTTTTTTCTCCCATGCAGGTTATCTACTAGTGCACAACTTTACTCTGTTCATGGTCATCTGTACAATGTGTGAAGAACGGCAATCTATTTATGGAAATGTCTACACGGTTAGTAGAGGTTTTGCCCCCACCAGGCCTAACGTGTATGGGCACCACACAACATACTTCGTAGGGGACCAGCGCCTTACCAAGTACTCTACTAGATATGTGTTTGCTCGCTTCTTCTATTTTTGCTTTGAGTAAAGATATATGTTCTCTCTGTAACTGACAACGTAAATTGGTTTCTGAATGTTCTTCAATCTTATGTGTTCCGTCTGTCCCTTGGGTTTTCCTCTTCCGCAGTTTCGCGGCTCATAGGCTGATCAGTATTAATTTTGCCCATGAAAACAAAGTCGCAAGTCATTCTAAGCTAAAATGTTGCAGTCAAATTCGCACTTGCTTCAGTACGGCTCCATTTTGTTTCCCTTCATATTATTCAGATAAGTCCAGAAGAGCTCAATCTCAAGTGCTCAGCAGGTATATATTTTTATTCCCGTAAAACCGATCGATTTAGAGTTAAACCAACACATGTGCAGCAAATAGTATATTTTATTTCAACGAAGTTCACAGTAATAGTCCATGAACTGTTGCGCCTCGAGTGGATGGCAATATGCTAGCTACGCGAAGAGTGTCCCAGCCATGACAGTAACAGCTTCTCCCTGAAGTCGCACTCTCCCACTCGCAACATCCAGCTCCAGGTATAGTACTCCACTCCTTGGAGATACCTGATGATCGAAGAACATCATAAATATAATCGAGAAGATAGTTTGGTAGAAGTAGATTGAGACGTTGAGCGTGCATTAAAGCATATTTGTTTCAAAAGCGGGTCACCAAATGATTCTAGTTCACTTGCTGAACACAACGTACCTGAAACGCTATCAGTTTTTGTTTCCCCAGCTTTTCAGCCCAGTAGGGTGCCAAAACACAATGTGCACTGCCACAAACAGGATCCTGTAAAAATAGTAAAAAGAAAGTGTTATGGTTTATATATATAAGAAATAGAAAATCAAAATATTCACTATTTACATATTTTTCAACTTGGCAGAAGGATTACGCCATCACCTCATCTATCCCAAATTTTGGGCAGAAGAAACGCGTGAAGAAGTCATAACCAGAACCAGCAGGTGCCGGTCCTGTAATAATCACACCTCTGCCGGAACATTTTCTAATTTCTTCGATGTTAGGAAGGACATCGGCAACCTCTTTTCCTGATGAAAGTTCCACCTGAAATCATGACAGACCCTTGTGGTGAGTAACACTGGTAACTGAACACGTTCAACTTCAGTTCTATATTTCTCTTCTCACGATTTTTAGTTTTCAGCAGTCATCCGTCCCTTTTTGTCACTCAGATTCTCTGTCTTTGCTAATGAAAGCTTATGCAACTCCAATTATATCACACCGGCAAATAGCCAGATGAAAAAAAAAAGATTACATTGAACAATTTTGGTAAGACAACTGTGTTGCTCGAGTAAGCAATAGTTCATCAGTTACCAACCAGAAGAGCTGTTCAGCCTAAGAGAATGGTTACAGTAGTAGCAGACTAGCAGTGCATCCAGATGATTTAATTCGAGGTAGGAAGAAAATGGCAAGAGTACGGGGGTGAGGAGTGAGGCAGTACGTACAATGAAGTCGTTGGTGGTCACCGATTTGTGAACACTGACGACGGACGCGCCGTTGAGCGTCTCCGGGATCGTCGGCAGCTCGTCGCCTGAACCCACGAAATCGCTCGAGGGGAAGTCCAGCTCAATGAAGAGCTTCCCCTGCTCCTCCGTCTCCGGCGCAGGGACCTTCTTGGCAGTCAGGATGCCGGACTTGGTCGCGAACTCGACCACGCCGTGGTGCGCCGCGAGGACGGACGTGAAGAGGAAGTGCGCGGAGGCCAGCGTCGCGTGCCCGCAGAGCGCGACCTGAAATTGGAACGGCGGCGCGGATGGAGCAAGTTGCAAGACACGGTTCGAATTCAACGGGAAGGTAGGCGAGTATACCTCGGTGACGGCGGTGAACCAGCGGAGGTGGAACCGCGGGGTGGCGGCGTCGGCCGGGCAGGAGGAGTCGCGGGAGAGGAAGGCGGTCTGGGAGAGGTTGAACTCGACGGCGACGGACTGCATCCAACGCGCGTCCCCGGCGGGCGCGGAGGCGTCGTCCTCGAGGAGGCACACCGCCGCCGGGTTGCCCTTGAACGGCTCGGCCGTGAAGGCATCCACCTGCGAGGAGACAACACGGCGGCGCCGACGTCAACGTCACTTCCCATTCGAGCCAGGAAGAGAGAGACAGGGAGGACTAGGCAGGTAGTAAAGCAAGAGAGGTCGACGAGCACTGACCACGACGTACTGGATGCCTTTCTTGGCCATTTCCACCAAGCAGCTTGAGATCTGTGAGAGTGAGCTTGTCGGAACGGATGTGTATCCGAGCACGTTTTTATAGGACACTAGTGATACTATTGGTAGTCATCAGCTGCTGATGCTGTCAGTTGGTAGAGCAATTAATCAGCACTGACGATATGGAACATGGAAGCTTCCTTCCTGTTCATCATAGCACTAATCAACTTCTGGACCAGGCATTTCCGCGCGAACACTGGCAGTTTTGGCACAAAGCAACAGGTGAGCTTGTCAGTTTGTCACCGGCAGGTTGGAACGATGTTACATCAGACATATTTTAGTGTCTATACATCCATATTAGCGACAAGTTTTATGGAACAAAGGAAGTACAATACATAACGGCACAAAAAATTCCAGTCAGCCTCAAAACGTGGACTAGGTCCCCTTGCAAACCAAGAGACAACCATCAACCACCTGCATTTCATTGGGTTTTCCAATTCTGTTCTGGTCAAAGTCCCATTTTGCAGCTTCAACCAAGGGGGCAGCGATAGGACAAAATAGCACACATGTGATGAACATCAGACGTCGAGAAACTAAAACTATCGTGCAGAACTTGCATGTAACAGGAAAACCATCACTGCAAAAGGTTCGCAACAGCAAAATGATCATCCTGGAAGTACCACATCACATAGCAATATCCTTACACAGGTGCTCAAGTTCTCATTTATTCGGTGTGCTGGATCTCGTACCATGTATGCTGCTGCTGCATGGGCAAGCAA
Source organism: Dactylis glomerata (assembly GCA_007115705.1). NCBI lineage: Eukaryota > Viridiplantae > Streptophyta > Magnoliopsida > Poales > Poaceae > Dactylis > Dactylis glomerata. Next base: position 12,490,518 of record QXEO01000734.1, read on the forward strand.
TACAGAGCCTAGTAACACTGACTGGCTCAGATTTGATCCAAGATCACCTCAGCACCAGAGACCTTGAATTCAGAAGGGGCCTTCTCAACATTGAAAGCCTTGATCTTCCCGTCATCGACAAAGGCTGACCACCTAACAACAGTGCATGTCGAGAAATGAGAAAAGGTGCGTTCTTAAAGCAGTAACAATACAACATGAGTTCAAAGATTATGTAGTATTTCAGGCCTACTGAAGCTTGCAGTATTTGCTAGATGGTGAATTAGATTGGTCTTAGTAGCATTAGAGGTAACCAATATAAACATAACATCTAAAGCATGGTGTATAAGGACTTCAACAAAAAAATCTCACAACGGAGAGGTGAAACAGATGGACTCTGCTGTATGTTCAAGTTTTTCTAAAAACAAACTAATGATATATACACCTTTGCACTTATCCATGTATGCAAGTTGCTAACTTGTTCTTCATTTGCAATTTAAGATAGCTATAGCATGCTGTAATCCAAAAATGGGTGGAAGTGATTCACCTAAGGGAGTCACCCAATTTCTCAGAAGTACAGCACAATTCATGGAAATATAAAGCAAGTCCTGTTCTTATGTAGTTTTTCTTGGCACTGGCATTCATGCATGATTTGTCATTGGTTTTATAGTCACTATTGCCTTTGGTACTAATAACAAAACAAGAAAAAAAAACAGGCAAAATCAATGTAGCGACTTAAGGCAAGCTATGAAATGCTGAGAATGTGTTGCTGTATATTCATGGGAATAACATTCTTTCAAAGCATGCACGGTTCTACATTTATCTCCATAATATCGGCACATGATATATCAAATTCTGTAAACAAATGCATACACTGTAAAACTTGACAACCAACTAACCAGATTTTGGCATTAAGAGAGGTTGAATTGCACATCATATAAAACATAGAATTTAAGTAACTGTCTGTAGTTATATCATGCCGTAATTACTCTTTAAGAATCATACAAGATGGCAAAAATAGAATTACCTGTGGGAGCGACGGCCAAGCAAAGCAGCAGATAGATCTATTTCCAAATCTAAGCTTTTGTGGAAACTCCCATCAAGGTCACCGTAAAACTCAATCTGATAATAGTATTCGAAAGGCAGATGGTTACATTCTTGAGAAAGTTACATAGATAGCACGAAACTGCACGGGACAGAAGACTCGGAGCGTCTATGTTGCGAACTTGCAATAACCATCTAGGCTGGTACGCATGAAATTTTAATACATGTCTGGCCCTTATTGCCTTAAAAATCCATACTGAAGTTATTCAGAACAACATATAAATTGCAACTAAAAAGACATGTGAGGTGAAGATGCACTATGTAGTTTTGTAAGACAGCATGAAAAATCTCAATACAAGGTTTAGAATGAGCACATTCTTAAAGCGATTCACACACTAAATTTCAGGACTGGCACACTAGGGAGTGGAAAATGTGATGAAAAATACGAGATAATAATATCATGCAAGACTGCTATCAATCATTTAGTACTACTGTGGTAGACTAGGAACAGTGGTAGAGTATGAAGGGAATTTAGTACTCCCTCCGACCACTAATACCTGTCTCTGCATGGATGTATCTAAATACATCCATGCAGAGACAGGTATTAGTGATCGGAGGAAGTAACATGCACTAGTATGTTGTGGAGGAAAAGCAAACAGGCACCACCAAACATCAAGGCAGATGATCCTATCTCATGGGTCGGTACACAGTACTTGGATATGCACACTACAATACCTGTACTACACTCCTTATACTTTGCTAAACCTACATTGCCATAGGAAAGACAGAGTAGTTACTCACTGCATCTTTTGCCTGTAATTTTTCTGCCCATCCATTCAGCACATATGGATCATTAACAGCTACACAGATAACAGAGTCGATCCCTTTTGCTTTCAGTTTATCAATGTTGTTCTTGTAACTAGGGACATGTGACTGCGAACACACTCCAGTATATGCACCCTGAAATATATCACAAAGATAGCTGTCAACTGTATGATCAATAAATAATTACAGGAGAGAGTCTACAACCGGAAATGCTATTCTGAACTCGAGCTCAAATAGGCCCTATTTCTAGACCACACGTTTAAACTAAAAAAAAATAGTCGTACATGGTCTGTATTCAAGTCCTAGGTCAGATTGTATAGAAGTCACTCGTTCTTGGACCTACCTCTACACACATGTCATAACGTTGCCCATCACGACGTTATGGGCACCGGTCATAACCATCTGCCAAGCCCAAGTTGTCAGCAGCCATCTTCTTCTACAAGATTCCTTCCCCATTCCCTTCATCGATTCCCATGGCCGCACCCTCCACAATCCTGCCTGTCGCCATGGAAGCGGCCCAGGCGTCCGTTTTTACATTTGCCGCCATTACTCTGTAAGGATTTTCTTGCATGGCTCGCCACATATTTAATTCTCCTTTTTGTGATTTGAATCGTTACCCGTTGATTGCATCCATGGCAGAACAGCGGCTGCATTTTCCTCGAGTGGTAGGAGAAGCACGCGTCGTCGCTGGAGGTCTATCAGCAGATAGCAGCAGTAGATACTGGTTCCGGACCAGCCACATAGCAGCCAGAACATCAGCGCAGCGAAGGCACCCCCGTTGCCGAACATGCACTACACGGCACTCCTCCTGCTGGTCAAGTCCTACAGGGTGAATCCCATCCGAGGCGCTCCATCAACTGCAGAATCTGACTCCATGCCTCCCTCGCCGCCGGAAGATGAACATAAATCGCTTGTAGGCGGATAAGCCAGACCCGTTCATCACCGCTGTAGAAGCCATCGCGGGTTATTTGTTTGTCTATCACAGGTACTTGACGCTAGCTGTTCCATAGGTACAGCTGGTACTTTATCGTCCTCCAGCAAACGGGCCTCCGCGTCCGTTACTACGAGGCCTGCCGTCGACTGCAAAGACCTATGTGTACACCATGTATCCATCTTTTTATATGCCCCGTATCTCAACTAAATGTCAGAGGCCACATGGATTCGTAGGCTAAATGTGTGGTCCAGAAAAAGAGCTCATATGAGCCCGGGTGTCAAAACGCCTCGTCCGTCTACAACATTATACTCCCTCCGTTTAGAAATATAAGATGTTTTAGCTTTGTGAAGCTAATGTATCTAGACATGTTTTAGTGTATAGATTCGAGCGAACCTATACACTAAAAGATGTCTAGATACATCCATTTCATAAAACTAAAACATCTTATATTTCCGAACGGAGGGAGTAGTTATCAATGAGATGGAAAAGGCAGAATACTAGTAGTGGAGCAAGTTTACAGTCCTAAAGGCTGTAGCCTAAATTGTCCAGGAAGAAAAAAATTATCGATAGCAATTCCCAATTGGCAAGCATAACAGGGTCTGAACTTTGAAGGCAGGAGCCTATTATTCAAGATCAATTAAAGATCCATGTGGCTGTGGACACCGAACATGAAGTTTGTGTAATACTGTTGCCAGTTTACCCTCAATAGTCAATTCCACAAACGACAATTTGCTGCCGCACCTTACTGTCCAATCAGACAATACAGGTGAAACAGATAGTTCTATCCTAGGCAAATATCAAGCCTAAGTCTATAAAACAGCTCAAGCACATACTGTACAACAATATTTGTTCAGAATTCATTTTCCAGCTCAGCAAAGATCGAATTCACTTAAAATACCAACGTCCTGCCTACAGAATCGCCATGAATCTTCTACTAATGAGCAACCGAGGATGCAAGGACTCGATCCATAATCGCCTACAGGACTAGTGACAATTAGCATCCCACTGACCCATTATGACTCGTCAGAGATCTAATTCGAGCATACATGAACCGAAGCAACAACTAATTTTGTAGGGAAGAGAAGAGATATCTTACCGGCAATCCGAAGATGACCACTTTCTTCCCCTGTAACCATACACAAGGAAACGCGGAAGGGGTCAGAGTACGAAGCACGGCGATGGTAGCGGCAGGAAGGTAACAGGCGGAGAGTATTGTGAAGGAGCGTACCTGGAAGATGTCCTTGAGAGGGGTGGTGGAGAACTTGGTGGCGACGCCCTCGTCCCAGGACCGCGCCTTCTGCAGCGACACGCCGGGCGCCGCCGAGACGATGTCGGAGCCCACGGACGCGAAGCCCCTCGACGCGGCCCACAACGCCGCCGCCGCCGCCGGGGAGCCTCTCGCCCTCCTCACCAGTGCAGATGCCATCGCTCTACTGACCTCCTCTCGGCAGCTGCCCAAAAGCCACAGAAAATGGGAGCAGGTTGTGTTCGTCAGATTAGGTCTTGGCCTCTTGCTGCCGCAGCGGCGCTTCAGACTTGAGACAGCGCACAGAGCGGGGGTACGTGTGCCTGCCTGCGTGCCACACCTGTTAGATTTAAAAAAAAATCATTGATTAAAACAAGAGGGTCAAGAGACTTATTACTCGGTTTATTAGAGGAAAATCGGGTGAAGACATAAACAATGGCAAGCCGCACAATCGAGATACAAGATCAAGATCGCCGATAGGCGAAAAATACCATACACACAATCGAGCTACTCGAGCGACACCGCTTGTAAAGTGCTCACCGAAAAACCTTCACATCGACCTATTCTTTTATGAGCTTTTTTAGCAACCTCATCGACATCAGAGAGAAACGATATGTCCAAAAGAGGAGGACATGTGCCTCTTTGGACCCACAAGCAATTACAAAATGATTCACCCCCTCATCCCATGCATGTGAAGAGTGCTTCAGCTGTTTGTTTGTTTTATAAAAAGGAATGCGGTAGGAAAATCTCAACATTAATTTTATTTTGAAATAATAAGAATCCAAATCCATATCCATAGGGATTTGAATCTAGATGGCTGGATTGTACATCCATTTCTCTAACCAAGTGAGTTAGACTCACTTCTTTGATTGATTAAATTTCAGGACATTTTGGTTTATGAAGTTCTATAAAAAATAGTGTGTTACAGCGTTAGCGTCCTATAGTAAATCTAGAGAGTACATGTTATGGCTCTAAGCTCGAAATAGCATTGCTAAACTGAAGGCCAAAGTTCAAGGCTTGGTGTCGGGACGAAGTCTAGCATTGAACCGCAACCGAGAGTCCGGCCATGATCAACTCTGACGGGACTCTTTCATCATAACGATCTATTATTCAAGGAACATCTTTTCCAGCGACGCTTTCAAATGTCAAGGAGTTTTCATGTGTATTCTGCATGGAGTGATGGATTATGATGACTACTTCCAATTAAAGAAGGATGCCACGTGTAAGGTTGGCTTCATCTTACCAAAAATGCACTGCAGCTATGACTTTGAGGACGCTTGTGTATGGACTTACAGGTGACCTAGTTAATGAGTAGATGTGCATGAGCGAGTCCACTTGCCTTGATTTAATATACAAGTGCCGCAAAGGGTTGTTCAGGTGTTTGCATGAGAATACTTGAGAGGGACAAACGTTACCGATACGGCGTGACTCTTGTCAATTAATGAGTCAAGAGGATTTCCTAGTATGCTTGGAAGCATAGGTTGGATACAGTGGAAATGGAAAAACTATCCATTTGTGTGGCAAGGACAATACCAACGTCATGCCAAATGGTGCACAATCATACTTGGGGCGGTTGCATCATAAGATATCTAGATTTGATACTCTTTATTTTGCATGACACACTCTCAGTCAATGACATCAACTTGCTTTAACGCTCTCTAATATTCTCTAGACTTTGCAGAAGGTAATGCTTCAATGGTCACCTATGAGATCAATGGACACTATTATGACAAAGGGTACTATCTCAGTGATGGTATATATCCTTTCTGGACCATATTTGTGAAGACAATACACACACCTAAAAAAGATAAAGAGAGTATGTTTTCTAAGGAGGGGCCGCTAGGAAGGATATCGCGCGGTCATTTGATGTGCTCAAATCTTATTGGGCTATTGTTTGTCAAGATGTCAGGACATTGAGTAGAGAGCGGATGTGGGATTTCATGACAGGTTGTGTGATCATGCACAACATATTCGTTGAGGGGGGAGGTGGCAATGACAATGTGTATGACCAAGGGTGGAAATTTTAGGATGAATTGGATGCGCCCGAGCCAGGACCACCAGCAGACTTCACAGATTTTCTTACATTGCATCATAAACTGCGAGACCGTGCAACTCCCAGTCAACTCCAAGAAAATTTGGTTAACCATATGTGGAATAATTTTTGAAGTCGCTAGTCCTTTTCTTTATTCCATTTGAGTTCAAATGATTTTAGTAAATTGTGCATCTGCTTTGTTTGCTTTTATAAATTATGATATTTAAATTTTATTCCAATTTATGTGTCTAAAGATGGCCGAAAAATAACCACGAGCGGACCAAAACTAGGGCATTGTTGGGTGCACAACAAAACATAAACGCACACTGTAAGGACATGGGCCTCCGGCCTTTCCATGGAAAATAGACCATATCAAACATCTTTGGTGGAATAATGGAGTTCCTCAAAGGTATAACCTAGCTGCGGGTGTCAACATTGACTACTTCAACTACGGTATCAAATAATACACATTAGAAAAAATCCTAAGAATCAAAATCTTTTTGAAAAATTATAGGATTCCTTTATCACCTACTTCCTTCGATTAAAAATAAGTATCGATAATTTAGTGCAAGTTTTACTGCAGGGAGTGGTCTTTTGGCTCCTTGGAGCATATGCTCTCTCTATTTTAAAATACAAATTTGAGACATTTTAAATATCAAAAAAATGAAATAAAAAATTTGCACGTACATCTTCACATAATGCATGCCCACAAAGTCCTTTCACGACAAATCGACGTGTCGAGACATGTGTGTAGAAAGATAAATTTTGATGCTAAAAGTAGGGCTCTTGATAAGATTTTTTTACTCCCTCTGACCCATATTACTTGTCGTTAATTTAGCACATACTAAATTAGCGACAAGTAATATGGGCTGGAGAGAGTATCTTTTTACATAGATCATACTTTCTCCATCCTAAAATATAAGGCGCCTAAGCTTTAGTCAAAAGTCAATATATTTTAAGTTTAACCAAATATATATATATATATATATATATATACTTACAATACCAAATCAATATCAATAGATTCACCAAAAAGTATAATTTCTCAAAATATCCATTTGATATGGTAGATATTCATATATTTTTTCATATAAACTTGGTCAAACTTAAAAGATGTTGAGTTTTGGCTAAAGCTTAGGCGCCGTACATCTTGGGACGGAGGGAGTAGAAAATATCGGTTTTTGGAATTTTACAAATGCACTTAGATTGTTGATATGTAAATACAAAATATTTTGTCAATTTCCTTTTACATTTTGAAATATATTTTAAAGAGAGCATATACATCTAGGAGCCAAATTGAATTTTAGCTTTATACTAAATTATACTAAATCATTCTATATATTTATTGGCTATTGGAGGGAGTAGATTATTGGTACACGTCATCACTGTAAGTCGAAAAGAAGGAGGCCTGATTCTCTTCACCGACGCTTTTTGGACTGCCCGCATTTTCTTCCCCCAAACTCTGCCCCCTCTTTTGATACCAATATTCCCAACCAGCGAAAGCAGCTCGATCTGCAGATATCAGCATCGGAAGAAGCAAGCCTCCGATCCAATCTCCTCCCCGCCTCCCATGGCCACGGATGAGTAAGTCTGTCCGCTCAGATTCACCTTTCTCAAATCAGAACCAGATGTTTGCATTGATTGCACCAATCAAGAACTCCGTTTCTTTGCTTGCAAACCTCCCAGATCCGACGAACAGAGCAACGGCGGCGGCCAGCACCACGGCTACGAGTGGAACCTCCCGGCGGCGCTGTCGGCGAAGACGACGGGCGTGCACGTGACGGCGCTGGACGGGGTGGTGAACGTGAACTCGCTCTTCACGGTGGCCGTCTTCGTGGGCCTCTCCCTGGCGACCCCCGGCGAGCTCCGCAGCCTCGCGGGCGACCCGTCCTGCGACGCCGGGCCCGAGGTGGCGCGGTCCCTGCTCGTGCTCGAGGTGGTGGCCTTCTCCTCCTTCCTCTTCTCCAGCCTGGTCGCGCAGGGCCTCAAGGTCGCGCTCAACCTCATCAACTCCAAGGACCCCCAGGCCACGCACGCCCACATCGACGCCCGCCTGGTCCGCCTCGGGATGCTGGCCTCCGCCGTGGGCTCCGTCGTCGGCTGCGTCTTCCTGATGGCGTCCATGGTGATGGTCGTGCAGATCCGGCTGGGCACGCTCGGATGCGCCTCGAACCGGGCCGCTGCCAAGGCCGCCGCGGCGCTGGTCGGGCTCGTCTCCACCGCCCTCGCCTTGTACATCGGCACTGTCTTCTACACTTTCACTCACTGATCGTACATCAGGTTCCACGGATCTTGCTTGCCAGTTGCCTGCCAGGCTGCCACTATGACACTGTCTCGTTCTATTGTTCTTACATTAGCTTGTAGACAAGTACTGAGTTGTTTTAGCAATTAGCATCTTTTTCTGCTGTGTATGTACAATGTATTGCTGCATCTGCATGCTGTTTAGAGCTTGATGAAACCACGGGAATCATCGAAATAGTTATAGATGATCATCAGTTCATCACCCATTGTTCACTAAACCCCGGCCACCGCCTCCTTGACTGGGTTCCAGCCAAAACGGTCGATGTGTTCTTGCTCCATCCAACCCTTTGTCACCATGCCCCGCTCGAAGAGTGCTGAGCTACGCGTTGTCGCCGTCTCTGTCCGGCAAGGTGCTCTTCACGACCCTCAAGAACCGGTGGCCGCTTGCCTTGAACCCGACAGCGAGCGTCGTTTGTGCCTCTTGCTACTACATGTAAACAGCCGAGTGATACTCTTCAACCAACCCCGCACAAAATCTTCTTAACTATATATATATACTAATGTTAGTATCTGATTACGTTCTGGGCACCTGATGTGATAAGACGCAGCATAACATCTGGCTGCCAACGTTCAGATTGATCAGTTTACATGGAAATTGAATTTACTGCGTACTTCATAGAATCAATTTCGGAATAAAATGTGCGTGTGAATATTCCGAACTCTGAAGCGCAAGAACCCATGTGAAGCTTACCGTATCTTTTGGTAAACAATCAGAATTGAGTGAAAAAGTTTCTTCAGAAAAAATATCCATCCCCAAAATTCAGAGATTACGCATCTCCTTGGATTCAATTGGTATCAGACCTGTACACGATCTACATTCCTGGGATTTTCCGTTCACCAAAATACTCCCTTGCTTCGCCAAAGTACCAAAAGTGTAGCCACACGATGTTGCTGAAGCGGTAAGACATGATCCAGGCCGTTTGTTATCTGAAGATGCAGGCTACTGTCGAAGTGCAGACTTCAGTCTGTGACAGGTTGCAGGCAAGAAGGCCGATCAGGACGTCAAACCATGATAGCCTGGTTCGCGGGTTCGGATCTGAGGATCAGATAACGCGCAAGGCAGATCGCGACGCGATCAGGAGACTAAGAGCGTCTCAAGCAGTGGCGCTAAAATAGCACAGCGCTATAATAACTATTTTTTTACCGCGTGCGCTGTAAACTCCTCCAGCGGAGACGTGATTTTGACGCGCGCTGCAAAAATATAGTGCGGCATTTTGCGCTATCTTGCGCCTCATATTTCCGGTTCCAACTACAGCGCCGCGCTATCTCTTCGCTTGCGCGGGAACACGCAACCGCTCAGAAAATTCACCCGCGCGCGCGACCTCTCTACTCCGCCTTCCCCCTCCGCGCGGCCGACGGCGCAACTCCGGTGATGGACGGCTCCTCTGGCACCCCTCCAACCCCTCCCTACTCCGTCCCCCCGCTGCAGACGCCGGCACCGGCGCAATCCCGCCACCGACCGTGCCAAACCCTAGCGGTGGCACCGAAAACGCCGCCACGGGGTTGGCCGTCACTCGCGCCCTCTTCATACCACCGCGGACAAGCTCCGGCGCAGCGCTGCCGCCCATCGCGCCACCGAAGGGGAAAAGCACGGCCACAAAGCGCGGCGCGGCGGCGGCTCTTAAACCCAAAGCGCCGAGGAACAGCATCGCGGCTCGTCGTGCGCAGGCTGCACCGGTCCCCCAAGCGCCACCCACCTCCGCTCCGCCTCCACCGGCTACTCGACGGGCGACGTGTAACACCCCACTTTTTGTAACCCTGTTTAGGTAGTGTTTAGTGAGCCAAAAATGAGGGCCAACAAAAACTTTTTGAGCAAGTCTCTGGAAGTACTATTTCTTTCTTGTTTGTCCTGGTTGTTATGTTAATGATGTCTGTTTGAGTTTCTTGTTGAACACTATTGTGAACCAACATAATCCTTGTGCCCTTGTGATCATGTCTTTATTTATGCCTTTAGCTATTTTTCCAAAACCATTATCTTGGCAACCTCTCCTTTTTTAAAAAAATTATTCTATTTGTCCAAAACAGGTGCCAGTATTTATCTTTGAAACAAAGCTTTTACCAAAACTAAGTATTTACAAAACTGTAGGGACCTACAAAGTGGTGTGGTCCCACTATTTTATAAACTTATATTTTGTTGATATTTATAAAAGGATTTCAAACACCTTTAAGAAAACTTGCTAATGGAGATGTTTATGTCTCCACTAGTCCCTGGAAAAAAATTACAAAAGATTTACTCCTTATTTAAAACTCTTTTCAGAAATCTCAAGGGCATGATACTATTTGGGCAATTGCTCAAACCATTGCTCTTATGATGCTATGTTGTATATGTTTGACTATGGTTGACTGTATTTGGTTGTGTTTGACTTTTTCTTGTGTTTATGAATGCTTTAATTGGAAAACTTCATTTATTCCTTTTTATTTCTTATAGGACCTTATTAATGCTTGGTATCATCTAAGTTAAGCTAAGAAGTATCAAAGAGGCAAGGTAACACGCAAAATCATCCAAATTCAAAGCTTGGCCCTATCTTCACTTATATTAACAGATTCAATCTCGGGGCTTGTCTTAATCTCATATATTCTATACATGTCAATGCACCCACGTAGAACTCATCTTTGTTATCTGATCTTCCAGTCTCTCCATTACCACTCAGTCATTTGAGACCATCTACTAGTTGTTCTAATCATGTTTTTGACCCTAATCAAATCAGTGACCATTTGATCATCAGTATATTCCTTTTTCACCACACTTTCAAATTTTAAAATACAATCAGTGGAGACCATCCTATTCCCTACTTATCTTCTTCTTGACCTACTCTAACCATCCATGCCTTTGTTGGTATATTTTGGAACCTTGCCCTAATTATTGTGGGGTAGTTTTAAGCTCTAATCAAAATTGTCCATCCTTTCCTTTTTTTTTCTCCATAATCTTTTGGATCACTTCTTAAACCTCACCACAAATTCTATCCATAATTTAGTTCTTCTCTAGTAACATTCAGAAATACTTTTCGTGCATAATATCACTCCTTCTCCATAAAAAAATAATAATTGTTTCCTTGTTTGATTTCCTTAAATACCAAAATGCATGGGTATGCTATTCTTGCACCTTTTCTCATCAAGAAATATTTAGAAGACCCTACCATTCTATCTTATACACGTGTAACCCTCTGAACCCAGAACCCTAGTAGCCTATTTTCAAAGCTTTGCAAAGTATTGATTTACCCCTAATCGGCCCCTTCTCAAAATACAAAATTTTGGTGATCTTGCTTAATGCAAAGTGATTTTCCAAATTGAATTTTTTTTATCCAACATTCCATCTACCACCTATAAGGTCTACCCATGCATGCCAATGCTTTCCATAACTTAAGAACCTCAACTCCGAATTTAAGTAACAACACATGCATAATCCTCTATCTCAAACTCTAGCCCTCTAAATCGTTTTTCATCTCCACCAACATGTCTAGTGTGGTAAAGCATCAGAGGCAATTTCATGTTCAACTCACATTTACCTCTGGTCACATTTCTTGACCATTTGTGCTTGTCAAGCAAGTAAACCGGCCATGCCTATCTTGAAGCATGCAACTTCCATATCTCCTTCCTCTCTCTCATATCTTGCTCCACCATTGAGCTGCACTGAATCCTGACCTACCTGCACCACTATTGCTCCGTAGTAGCTCTCCCACTAGTCCTAGCCCTTTCCTCCTCTATTTGCCTTGGAGCACTGTCGGCATGCTCCAATCTTCAAACCAACTCCTTTGACCGTATAGCCTCACCACTAGCCTCTCCACTTGGTATTTGATCGAATCCAAACTTTCTCCATGCCTTGTCCTGATCTGTTTGGCCTCTCCCGACCGTGCCCTGTGATGCCGACCAAAGTCGAGCACCTGGCGGGCGTGGGTTTGGCGTTCTGGCCCCGAGCCGACCGAGCACCCCTGCATCCGTAACCTCGCCAGCTACCGAGACTCTCGTGTCTGGACTCACTGGCGCAGCACCGCCTCTTATTTTGTCCCCTTCCTTCTGGCCGAGCTCGCCGCGCTCTACCGCCAGTCCGCGCGCGCCACGTCCCAAGAGAGCACGGCTTCGAGCCATAAAGCGTCACCCGAGGTCTCCTCCACCTCTCAGTGCTTCACTCCCTCTCCCCAAACCTCTATTCACCTCTCTGAAGAGCATAGGAGGGAGCCCTGCTCGTTCCTTTCCCCGCCAAAGAAGAAGACTGACCCGTCGCTCGTCGGTCCGGCCATCCGGCGTTTGTCATAGCCATGGCTGCTGTCCCTCTCAGCTTCCTCTCTCTGCCCCCCCCTTATTTCTTATCCTCCGTAAACCTCTAACTCGGTCCCCATCCTTGTGCAGGTAGCACCTCGGATGGTCGCCGTCGTCGACGTCTGTCCGCGAGGTCGCCGGTGCCGGGAGCCGTCCGTGCGCTCGCCTGGGAGAGTGCATGGGCGCGCGACTCATCAGTCTGCTCCCCTGCGACCTTGTTCCGCCATCACCGACGTCCCAGACCGCCGCCCACGGTGAGCTCTCCTCCGATTCCATCGTCGTCGATCGAGCATAGCTAGCCAGGCATGGCGTATCTGTTGTATTTCTGTAGCACGAAGTTTAAAGCAGCCCATCTTTTTTTTTCAGTCGTGTATGGTCACAGCCCCTCTGTTGGGCCGGCGTGGTGGAGATCTGTCAAATCTCAGCCCATTACGTTTTTTTTTCCGAATCTGTTACTATTTTCAGCAGGTATGTGAGCTTGTAAAATCCATAGAAAATTCCTAGACATCAAAATTTAGTGATTCAAATTTCTGTGAACTCTTTAGAATATTATCTATCCAGTGGTATCAGATGCATGTCAATTGAAGCCCTGTAGAATGACTTGTATTTGAATTGGTAGATTTAGTTACTTTTCAATCAAAAACCCAAATCTGGAGTTTTGTATATTGAAATTGAGTGAATCAAATTTTCAGAGATGCCCTCTTGTATTGTGAAGCTTGAGAAACTGGATTTGATATTTTAGGGGTATTATATTGCCTGCAGTAATTATTTTGGTCTTAATAAGGAATTGCTTTGTTTTAATTATTGTGCTCAGTAGGTTTATTATTTTTAGTTGATTCCACCTCTGGTGTGTTATGCATTGCAGTAGCTTTTCAATATGGTCTCTGGTAGAATTTTTGGAGCTACAGAAAGTTTTAGGGAATTAAATTGCTTTTCTAGTGATAAGTGTGATTAGGAAATTCATTATAATTCACCAAAAGCTTCTTTTGGATTGATTCCAATTTGATTGGTTCTGTAATGGTGTTAGCTACCTGGATATGTGCTGGTTGCCATGTCTTGATTCATGTTGAGACCTGCAAGTTGTTTGCTTGTGAATAGGGCTTAATTTCCATTAGGAATTTCTTTGCTATTATTAGAGTGGTATTTTTTCTTTGTAGGAAATGTTATTGATTCAGATATCTGAACATGTTTGTTTATGATAACTCATTGATTGAGTTGTATGTTGCATGTCTTGTGTGTTTGAGATGGCTTGGTAAATATTTGATCCTTTGCATGCTTGTGTGGTGATTGAATGTTTTTCTTTCATTTTTGACGCTAGATTCGAACGCCATCGGGGAGGAAGAGGACTACCTCAAGAATGCATAAGAAGGAAGTGGAACACTTTGAGTACTGCTTTTAAGGAAGGAGCCCAGGGACATAGCTACTCAAGGCAAGCCATCTACTTGATGCATATCTGAATCCTATTGTTACTCTATGCATTGCTTACTCTTACTCTATTGTTGATGCATTATATTCTAGATTGCTATTAATCTCTAAATAGCAATAGTTGGTGACTTAGCTCCACAAGTCAACTTGATATCATCCTTTGAGATGACACCTATTGTGACCTATGCAACACCTCTTCTATTAGAGACTTGATGGCTAGCATCAATGTCCTTGGAAAACTTGTAGTGGAGCCAAAACTCTGGGAAATTGGGTTTACTCTTGGGAAACATTTCGAAAATGGTTTCGAAAACCTTGGAGTAGTTGCTACTTCATTGAGATGTTTTAAAATGGTTTCATAAACAAGGAGTGGACAATGGGAGATGAAGGAGTTGGTGAATTTCTGAAAAAGGGCATTGTGTATAAGTGTTCGCCAAACCAATTACTCCCGTGCAACCACATTACCCGGTATGGGACGGGCTTAGTCTGAAGTATATGTGCTTTAGTGCGGGGAGCCTCGTACTATATAAGGGTCTGTAGGACCCCGGAATCCGGGTTGTCGCAAGTGGTGGGCAACAGTGTAGCGGGCCCGCCAATAGGCTACCCGTCCGGAAGACACTTGGGTTCTCCCGCCGTGGCGCCGGAGTGACACTCTGAAGGAGGTACTGCCGGGGCGTGCCGGGGAGGTAAACTCCACAGGGTAGGCACCCGTACTAAGGTAGATATATGGAGGGCTTCGATCGATTATCCGAACCCCGCATACTTGTGTATGACGGTCCGTGGTGGTATCCCGGCGGATTTATCGAATGATGTGGGTAAAGTGTACAACCTCTGCAGAGTGTAATCTATTCGAATAGCCGCGTCCTCGGTCATGGACGGTTGGAATGGCCATACTTAACCTGTGTCGAGTTTTGGTTTTACAAACTTGTTTTCGAGAAAATGGATAAGGGTGCCGGACGGAGTACTCGGAGGGTACCGCCGTGGCACGGTTATGGCTCGGAGTACTTGCAGGGTACTGCCGAAGGAATGGAAGTGGTCATGTGTGATTGACCGGAATTAATAAGGGTGGTGGTCATGTTTGATTGACCGCCGGCTTTTTCCTTGAAAAGGAGTTTCCCCCTTTCCTAGAGCTTTTGCAAAGACTTCTCTTGTAAGTATCTTCTTTAATAAGGATATAGAAATGTCGTAGGACATGCTATATCGACAAGAGAAACATTCTAGTATTAAGCTGCCTTCAAACAAGCCAACCTTGCTACAGCCCAAATAGCATGTGTTTATCTTCTCCGAGATGGTTTGCGAGTACAATTCCAAAATGTACTTACGGCTTTGTCCCTGGCTATTAACTTGGCCAGATTATGGAGAAGACTACTCAGAAGGTGGCGATGGCTACAACGACGCTGGTGCGAACTAGGAACGTCTCCCAGTCAGTTGCCTGTAGGGTAGTAGGCATGACGTGGGTCATCAACGCTGTTTGGTATCCGCTGCTTAGTTGTAGACTTGCCCTGCGTGGCAATATCATACTTGGTCATGTGACCAATTGTAAGCATTATTCGGTACTGTAATGGATGATGTCATTCTGTTATCAACTCGGATATGTGGATTCACGACACACTGATCATGGGATCGTGAATTGTATGCATATCGGGTATTCCGGATGGGTAATCCGGGGTCCCCACACGACGCCAACCGCAGCCGCCATCGCCGCGCACAACATGCTCGATGAAATGGCAACAAGGTAAAAAATCTCTTTTTTGTTGTTTTTTTAGATACATATGAATGTTTTTCTAGGATTGTGATATGTGCATACATTGTAGCATTGATGACGAAAGTTTCTTGGAGACTATGGAGGTTCCCGGTTCATCTTTTGCTCAAACGCAAAATGTAGATGAAAACTTGGTGGATGAGGAGGTGGATGAGGAGTATGAGGAGGTGGATGAGGAAGGCGAGGGCATGGTGGAAGCGCCGGCCGGGAGGAAGGCAAACTACACCATTGATGAGGATGTGTTGCTTTGCAAGACTTGGTTAAAGATTGGGATGGATCCGTCGGTTGGCACCGACCAAAGTAGAGACACATATTGGATAAGAATGAAGGAGTACTTTGATGCCAACAACACAAGTGGAGTTCGTCGCACCAACCGCTCTCTTCGGTCCCGATGGTCGGTCATCAATGGCGATTGTTCAAGGTGGGCAAGTGTGCAAAAGACGATTGATGATATCAACCCAAGTGGCACCAATGATGTTGATAGGGTAAGTTTTCTTTGCATACTTTGTTGATATGTGCATATGTTTTCTTTGCATATGTTCTATGTTTTCTTTGCATATTTTGTTGACATATGCATATGCTCTACTTTATTCACAATGTAGAATACCATGGGTCAAGGCATGTACCGAGATGAGGGGAAGAAGACCAAGAAGGGCAAGAAAATCCTCGCCAAGCCATTTACCTTGCACCATTGCTATGACGTGCTCGGAAATGAGGAGAAGTGGAAGAACCGTGGAAGAGTGGATGTGCCAACATTCTTGGCGCAACAAGCAACCGCGGCGGCAACCATCATTGATGATGATGATTCAAGTGGTGATGATAGAAAGAGAAGCTCTACAACTGACTCGGTTACCAAAAGGTCGGTGCTTGGAAGGAAGGCCGCCAAAGAATTGAAGGGAAAGAAGGCCGGTGATGATGACATGGCAAAAGCTATGGATAAGATGGCCAAGGCAAGAGTGGAATAGAATGTGGACAAGAAGAAGGCCGAGGCGAGGAGGATGGCAATGGAGGAGAGGTTGGAGGCCGCCGAGGAGAGGAGGATGGCAATGGAGGAGAAGAAGATGGCCAATGAGGAGCATCAACGCTTTCTGGACGAAGAGAGGAAGCTCTTTTTCATGGACACCTCAAACATGGATGAGAGGTAAAAGGAGTACATCAACCTTGCTCGCGACGAAGTGTTGGACAAAAAAAAGAAAGTTGGCAAACCTCATGAAGGCCCAAAATGAAGGAATGAGTGCACCGGGAGGCTATAGAGGCGTGGGAGGCTATGGAGCACCACTTGGAGGCTACGGAGGCATGGGAGGCTATGGAAGCTTTGGAGGCATGGGAGGCATGGGAGGCTATGGAGCACCACCGGCGGGCTATGGAGGCATGGGAGCACAAGCGGGAGGCTATGGAGGCATGGGAGCACAAGCGGGAGGCTATGGAGGCATTGGAGCACAAGCGGGTGGCTTTGTAGGCATGGGAGCACCGCCGGGAGGATTTGGAGGATATGGAGGCATGGGTCTTGGAAGCATGGGTGGGATGAGTGGGCAAGGTGCCATGGGTGGCATGGGAGCACCGCCGGGAGGGTACATGGCCTCCTTGGTTGATCCATCTCCTTCTACCAATGAAGCATATGGAGATTCAACCGGCAACACCATCGTCCAAGACTCCGATGAAGATGCTCAACATGGAGGTGGCGGTGGAATGGCGGATGTTGACAAGTGATGATGATGATGATGATGTGTGTATGTTAATGAGTCTAATTTGTGTTTGAACTATGTCATTGAGGTGAACTATGTCATTTTATGGATGAACTATGTCATTTGTGGTTGAACTATGTCATTTAGGTGATTCGAGAATTTTTAGAGCCATTTATGCATGAATATTTGGTCCATTTTGATCTTCTTTGTGATAGTTCTTATTGTGTTTTTGGTTTGTGCTGGTAGCGCACGCTGTATTTTGTAGCGCCTGGTGGAGGCACAAATTTTGCCGAGCCGCGCGCGCTGCAATTTAGAGCCTCCGACGGAGGACGTGCGAATTTACAGCGCTGCAAACTAGCGCAGTGCGCTACAAACTAGTGCAGCGTGCTGCATCGCACTTTTGCCGCGCTACAATTTAGCGCCACTGTTGGAGATGCTCTAAGCAGAAAGTAAAGGTCACTGGCAGTTGTGTCTGTGCCGCCGAGAAGAAATGACGGAGCTCCACACAAGAATCAGTTGATCCCTCGCGCCTAAATAACTAGCAACATAGGGGAAGTAATTAGTCAAGAAGCCATGGCGGCGATCCAGCAGCAGCACAAGCCTCTTCTCGCCCTCCTGTCAGGATCCCGATTGGATCTAGCAAGATAGGATTACCAAGAACAATAATTTGAGAAAATTAGGAAGAAAAATAGGTAAATTGCTGGGATTAAATTGGAGGATAGAATGCAAGAATTAGGTTTTATATTTCTCTTCATTTCCTGTCAGGATACAAGGTAGGCCTTATATGGAGTGTGTCTCATGGACTAACTGAAATTATCAAGCTGCCTTTAAGCTCATAACCCAAACTACACTTAAGGTAATGGCACACTATTCCATAATCGACCATTGTCTAACAATGGATAAACAAGTTTCTTCAAAAACTTTCATCCGAGCTAAGGAGGATTAAAGGTCATCAGCCAAAGAGCAATTCCATTGAATTTGATGTCATGGTGCCAATGAAGGCATAGATCCATGAAAGAGGGTTCTGCAATTCCAGGATCCCATTTTTATCTTCCAACTTCATTTAATAGCTTATTCCACAATTGAGTTGCAGCTTATTTTCCAGCAGCCTCTTCACTCTGTCATTGATGCACTTGCTCACATTAGCATAGTGTATGCCTTCTTCCGATACTTCTTCTCTTCAGTTAATTTGAAGATTAACTCAACATGCTTTATTTCATGTTCCATTTTTGTGTTGTTGACACCCTCATACATTTCCCACAGCCTAGCTAGTGCCTTCTGCATTGCTTCAGGCCATTCAGAATCCACCCACTCAACAAAGCCACAGTTTAAGATGGACTGAAGAAATAATAAGAAAGCAATGAGATAAAGCTTCCATTAATTTCACAAACATTAACACTGAATATTTCTAGTTCATTTTGCACATTCATTAACTTGAGATAGTACTTCCTCTATTCCTAAATATAAGATATTATGGAAATTCAGTTTGAGGTGCCAGAACATCTTATATTCCTAGTTCACTAAACAATTCTAAACAAAACATGTGAGCTAAAGAAGAAGTTTGCACTGATTACTACAATATTAGCTCGGGTTTTCTATTAATGACTGCACTAATTGGCATCAATTTGCAGCTGATCTGACTTGTCATCAGCATATATGAACATATAGTTCACTAAGAAAATTGAAAACATCAAGTAAATGGACATATAACTCACATTCTTGTGTGCACAGCAATAGAAACACCTCCCGGTGTTAGTGCCTTCGAAAGCCACACACTTCTCCGGCAGCGACTTATGGATCCCACTTAGGACTTTGGATTCAGCCTCAATCCCGCGGAAATCCAGGTTGGGGATGGACTCTGGTGCGTAGTCTAGGTCAGTGAACTACATATCCATGCGGACAAAGAACAGCGAGTCTTAATTCAATTAAATCTGCAAGGGAAATCTGATATTTGGAATAGTAACAACCCAACCACAGAAAAAGGTGGGGGAGGTGACTTACATCATCGAGCTCGGACACCTCAGAGGTTTCACCGTCGTTCCAGCTAACCATGGATGTGTCGGGGGGCGTTAGGCAGGCAGCAGCGGCGAGATGTGGAAATAGTGAGATGGGGGAGGAAACGGTGGAACAGTCAAGGCTGGTTGACCCTTAAAGTACTAGTGACGAGAAAATAAGTCCGTCATTTATATTATTGTAGCGATCGTCATGAATAGTTTTTTTAGCTCGTTGTCATATCCAACCGGTACTAGATATTTTCTCCCCATATCGGACATAGGGGACCCTTCGCCGTTCTTCTTCCAAATCCCCAATCTGAAAACCCCAAACGCCCGCGCACCCCTCGCCGGTGCCTCTCTCCAAGATCCACAACAGTCAGACTATCGCCGTCGTGTATTCCCCTTTAGCTGGCACGATGAAGCCAACCACTAGGGAAGAACACGACATTGGTGTGAACCATCGCTTCGTGCAGGCCCTCCTGCGGCGGCAGCACCAGGACCTCTCCGTCGACTCCCATGTAGCCCCCCGGCAGCAGCCGCGCCAGGATCTCGCCGACGACTACGAAGTGGCCCCAAGGCAGTAGTTGCGCCAGGACCTCCCCGTCGACCCCGAAGTGCCCCCTAGCATCTTGTAGCCAAGGTCAGTGCTAGATCTAGTTCATCTTAGGGTGAAAGTTATCTCTACTTAATTGTTTTGTTCAACAACCCTCTGGAGTAAAGTTATATAATAAAATTAGAGTATGCTAGTGATTGTCGTGTGCAAACTGCGAAGAATGCGTGATTATTGTTTAGTTTCTCAGACACAAAGGATGTTGACCTGGTATTCAGGGGCGGAGCCAGCACATAAGCATTTGGGTTCAGCTAAACCCAATGAAATTTCACTAACCCTTGTATATGTGCTATTGATTTTGCTCTAAATTGCTAGCTCTACAGAGTGTGCTAAACCCATATTTAAAATTTCTAGCTTAGCCCCTGGTTAAAGGCTCCTTTGATTCATAGGATTTTTAAAGGATTTGTGGAGGATTGAGATCCTATGGAAATTTTCCTACGGAAGCCGTTTGATTCATAGGATTCTATTCTATAGGAAATAATCCTATAGGATTCTTGCAGTGCAAATTTTATAGGAAACTAACATGAGGTTGGACCTCATGGAAAAATTCCTTCACCAATTCCTTTACCCATAGAATTCTGGTGAACATGGCATCCCAATCCTACACATTTCATATTTCTACATTTTTTCTATCCTATGAATCAAAGAAGCCTGGTCTATACATGTGTGCTTGGTGCAAAACTAGTTTGTAATCAGGACAATATGGAACTTGATATTTTTTGTGTACTGCATTCTTTCAACAAAAGATCAATTTGCTTACTTTGTTATCTCCTCACTAATCATGCTTCAAACTTTACCTGCAGGAAGCCATGGGCAGGAATGAGGACATGATGGCCGAGATAAATGCGAAGATCTCAACGGTCGTACAGATAAACTTCTCCATGAACCCGGAGATTGATAGCCTCAGGACCAAGCTGGCCAACATGACCTCGGTTGCCAAGTCTCTCTCGCAGGAGGTGACCGATCTTCATGACGATAAACACAAGTTGCAGGAAGATATCAATAGGTGGGCCAAGCTATCGGCGGACCATTACAACATGCAGAATGACACTCGTACTCTCATCGATCTGCTGTGGAAGAATCACCAGGTTCTGCAGAACCAATGCAACAGCCTCCGCAATGACCTCGCCGGAATTATTAAGAAGCGAATGAAGGATGCCACTTTAGTAGCCTGCAACGATCTCTCGCTAGCCTTCAGTATGGTTGATGAGCTGGAGTCGGACCTAGACAGCGCCGTAGCTAACAACGAGGCTATGCTCAAGCAACTTCAGGAACTGCAAACTCAGTATCTTGTGTAGCTGTTGGTTGACAAGTACATGTCTTTTGAGTGGCTATTTAAGTAATTCTGGTTCTTATATGAGTTAGAGGGTACTTAAGAACTCAATATATTTTGTTGTTTGTATCTACCAATCTATGTATATGTGCTTAGAATCTATCTATCAATCTGTATATGTATGTGCTCGCAATCCAATAGTTTGCTTAGAAACATCTGTGTTCTTATATTTTATTTGTAATACAAATCT
Organism: Dactylis glomerata; assembly: GCA_007115705.1. NCBI lineage: Eukaryota > Viridiplantae > Streptophyta > Magnoliopsida > Poales > Poaceae > Dactylis > Dactylis glomerata. Next base: position 12,512,129 of record QXEO01000734.1, read on the forward strand.
AAATTTTCTATAGTGGCAATGCAGTTTATTTAGTTGGGATGTTTTTAAAAAACAATCATGACAGCACTGTAATCAAAGATCACCAGGTAGTTTAAATATTTTTATCTCATACATAGGAAAGACAATCAAAACTATGATTACTAGCACCTACTTGTCTCCGATGTACTCAACACTAAATAGGACCTGAGTAAGATATATAGGAGCCAACAGAAACCAACGATGTATGCACATCTTGCTACGTCTATGAATAGAACGTCGCAAGTAGCCTGTATAATCCAACAACGTATACGCCGATTAAAACAAACGTCGCAAGTAGCCTGCAAAATCCAACGACATATAACACCAGAGGCTCGTCATGTGTATGCCTGCAAGCACCGACGATTAATAAATTAGTCAGGTCACTCATTTTACGAAAGAACCAACGACATGCAGTTATTTTTTTTTATCAGTGGTATACCCTAAACCCGTGACGGGTGCAAATCGGGCGTTGTCACGACCTTTTTCCCGAGCTAAAGAGGACCCCCGAACGAACTTCCAACGATGCATTTTTATTTCGAGCGTCATCGTTAGGTGTGGTGGAGACCAGATTGCGACCTACTCGTGACGTATTTTTTTGGGCCCGTCATATATACTGGTTATCGGTGACTACCTTTCTTTTATTGCTACCAGTGACAACGCGACTATAAGCCTTTTTGGCGTAGTGAGGGGTAAAACACAAAAATGGCGACAGACGTACGGATGTATGTACCAGTCGTGTTCCAATATTATTTGTAGATAGATTTGATTTGTCTCGGATTTTAAATTTATTTTGTTTATTGACATACACGTGTCATGACCATTTCCCAGATTGCATGTGCTAAATGACTAGAATTGGAAAAAGCTACTCCCTCCGATCGGAAATAAGTGTCGGTGGCTTAGTACAAACTTTGTACTAAGTTAGTACAAAATCACCGACAGTTATTTCCAATCGGAGGGAGTACTAATTACCATTAGGCACATGCTCAATGACTAGAAGAGGAGAAAAAACTCCGTCAAGCAAACAATCTAAGCAAATTCAAATATAAAACATGCCAATCACCGTTAAGCCATCACATCGCTAAGTTACACCGGTAGAAAACTGCCCTATGGTCCCGGTTCGTGCGGGCCATTGGTCCCGGTTACCGAACCGGGATCAATTACTCGGGACCAATGCCGGTCCTGGTTCCAGCACGAATCGGGACCGATAGGTCTCCACGTGGACGCGCTGCAGCGCGAGGGGGCCTGGGTCATTGGTCCCGGTTCGTAGCACGAACCGGGATCGTTGATCTCTGTAGGGTTTTGTGTTTTTTTCATTTAGGGTTTAGGGTTTTATTTGGTGTGTTTTGTATTCAATTTAATGGTACTATATATATACATCAATAATGAAGGAACCACACTATATATATATTACACATCATGGTCACGAATATATTATTCACCGTCTCATCCGTCGTGCTTGGTCGCTATTATAAACGGTAACTCACACAAATTTGATTTTACATCTTCTTTTTTACACTTCACCCTTCTAAATGAACCGGGTAATAGTATTCTCCTTTCGGATCTATGACATGTTCTAATAAGAATCTGGCAATTTTCTCTTGAATTGCTTGCACGCGTTCTTGTGGTAGAAGACCGTTCCGCATCCGTTCGATCTAATTTAAAGAAGGGGATCAATATATATGAATGAAACTAAACACAGTTGATGGTAATAAAATAAAGTTGTGATTATTATTTATCGTACTTCAAGTTTTTTGAAGTTTCGGTCTGCGCCCTTCTCTTTGGTCGTCTGGCGAATGAACTCACAGATATAGTATCCACATAAGTTATTCCCAGCTTCCTGCCTCAAGCACTTTACGAGAACGGAGTTCAATCAAAATAAGAATCAAGCATGATAATGGTATTGAAACTAGAATCAAAGAGATGCGCGGATCTAGCAAGTAGTACTTACATTCAATGGTTGAAATGTAAGCTCTGGCTTCCAAACACCTCGAGTGTTGGCGGTGAACCGTTTCTAAGCCTTCTGGAGGCATTCCTGCATGTTCGCCCAGTTTTCTAAAGGTGTGTGTTTTGAGTCCATGACTTTGACTACTCCTTCGTCAATATTAATGATTAACAGAATAAAGTGGAAGCTGCATAGACATAACGAGTCAATTATACGCTTAACATCGAGTAAGCCAAAACAGAATGTATACAATATAGTAACACTCACTCGAAGTTGTAAGGAAATAGTATTTCCCTTCTGTTGCTGAAATACTTCAACGATTGTACCAAGTTATCCTCTGTCTCTCTGGGTTTTTTTAGAGTATCTTCATGAACAAAACTGCAGTCAACGAACCCAAGGTCATAGATTCCTCCTTTGTTGCATTTGAGAATCTTCATTCTGCATATATAATTAGTATAATGATGAGTAAGATTATACAAGCAACGAATGAGCTGAGCTAGAAAGACTTAATAATACTTACAGACAATAGGCACTGACGATAGTTTTATCGAGGACGTCTTGTTGGTAAAACTGAAATAATTCTTGAAATTCAATCAGTAAGAAGCCATCTCCATGACCGTAATGGTGGTGTTTATATCCAGCATAGATCCAGTTTGTGGATTCAGCACAGGCTTGCATGTACCACTTATGCAATCTCCACATTTTTGTTGGTAGATCTTTGACTAACTCGGGTTTGACGAGAGGAGCCCCGTACCGGTATATGTATGCTATTTGCTGGTACCCCTCGAACTCATCCAGACGGCTCATGTACTCAGCAATAGACAGTCCATATAACTTGGTCTTTTCTCCGTAGAGTTGAATAAACTCCGGATCAATGTTCGGATCATGCCGCTCCTGGGCTCTCCACTCATTGGTATCGTACACTTTGAGCGGTTCGATCGATTGATTTTTCTGTTGTCCGAGCTGGGCAACTTCTTTCCCGACTCTCCGCTCTTTTGCCTCAGCCGACTTGGTAATAGAGCGATTATAGTCTGGTGTGAGCGCTATGGGTTGGTGAAGCTGAATCTTAAGCGCGGCTGCTTTGGCTTTATCTTCTGCGGTGACCGGGAAGATCAATGGCTCCGTCGGCTTTGGCTTTTTCTTGTTAGCCATGTCAGTCTTCCACTGTTCATAATGGGCATCTGCGGCCGCATCAATTTCCTTATCTGTCTTCTCGCAAGGAAGCTTCTTCATATTCTGATGAGGTACTCTTGTGAGGGGCGATAGCTTACGTTTCGGTGATCAGAATGTGCTCTTGCTACTGCTGGTGGTGCTGCCCCTCTTAGTATACTTCCACTTTAGTCTCTGAGGCTCAGGGGACAGAGACGGCTGAGGCGGCGGTGGAGACGGTTGCGCTGAGTGGTGAGGCGGTGAAGGCGACGGCTGCGCTGGAGAATGGTGAGGTAGCGGCGAAGGTGGATTGCTACTCTGAGGAGTGGGTGGCCTTGGCGGGACATAATTTGGAAGCACGATGTGCTCCTTTGGCCATACAACAGTCCCCCTTTGGCTTCTTCTAGTTCAGTCAGGTCCCTATCTTCCCCTGCAAGGTGGTCCAGCTTCAGCTCCTCAAAATCTTGCTTCACATCATCCACCGTGATGACAGCGTACCCTTTTGGAACCGGTCTGCAATGCCAAGTTGCGTTAGGCGCAATTGGTATGGCCATGCCGACTGCCACCGTCACCCTTAAGTTCATAACTTGCACCTTTAGCTCACAAGCTGTGCTCTCCATGATATCATCCACTGGGTAGCGTTTAGAAGGAGCCATCATCAGTGCATCATCATCACCATCCTGGAACTGGGTGGAAGCAACGCTGCTTTTCTTATTCGATAGGGCGTCGGTACCATCGAATGCAGCTTCTACCATGTGCCGCTGAGATTGGCCGCTAATACCTTGCTGGCTAAGTCTGTCGAGTTGATCCTGCTGCCGCTTTAATGCTTCTTCTATATTATGCAGCCGGTCTACAGCTGCTGCTTTCTCAGCTGCCTCCCTTTCCTTTCTCCTCTGATGACTTTTATCGGGATATCTCTTCATTTCCGCGGGGAAGGCAACATTCCATGGCTTGGAGCCTGGTGTGCCTCGTGCTCGTCCGGTGTGTTCATCATTTTTAAGGACGCGTGTGAGCTCATCGTTCTCTCTATCGGGAATGGATCGTCCTGCTTCAACATCTTGTACTGCACTTCTAATATCTTCGATGGGCAGTAGGAGATGATCTTTGTGTTTCTGGGTATATATTGCCCTCCCTTCTTCATCCAACGTGCCCCCATGGCCGTAAAACCAGTTTCTCGCCCGTGGTGTCCATGTTGTGGGCTCTGGTCTGATCCCGGCAGCAATATACTTGACCTCAAGTGCATCCCACTTAGGCATGCAACCGACGTAGCCAGCAGACCCCATATTATGGTGGTACACTTTCTTAGCAGCGTTCTCCTTATTTATTCTCGACCTTTCCAAAGCTTTCTCTGATGTCTTGTACTTCACAAAATCATCCCACTGGTGTCTTAACTTAGCATAGCCGGCTTGATTGAAATCTGGAGTCTTGTCTAACTTGACAAACTTAAGGTACAGTTTCTTCTTCCAGTTCTTGAATGCCTCGGCCATCTTGATCAGAGCAAACTTCTTGACTCTTTGCATGAGCTCCTTATTTGCTCTCTCCTCCTCATCTGGATTCACATCTGGCCTCGGCAGGAGGAAATTAATCATGAGCTTGTCAAAAATCTTATCTTTGGCAACGTCGCCGACATACGGGACTCCACCGCTGCTTGGCCGATTCCATTCTTGAACGATGATCAGGATGTAGTCCCTCACAAGAACTCCGCATTGCTTGACAGTTTTTTTTGCGACATCGTCAGGAGCTGTCGGTTTGCCGTCTACACCGACCACTTCGATCCTATATCTCACAGTGTTATCCAACTTTTTTGTTGGGCCTCGTTTCGTTCTGACGGAAGAAGTGCTCGATCCGGAGGGCTAAAAGAAGAAAGAGTGTTAATATATGCATGTATATATATAGACAGTCGGGCATTACAAAAATACATATATACACCTCGCCGAAGTTTCCGAGATTTAAGGTTCAGCCGGAGCCGTCGCCTTCTCCCTCGTCGGCTTATCCCTTATCGGCTTCTCCCTCACCGGCTTCTCCCCCGTCCCAGGCTTCTACCTCACCGGAGCCGTCTCCTCGGTTGAGAGATCCATCTCCCTCACCGGAATCATTCAGAAACGTCCTGGTGGCATCGATATCTTTATTTTCACAGATCATTCCTTGGAGGAAGTATTCATCATCTTGAGTTTTGCCATGTGCTGGATCCATAGTATCTACAAATTAAGAATTGCAAGTTATTATAATGCAAATAATCAAATGCAAATAAGCAAATGCAAATAATCCAAAATTATTGCGGGATATGTGTCGAAATGGGGTGGAGGAAGAAGGGGGATATGTGTCGATATGTGTCGATACGTGTCGATATGGGGTGGAGGAAGAGGAGAGATATGTGTCGATATGTGGCGTCGTCCTAGACTCGAGGCAGGGCGAGGAGCTCAGTGAATCTTATACTAGCTCGGTGAATCCTATAATATATATATATATATATATATATATATATATTGATACTAGTTTTTTTTAACCCGTGCGTTGCTACGGTTTATAAATTTATAACAAATAAATTTATACGAAGTTCATTTTTGTGTTTTTCATAACTATAAGACAATGACAATATTTGCATCTTATAATTAAGAGATGCATACATATTTTATATAATAACTATTAACATGAAATATTATTGCAGAAAATAACTATTTGCATCTTATATGTGTGTTTTTCATAACTATTTTATATAATAACTATTTGAATAACAAATAAGATTGGTTAATAACAAATAAGATTTCATAAATATTATTTTGCAGAAAAAAATTGGTTAATAACAAATAAGATTTACGGCAAATAACAAATAAGATTTACTACGGTTAATAACAAATAAAATTTACTGCAGAAAATACATACAATAACAAATAACAATACACATGCAAAAAAAAATTGGGCAAGGGCCCGGCCGGCCGGCCGGCCGGGATAGCTCCTCCCGAGGAGCTCACCGATGGGCGGGCACAGGGGGGGCGTCGCGGCGGCGCTGGGGGGGCGGGGCGGGCGCAGGGGGGCATCGCGGCGGCGCTGGGGGCGCGTGGCGGGCGCAGGGGGCATTGCGGCGACGCTGGGGGACGGCGGCACAGGGGGCACCTGCAGAGAGAGAAGGGTGAGCGGTGGCGCGGGGGGAAGAGGGAGAGGTCACGGCGGCGGCGGCGCTCACCGAGGTCCGTGGCGGGGACGGGCAGCCTGCCGGCGTCAAATCACTCCGCGTGCAAAGTCCTTAGTCATTTTCGCGAGATTGGGGGGAAGTGGGGAGGAAGAGGGGCGACAGTTATATTTGGGGGGGGTCATTGGTCCCGGTTTGTGGCATCAATCGGGACCAATGGATCAACGGTCCCGGTTGATGCCACGAACCGGGACCAATGACCTAGGCGGGGGCGCTGCTGAGCCACCACGTGCCCAGGATCATTGGTCCCGGTTCGTGGCATCAGCCGGGACCGTTGATCCATTGGTCCCGGTTGATGCCACGAACCGGGACCAATGACTTTCTTTTTTGTTTTAACTTTTTGTTTTAACTTTCTGTTTTCATTTTAACAGGAAAAAACTTTCTTTTATTTGAAATTTGAAAAAACTTTCAACAGGAAAAGTGCTTCAATTTAAATAACTAATCCAAAAATATTTTCTGTTTTCAAAATTATTTATTCTAACTATACAAACTATTAACAATTTTACCATTTTCAATTAAAAATGCACTAACACATTTGAAATGGACATAAGAAATTCAAAAATGATCCAAACAATGTGAAACCTTCGCGTGGTGTCATATTATGTGTCATAGTTGCAAGGAAAAATATTGAACTTTGAAAATTGCAAACGTCATAAAAAATCCTTCACAAAATGACCTATCATATTCGAGGTTTCATGGCATTTAGGTCAAACCACCAATGTTATGGCTAGAATCAGGGCATAGTTTGTGATAATGTGCCCATATTGTGCACACATGTGCATCTTGGGATGGCTTACGATGTTGTAGGAGGATGTTTTCCTTTTCGACGCATGAAATAGCCAATTTCCATTTTTGAGGTGCCGAAATCGGGGTGTTCTATGAAGGAACCACCAAATTAAAGTTTGGCATTGGTACCAACCCATTTTTCAAAAATACTAGACCACCTTAGATGGACCAATTCCCAACCGGTGTATTAGGAACCTTACCGTCCATCCCTCATGAAAAAGACGAATTCCTGCCGATTCGATTGGAGGGTGCCCAAATTTGAACTACAAGTACAGGATATAATGCTTGTGAATTTTTTTAAAAATCATTTATAGGTTCACAACATGCTATTTCATCAGAGATCCACTTCAAGTTTAGCGAGGCTCAGCCCCGGGCTAAGAAGCTTCATGCCCGCCGTTTTGAATATAGTTTGAAACGAGCATAAGAAATTCAAAAATGATCCAAAAAATGTGAAACCTTCACGTGGTGTCATATTATGTGTCATAGTTGCAAGGAAAAATATTGAACTTGGAAAATTGCAAACATCATAAAAAATCCTTCACAAAATGACCTATCATGTTCAAGGTTTCATGGCATTTAGGTCAAACCACCAATGTTATGGCTAGAATCAGGGCATACTTTGTGATAATGTGCCCATATTATGCACACATGTGCATCTTGGGATGGCTTACGATGTTGCAGGAGGAAGTTTTAATTTTTAACGCACGAAATAGCCAATTTCCATTTTTGATGTGCCGAAATCGGGGTGTTCTGTGAAGGAACCACCAAATTAAAGTTTGGCATTGGTACCAACCCATTTTTCAAAAATACTAGACCACCTTAGATGGACAAATTCCCAACCGGTGTATCAGGAACCTTTCTGTCCATCCCTCATGAAAAAGACAAATTCCTGCCGATTCGGTAGGAGGGTGCCCAAATTTGAACTACAAGTACATGATATAATGCTTGTGAATTTTTTTTTAAAATCATTTATATGTTCACAACATGCTATTTCATCAGAGATCCACTTCAAGTTTAGCGAGGCTCAGCCCCGTGCTAAGAAGGTTCATGTCCGCCCTTTACCCAACAGTGTTAGAGGAGATGGAGTCTTTCACGGGCTTGCATGGAAATTTTTCTGAGGTGGAGCTTCCAAAGATGCCGTAGGGCGTGAGCACCAACAACATCTTCGAGAAGCTCTGCCATGGGAGATTTCCCAACCCTTTACCCAACACTGTTAGAGGAGATGGAGTCTTTCACGGGCTTGCAGGGAAATATTTTTGAGGCAGAGCTTCCGAAGATGCCGTAGGGCGTGAGCACCAACGACATCTTTGAGAAGCTCCACCACGGGAGATTTCCCAACCCTTTACCCAACACTGTTAGAGGAGATGGAGTCTTTCACGGGCTTGCAGGGAAATTTTTCCGAGGCGGAGCTTCCGAAGATGTCGTAGGGCGTGAGCACCAACGACATCTTCGAGAAGCTCCGCCACGGGAGATTTTCCAACCCTTTACCCAACACTGTTAGAGGAGATGGAGGCTTTCACGGGCTTTGTTGCTTGTTGCGTGGTGAATGACCAGCCCGTTGGGAACCCCAAGAGGAAGGTGTGATGAGTATAGCAGCAGATTTTCCCTCAGTTAAGAAACCAAGGTTTATCGTTCAGGAGAAGAGCAAACAATACGACTGAAGGTGATGCTTGCTAGTTTGCGACAGCTTCGGACAATTTATATATGGCGCCTCGTCCAAGCTTTGCTTGCTAGCTGCAACGCGGAACCTGCACACAACACAACCAAGTACCTTGCTCCCAACTTGCGATGAGGTTGTCAATCTCACCGGTTTGCTTGAAACAAAGGTTATGAGCGTATCGAGTGGAAAACAGTAGAAGTATGCGAGTAAAGTAAACAGTGCGAGTAAAGTAAACAGGTGATAGCAATATGATGGAAATAGGACCAGGGTCCACAGTTCACTAGTGGTGTCTCTCCATAAGATAAATAACACATGCTGGGTAAACAAATTACAGTTGGGCAATTGATAGAATAAAGATAAACGTGATATGTCAAGAAGATCACTATGCGATTTACTCTGGGCATTACAACAAAATACATAGACCGCCATCCAACTGCATCTATGACTAATAATCCACTTGTGGCGAATCAATCCGAGAACTCCACAAGTATTAAGTTGCGAACAACAGATAATTGCATTAAGCAAAGTGTGTAATGTAAACAAAGCATATGCCCTTGTGAATAAGCCACGGGAGATTTCCCAACCCTTTACCCAACACTGTTAGAGGAGATGGAGTCTTTCACGGGCTTGCAGGGAAATTTTTCCGAGGCGGAGCTTCCAAAGATGCCGTAGGGCGTGAGCACCAACGACATCTTCGAGAAGCTCCGCCACGGGAGATTTCCCAACCTTGTCCTCCATCCATGGGGATGAAACTCTCCCTACCTTCTAGGTTGGCTTGTTAAGCTACTTGCCATGGCGTATTGATGCTCCTTTTGTAGGCACGGCGCCGCTTCTACTTTGTCTTGTTCCTCCGACAGGGGCGTTGTGCGCTACATGCTTTATCTCATCGAGCAGTGCATCCACCCACGCGTCCTTATCCTGCTGACAGCTTTAGTCTCGGTTGCACCCACCAGCCGGGACTAAAGGTTACCCACACGTCCTTATCCCACCGACAGCTTTAGTCTTTGAAACGGGCATAAGAAATTCAAAAATGATCCAAACAATGTGAAACCTTCGCGTGGTGTCATATTATGTGTCATAGTTGCAAGGAAAAATATTTAACTTTGAAAATTGCAAACATTATAAAAAATCCTTCACAAAATGACGTGTCATAGTTTTCATACATTACATAGATTTACATAGGGTTTAGGGTTTAGGGTAAGAATCCTTCGTCGCGTATTTCGATCCCTTGCCTATGATCGCTTCTTAGGCCATAACCATGGAGCATCTTCATTATTTAACGGGATGCAAGTGTTAGTTTTCACAATGAAGGGCGGAATTTCTTCAAACTTATCATAATCTGCAGACATGTCTGTCTTGTCCTCGACTCCCACGATGTTTCTTTTCCCTAAAAGAACTATATGACGCCTGGGCTCATCGTCTGATGTATTCATTTCCTTATTTTTTCTTTTTTTCGGTCTAGAGGACATGTCCTTCACATAGAAAACCTGAGCCACATCATTGGCTAGGACGAATGGTTCGTCTCTGTAAACAAGATTCTTGAGATCCACTGTTGTCATTCCGTACAGCTGGTCTACCTTTACCCCTTCTCCATTCATGTTGACCCAACTGCACCGAAACAAAGGGACCTTAAAAGTAGGTCCATAGTCAAGTTCCCATATCTCCTCTATGTAACCATAGTATGTGTCCTTTTTCCCATTCTCACATGTTGCATCAAAGCGGACACCACTGGTTTGGTTAGTGCTCTTTTTATCTTGGGAGATCGTGTAAAATGTATTCCCATTTATCTCGGACCCTTGGAAAGTCAATACAGTCGCAGATGGTGTCACGGCCAACAAGTAGAGCTGATCTCCAATAGTGGTGTCATTCATGAGATGTAATTGCAACCAAGTACCGAAAGTCTCCATGTGATTTTCTTTAATCCAGTAGTCATCCTTCCCCGGGAACTTGGAGCGTACAACATTCATGTGTTCCTTGATATACAGAGCCATGAAGGTAGAACTTTGTAGAACTGTGTAGTGTGCTTGATTCAAAGAATGCCCGTCCCTAAATATCATTGCTTTATTTCCTAGCATGCCTTTTCCACTCAGTCTCCCCTCATACCGTGATTCAGGAACACCAATCGGCTTAAGGTCAGGAAGAAAGTCAACACAGAACCCAATGACCTCCTCTGTTCCATAGCCCTTGGAGATGCTTCCTTTTGGCCTAGCATGGTTACGAACATATTTCTTTAAGACTCCCATGAACCTCTCGAAGGGGAACATATTGTGCAGAAATACAGGACTGAGAATGGAAATCTCTTCGACTAGGTGAACTAAGAGATGCGTCATAATATTGAAGAAGGACGGGGGGAACACCAACTCAAAACTGACAAGACATTGGACCACATCCTTTTGTAGCCTTTCCAGACTTTCTCGATCGATCACCTTCTGAGATATTGCATTGAGGAATGCACATAGCTTTACAATGGGTACTCGAACATTTTCTGGTAGAAGCCCCCTCAATGCAACCGGAAGCAACTGCGTCATAATCACGTGACAATTATGAGACTTCAGGTTCTGGAATTTTTTCTCTACTATATTTATTATTCCCTTTATATTTGACGAGAACCCAGCCGGGACCTTGATACTGCTCAGGCATTCAAAAAAGATTTCCTTCTCTGCTTTGGTAAGAGCGTAGCTGCTTAAGTATTGACGGCCTTTATCAGTATGCTTGTTGTATGGATCTTTGATACGTTGTTGGTCCTCCCGTGCTTCTGGTGTATCTTTTGTCTTCCCATACACGCCTAGGAAGCCTAGCAGGTTCACGCAAAGATTCATCGTCACGTGCATCACGTCGATTGAAGAACGGACCTCTAGGTCTTTCCAATACTCAAGCTCCCAAAATATAGATTTCTTCTTCCACATGGCCGTGTGTCCGGTAATGGGGTCTTTCGGAATAGATTGACCGCCAGGACCCTTTCCAAAGATTACTTCTAGGTCCTTCACCATACCAAATACATTAGCACCTTTAGGGAGCTTAGGCTTCTTCCGGTGATCTGCCTCACTGTTGAAATGCTTGCCTTTTTTCTTACTTGATGATTGGTCGGAAGAAATTTACGACACTCTAGGTACACAACCTTCTTACATTTATCCAAATATGTAGCTTTAGTCTTATCTAAACAGTGCGTGCATGCATTGTATCCCTTGTTTGACTGTCCTGAAATGTTACTAAGAGCAGGCCAATCATTGATGGTTACGAACAGCAACGCTGGTAGGTCAAATGGCTCCTGTTTGTGCTCATCCCACACCTTTACACCTGGTTCTGCCCACAGCTGCAAAAGTTCATCGACTAATGGCCTTAGGTACACATCAATGTCGTTGCTGGGTTGCTTCGGTCCTTGGATGAGCACTGGCATCATAATGAACTTTCGCTTCATGCACAACCAAGGAGGAAGGTTGTAGATACATAGAGTCTCGGGCCAGGTGTTGTGATTGCAGCTCTGCTCCCCAAAAGGATTCATGTCGTCTGTACTTAGACCAAACCATAAGTTCCTCGCGTCACCTGCAAAGTTTGAGTACTTTCTCTCGATGTTTCTCCACTGCGACCCATCGGCGGGGTGTCTCAGTTTCCCGTCTTTCTTACGCTCTTCTTTGTGCCATCGCAACAACCTGTCATGCTCTTTGTTTCTGAACAGACGTTTCAACCGTGGTATTATAGGAGCATACCACATAACCTTAGCAGGAACCTTCTTCCTGGGGGGCTCGTCATCGCCCTCAACATCACCAGGGTCATCTTGTCTGATCTTGTACCGACATGCAGTGCATACCGGACATTTATCTATATTCTCGTACTTCTCACCGCGGTACAGGATGCAGTCATTAATGCATGCATGTATCTTCTCCACATCTAATCCTAGAGGGCAGATAGTCTTCTTTGCTTCGTACGTTGTCTCGAGCAGCTCGTTATCCTTTGGAAGCTTCGGCTTCATTATTTTTAGTAACTTCTCAAATCCCTTGTCAGATAAACCAGCCTCTGCCTTCCATTTCAGCAGTTCAAGTGTGGTACCGAGCTTTGTGCTGCCATCTTCGCAATTTGGGTACAACAACTTTTTGTGATCCTTTTGCATGGCCTCCAACTTCAGCTTCTCCCTTTCTGTATCGCATTATTGCTTTGCATCACAAATGACCTGACCAAGACCATCAGCGGGCTCATCCGATGCCCGTTGTTCTTCTTCATTGCCGCCTCCCTCTTCTTCATTGTCTTCCATTGCAGTATCACCGTATTCTTCAGGCGACATAGGATAGTTGTCATCATCCTCTTCTTCATTTTCTTCCAACCTAACCCCTCTTTCTTCGTGCATGGCCCAACAATAATATCCGGGCATGAAACCTCTCCGAAGCAGATGGCTTTGAAGGATTCTCGGGGCAGAGTGCTCCGTCACATTTCGACAGTCGACGCAGGGACAAGGCATAAAATTATCCACTTTGTTTGCCTTAGCCACATCGATAAATTTATGCAGGCCTGCAATAAATTTGGAATCGCGTCGGTCGCCGTACATCCATCGCATCCGCGCATCGATCTGCGTTATAATAATTAACTATTACAATAACATCATGAATAGTGAAATGACCACCCTACATGGACACATGCAAGATTTTTATATCAGTTACAGATGAAGAAGATAAGGTTGCTAACCTCGGCGGAGGATACCATGTTGTGCGAACTTAAATGTGGCATGGACATTTCATCGAACACCTTGTGTGCAATCAAAGGGAGAAAAAAAGCTAGCACCCACACCTCACACACAATCCAGCAAAATTTTGTGGCAAAGGGCAAAGGGCTGGGTATCAATTTATAGCCAGGGGAGGGTCTTTGATCCCGGTTCATGGCATGAACCGGGACCAATGCTCCGCAGAGAGCCACATGCCACGCTGGGGGGGCATTGGTCACGGTTTATGCCACAAACTGGGACCGATTCTCCGAAATGAACCGGGACCGACCACCAAACAGCACGAACCGGGACCAATGCCTGTCATTGATCCCCATTGACAAACCCAACCGGGACAGATGTGATTTTGGTGCTAGACCAAAGACCCATTTTCTACTAGTGTTAGGTTGAATACCATTTTCTAAGAATAACAATACTAGAGTACTAGCACACATGAGTTCAACACATAACGGTAGATCATCGTACACCTTAGGGTATGTACAATAGTCTAGACAGAGGCTGTCTTTAGTGTCATCTGTAGATGACGCTACAGTCACCTCCTACAATAGACCGTCTATTTGGTTGTCTATAACACTGCTGGCGTGTAGTTGACGTGGGAGCTTCTTCTTCTTTGTATCCCCGGCAACGGCGCCAGAAAAGAGCTTGATGCTACCAGGTTGATGAAGTAAATAATCGGCCAGTTGGGAACCCCAAGAGGAAGGTGTGATGAATATAGCAGCAAGATTTTCCCTCAGTTAAGAAACCAAGGTTTGTCGGTCAGGAGAAGAGCACACAATGCAACTGAAGGTGATGCTTGCTAGTTTGCGACAGCTTCGGACAATTTATATATGGCACCTCGTCCAAGCTTTGCTTGCTAGCTGCAACGCGGAACCTGCACAGAACACAACCAAATACTTTGCTCCCAACTTGCGACGAGGTTGTCAATCTCACCGGTTTGCTTGAAACAAAGGTTATGAGCGTATCGAGTAGAAAACAGTAGAAGTATGTGAGTAAAGTAAACAATGTGAGTAAAGTAAACAGGTGATAGCAATATGATGGAAATAGGACCGGGGTCCACAGTTCACTAGTGGTGTCTCTCCATAAGATAAATAACACATGCTGGGTAAACAAATTACACTTGGGCAATTGATAGAATAAAGATAAACGTGATATGTCAAGAAGATCACTATGCGATTTACTCTGGGCATTACAACAAAATACATAGACCGCCATCCAACTGCATCTATGACTAATAATCCACTTGTGGCGAATCAATCCGAGAACTCCACAAGTATTAAGTTGCGAACAACAGATAATTGCATTAAGCAAAGTGTGTAATGTAAACGAAGCATATGCCCTTAAGCATATGAATGTTGTTTTCTCCCTAGTAGCAACAGCACATCTACAACCTTAGAGGTTTTTGTCACTCCCCCAGGTTAAATAGAGGCATGAACCCACTATCGAGCATAAATACCCCCTCTTGGAGTCAATAGCAACTACTCGGCCAAGATAGCTACTAACAACGGAGAGCATGCAAGATCATAAACAACATAGAGATAACAAAAGATATATTTCAGTATAGCAACTCAATCATAACACCAATATTCATCGGATCCCAACAAACCAAACATGTAGAATTACATAACGGTGATCTCAATCATGTAGGGCAGCTCATGAGATCTAAACATGAAGCACATGGTGGAGGAGACAACCATCTAGCTACTGCTATGGACCCATAGTCCAAGGTAGACTACACACTCATCGCTCCGGAGGCAAGCATGGCGATGAAGAAGACCTCCGGTGGTGATTCCCCTCTCCGGCAGGGTGCCGGGAAGAGCTACTAGACCCTCCCGATCTTCGGGTCGACGGCGGCGGCGGATCACGATGTGTTCTGGAAAACTGATTGGGTTCTTAGGTTTTTTCCGTCGGGGGGTCTTTATAGGCGAATGGGCGATGTCAGGGGTGGCCCAGGCCCCCTCACACCTAGGCGGCGCGGCTAGGGCCTGGGCCGCGCCGGCCTAGCGTGAGGCTGGCCTGTGGCCCCTCTCCTTCTCCTCTTCGGATGACTGGAAGCTTTCGGGGAAAATAAGACTTCAGGAACTTGTTTCGTCCAATTCCGAGAATATTTCCTGTGTATCACTTCTGAAACACAAAAACAGCAACAAACAGGGAACTGGCACTGTGGCGACTTGTTAATAGGTTAGTTCTAGAAAATGCATAAAAGTGCCACGAAGTGTAACGAAACAGTAGGCAAATGGTGTATAAACAAGCATGGAGCATCAAAAATTATAGATACGTTGGAGACGTATCAAGCATCCCCAAGCTTAACTCCTACTCGTCCTCGAGTAGGTAAGTGATAACAAAGAATAATTTTTGAGGTGACATGCACCTACACAATCTTGATCACATATGTAAGCGTTGTGAGCTGGGATCATAAGAACTTAAAACATGGGCATGAAAGATATAATCTTGACAATAAGAACTTAGCAACCATGTTGTAAACATGAAAATGAACACAAACAAAAGATCATGAAAATGAAACAATGAAAGTCAAATGTGTGTCCAAATCATAAGGAAAAACATACAAATAGTTTTCAGCTTGTCCTTCATAGAGAGCAAAACATAAATTCATAGGACACCTTCAAGTTTAGGAGGGCGACTAGATACAAATAATTTGAGAACAAGTGAAACCAACAATATGAATCAATCAATGAAAACTTTGGGACAATGCACATTATACTAAGAATGACAACTTTGCTCTCTTATGGTGCATAAAGAAAGAAGGTGGTGACTCAACATAAAAGTAAAAGAACGGCCCTTCGCAGAGGGAAGCAGTGATTGCAAGTTTTATAACCTTTAAAAATTATGGTACTTACCGGCTTTGAGCTCTCATTGCCCCCATCATAAGCATCTTGAATGGTAAGAGTTAATGCGAGAACAATTATGATGCATATGCTTGACAAATCATAAGTCGAAAACCTCGTGTCCCATGAATACGAGTACCCAAACCTCATGCTACTTTACTTAGAGTCCCAAGCAAGGCTCTTGTCATTGTAAGTATATATGTATCATCAAAAACCGCCAACGGGTACCTTCGTGCCCGATGACATGGAACAAGCCCACATCAAAATGACAGGACAAGCAGACAATGAACACCTCGACATCTCTTTTATTTGCCATTTGTTTAGCTTTTTATTGTGAGATGCATCGTCGAATGTCCACCATGGGTATGCTGCAAATTTCCACCATGAATTATGCATGGCTTAGATTGGCGGCCCAGGCGTTTCCCTAACACATATACAAACTCCATGATCCCCACAAGATTCCCAATTAATTTCACACCGCGGGCATCCATAAACAAAAGATCATGATATCAACTCAAATAAGAAGTGCAATGTTGAAAGCTTGCCCCATGACAGCATGGATTGGCTAGAATCCAACTTACAACTTGCAAGCATAACAACTCAACATAAGAGACCACCATGTCAAAATTTTAAGAATAGGAAAAAGTAAAGTGCCTTCCGGTTCGTGAGAGCTTTACTGACCAATTTTCGCATAACACTGGTAAGAGTTTAATTTGAAGAGAAGATAAAAGCAAGTCAAATTTACTTGGAATAGCAAATTGCTAGTAGGTATGTATGGTGGACACTTTGGAAAACTTTGGCTTTTAGGAGTTGGATGCACGAGTAGAGCTCATACTCAGTACAAGGCGAGGGCTAGCAAAAGACTGGGAGCGACCAACTAAGAGAGCAATAATGGCCATAATCATGCAAAGCGACAAAGCGACATTAAAAGAAGCATAAGATGGCATCAAAAGTCAAAAACTAAATGATCATAGAGGCTATTGGCGACTTTGTAAGAGTCTAACATGTGTGAGCATGCGCCAAGTAAACCCAAATAAAGCATCAAGGAGAAAACCAAAATAATGCTTCCATACAATAAAAACAACGCATGATTTTTTTTCAAAGGCTCATTAAGCAATCTCAGTTATTTGAGACAAGTCATGCTACAGCAAAACCACTAAGAATACTATCAAAAAGAAATCAAGCATGACATGAAAAAGCCTAAGCCACAGTCTACACAAGCTCCTTCTTGTACCACTATTTTGCACTAAGCTTTTTCTCTTTTCCAACACCATTTGAAATTTTTAAAGACACCTCTTTTGATGAAAACCAATAAAGATCAGAGGCAAAAATACACCTTGATGAAAATATATGACAAGGTCTGAACGCAAATCAAGGTGAAAACGAAAACCAAAAGCAGTAGCAGAAAAAAGAAGAACACTCGGTGAAATTGTAAGAATGAAAAACGGAGTGTTCTTGGCAAATGAAAACGAGTACATCTCCTCTAAAGGAAATTTGTTGGGGTCCAACCATTTATTGCAGCAAACAAAACTAAACCAACTAAGAAAACTAAAACAACTGACGCTCCAAGAAAAACACATAGTGCATGAAGCAATAAAAATATAGTGTCTTGAAAGGTGACCTGATTTTTGCCGATGAAGAAGGGGTGCCTCGGGGGCATCCCCAAGCTTTGACGCTTGTACTTCTTGGATATTTATTGGGGTGATGCATGGGCATCCCCAAGCTTGATCTTTTGTCCATTCTTCAACTCATCTCATCATTCTCCAATCCCTACACTTGAAAACTTCCTTCATACAAAACTAAACATAAATCTATTAGCAACATTAGTGCAATCATAACATATAATAAACCTCTTTTTGCTTCAGGTTTCAACCCAAAACCACCACATATATAGCAAATACTACTGTAGCAACTTCCCCAAAAGTTCCGTGATCAAAAGAACTCGAAAGAAAGCGATAAAGCGGCAAACACAAATATTGGCAGAAATCTGTCAAAACAGAACAGCTGACAAAGGCCGAATTTTTGAGGGGTTTTCTGTTGCTCAAATCAAAAAGTGTTCAACTAACGAAAGTTTGGATATAACCTGGGGCATATGCACAAGAAATCTTAGGTCCAAAAGATATACAGAGAATTTATACGAATTTGTACGGTGCAGCACCGAAAATAGTTTCAGGACAGCAACATCCCCAAATCTTTACCTCACTCGAATTAGAGGCTTCTCTTGGCACACCAATAAAATAAAAAGGATAAGGAGTGGTAATTACAGTAGTAATGACTTCCAAGACTCAAATAAAAGAAAAAGTACTAAAAATAAAACATTGGGTTATCTCCCAAGAGTGCTTTTCTTTAACGCCTTTGAGCTAGGCGCAGAAAATTGCGAATCAAGTAACATCAAGTGATGAAGCATCAAGCTCATAATTTGCTCTAAGAATAGAGTCAAAAAGTAATTTCTTTCTTTTCCTAGGGAAGTGTTCCATACCTTTCTTTAGTGGGAATTGATATTTGATAGTGCCTTCCCTCATATCAATGATGGCACCTACAGTTCGAAGAAAGGGTCTTCCCAAAATAATAGGACATGAAGCATGGCATTCAACGTCCATAACGAGAAAATCAACGGGAACAAGGTTATTGTTAACCACAATAAGAACATCATTAATTCTTTCCAAAGGTTTATTCTTAGCAACATCAGCAATAGGAACATCATAATAACACTTTTCAAGCGGTGGTAAATCAAGCATGTCATAAATCTTTCTAGGCATGATAGAAATACTAGCACCTAGATCACATAAAGCATGGCAATCAAAACCATTAACATGCATATCAATGATGGGTTCCCAACCATCTTCTAACTTCTTGGGAATAGAAGCTTTTTGCTGCAACTTTTCATCCCTAATTTTCATGAGAGCATTGGTAATATGCTTAGTAAAAGCAATATTTAAAGAACTAGCATTGGGAGTCAAAGCAATCTTTTGCAAGAACAAAATAACTTCAGATATATTGCAGCCATCAACATCAAAATCATTAAAGGAAATAGAGCTATCATCTCCTACACTCCGAAAAATTTCAGCACTCTTTTGAGAAAAAGTTTTGGCGGTTTTAGGCTTTTTAACACAAGGAGTGGGAGTTTTGTCTACACCAATCAAAGTAAGAGGATTGCTAGCATTAGGAGCAACATCATTAGAGGTATTAATGGTACATACCTTCATCTCTCTAGCCATCTCATCTTCTCTTTCCCACCTGGCATGCAATTCCGCTAACAATCTAACATTTTCATCAATTCCAACTTGAAATAGCATTAGCAGTAGCAAAAACATTGTTCTCTTTCACATCATTTGGCAACACTTTTAATTTTAGAAGTTCAACATCATGAGCAAGGCTATCAACTTTAGAAGCAAGAATATCAATTTTGCCTAACTTTTCCTCAACAGACTTGTTAAAAGCATTTTGCTTACCGATGAAGTCCTTGAGCATTACCTCAAGCTCGGAGGGCGCGGCCCTAGTGTTGTTGGAGGAGTTACCGTAAGAGTTACCATAACCATTACTAGAAGGATACGGCCTATAATTGTCACTAGCAAAATTGTTCCTATAAGCATTGTTGTTAAAATTATTATTTCTAATGAAGTTCACATCAACATGCTCTTCTTGAGCAACCAGAGAGGCTAAAGGAACATTATTAGGATCAACATGAGTCCTATCATTAGCAAGCATAGCCATAATGGTATCAATCTTATCATTCAAGGAAGAGGTTTCCTCAACAGAATTTACCTTCTTACCTTGTGGAGCTCTCTCGGTGTGCCATTCAGAATAATTTACCATCACGTTGTCGAGTAGCTTTGTTGCGGCGCCCAAGGTAAGAGACATAAAAGTGCCTCCAACAGCTGAATCAAGTAGGTTCCTCGAAGAACAATTCAGTCCTGCATAAAAAGTTTGGACAATCATCCAAGTAGTCAGTCCATGAGTGGGACAATTCTTTATCATAGATTTCATTCTTTCCCAAGCTTGAGCAACATGTTTATTATCAAACAGAGTAAACTTCATAATATTGCTACGCAGAGATATAATCTTAGCAGGAGGATAGTATCTACCAATAAAAGCATCCTTACACTTAGCCCATGAATCAATACTATTCTTAGTCAAATACAGCAACCAATCTTTAGCTTTTCCTCTCAAAGAAAAAGGAAACAACTTGAGCTTAATAATATCACTTTCTACATCCTTATATTTCTGCATCTCACATAGCTCAACAAAATTGTTGAGATGAGCTGCAGCATCTTCAGTACTAGCACCAGAAAATTGCTCTTTCATAACAAGGTTCAACAAAGTAGGCTTAATCTCATAAAAGTTTGCAGCAGGAGCAGGTGGTGCAATAGGAGTGCAGATAAAATCACTATTGTTCGTGCTAGTAAAGTCACACAACTTGGTGTTTTTAGGATTAGCCATTTCAGCAAAGCTAAAAGTAGACAAGTAAAAACAACTACCAAGGATTCTATTTTTTTTGGTTTTTGATATAAAACGATACAAGTAATAATAAAGTAAAGCAAAACTTATAACAAAGTAAAGGATGTGCGCGCGAAAAACTCCCCTTGCAGAAGTCTTCCACTCTTCCCCAGCAACGGCGCCAGAAAAGACTTGCTGGCGTGTAGTTGACGTGGGAGCTTCTTCTTCTTTGTATCCCCGGCAACAGCGCCAGAAAAGAGCTTGATGCTACCGGGTTGATGAAGTAAATAACCGGCCAGTTGGGAACCCCAAGAGCAAGGTGTGATGAATATAGCAGCAAGATTTTCCCTTAGTTAAGAAACCAAGGTTTGTCGGTCAGGAGAAGAGCAGACAAGGCGACTGAAGGTGATGCTTGCTAGTTTGCGACAGCTTTGGACAATTTATATATGGTGCCTCGTCCAAGCTTTGCTTGCTAGCTGCAACGCAGAACCTGCACACAACACAACCAAATACTTTGCTCCCAACTTGCGATGAGGTTGTCAATCTCACCGGTTTGCTTGAAACAAAGGTTATGAGCGTATCGAGTGGAAAACAGTAGAAGTATGCGAGTAAAGTAAACAGGTGATAGCAATATGATGGAAATAGGACCGGGGTCCATAGTTCACTAGTGGTGTCTCTCCATAAGATAAATAACACATGCTGGGTAAACAAATTACAGTTGGGCAATTGATAGAATAAAGATAAACGTGATATGTCAAGAAGATCACTATGCGATTTACTCTGGGCATTACAACAAAATACATAGACCGCCATCCAACTGCATCTATGACTAATAATCCACTTGTGGCGAATCAATCCGAGAACTCCACAAGTATTAAGTTGCAAACAACAGATAATTGCATTAAGCAAAGTGTGTAATGTAAACAAAGCATATGCCCTTGAGCATATGAATGTTGTTTTCTCCCTAGTAGCAACATCACATCTACAACTTTAGAGGTTTCTGTCACTCCCCCAGGTTAAATAGAGGCATGAACCCACTATCGGGCATAAATACCCCCTCTTGGAGTCACTAGCAACTACTCGGACAAGATAGCTACTAACAACGGAGAGCATGCAAGATCATAAACAACATAGAGATAACAAAAGATATATTTCAGTATAGCAACTCAATCATAACACCAATATTCATCGGATCCCAACAAACCAAACATGTAGAATTACATAACGGTGATCTCAATCATGTAGGGCAGCTCATGAGATCTAAACATGAAGAACATGGTGGAGGAGACAACCATCTAGCTACTGCTATGGACCCATAGTCCAAGGTAGACTACTCACTCATCGCTCCGGAGGCAAGCATGGCGATGAAGAAGACCTCCGGTGGCGATTCCCCTCTCCGGCAGGGTGCCGGGAAGAGCTACTGGACCCTCCCGATCTTTGGGTCGACGGCGGCGGCGGATCACGATGTGTTCTGAAAAACTGATCAGGTTCTTAGGTTTTTTCCGTCGAGGGGTCTTTATAGGCGAAGGGGCGATGTCAGGGGTGGCCCCAGGCCCCCTCACACCTAGGCGGCGTGGCTAGGGCCTGGGCCGCGCCGGCCTAGCGTGAGGCTGGCCTGTGGCCCCTCTCCTTCTCCTCTTCAGATGACTGGAAGCTTTCGGGAAAATAAGACTTCAGGAACTTGTTTCGTCCAATTCCGAGAATATTTCCTGTGTATCACTTCTAAAACACAAAAACAGCAGAAAACAGGGAACTGGCACTGTGGCGACTTGTTAATAGGTTAGTTCCGGAAAATGCATAAAAGTGTTACAAAGTGTAACGAAACAGTAGGCAAATGGTGTATAAACAAGCATGGAGCATCAAAAATTATAGATACGTTGGAGACGTATCAAAGACCTACAGTTATGCAGGAACTTCGAGAGATGCACTCCAACTGAAAAGCAAATTCATCAGCGCTCTGAAAAAATAAAAAGGGAAATCGAACCAGTACATGGATATTGATTAGAAGGAAGGCAGAGCGCTGCCAACGGCGGAGGAGCTTCTAATTTCTACGTCGCCGAGGATGTGCCAGTGCTCGTTCGCGAGCAGCCGAGCGCCAGAACGACATCTCCACCATCAAGATGCCGCAAGAAACAGAAGATGGTGAGGAGATTTCGGGAGGTGCGCGGAGTTCACCGAAGGCAACCATCTCCTGCTACTTTGGTTGTCCTCCCCAAGACAAAGACGATGAGGAATCGAACTCTGGATCGATCTTAGAAATAAAAATGTTGAGAAATAAACATGTGATCAATTGTATATGGGAGGGATGCCTCTCAAGAGGTGTCTGTTGGGGAAAAGATGTCTCCCCAATATACCCCTTCACCCTATATATAAGTGGGTTCCCCATAATACAATAACATAAGAGTCTCATTTATGTCTCTTCCTTTATCTCTTTACTTCATACTACAATATGTTATCAGCACCTAGATTCTACCAAGAGCGATAGACCTCGTCGAAAAATTGTTGTCCAGCGGAGCAATTCCTCGACATGCACGCAGCCAACAAACGAGAAATCAATCACGGCAATGTCCTTTTGCTTTCTGTCTTCTGTGTTCAATCGATGATCTAACAATTAATCTGTTGATTAAGAGCGCACAGGACAATCAGAATACAAGAACGATTTGCCTCATGCCATGGATCGAGCAATGGCAGGACGCACGCACACAAGCGATGAGGACATCCATTCGTGATGGCTGGCAGAAAACTTCAAGGAAGACCAGTATATGGCAATGACGACTCCGGCGTCCTAGAGCGGACAATGACTGTCCAACGCGGAACGCAGCGACAACACCCCACGCCAGCGGCCACTACCGGCTTCGGGCGAACATGTCACGCCGTCACGGCATGGAGCCGACGACAACGACTCTCAGCGTGGAAGTGGCCTGATCTCTAACGGTTTACCGCAGGGGACCTCCCGCCCGGCGGGAATCGGCCTGAACTCTTGCAGTGCGGCAGCGCCCGTGGTCCGTCCCGCGGCGGAGGGGATTTTCTTCACGAGAACGGCGACCGTGGCTCCCGATGGGGACGTGTCTCTTAGCGCGGCAGAAATCGGTGGAGGCGACACGGCTCCAAGGTACTGTGCCGCCCAGTTCTCGGCGCAGCGGCAGCCAAGAGAGGTGGATCGAGGTAAGTCTTGGCCGGCGGCGCCGCCTCACGGCTGTCGACCAGGGGATGTCGGCGCGGCACCGGTGACGGTTATTCCCATCGGGAATTGGTAACCGCACATGAGAATTAATTGGGGATTTTCCTATCCTTTTCGATTATGTAAATCAGCCCTTGTGTTGTGTTACAATTCAGTTCAAGCCAAAGGTTTTGGTTTCATCTAGGATTTTTCAGATTTAGTTGTTAGCCATCGGGCTTACGGAAAATAATAAGCGAGCCTTTGGAGCTCGTTGGTATAGCAGTTTTACCCTTGGCTTGCTATTTTTCAGCGGTTTGACCATAAGGTCGCTGTTATTTGTGTTTTATACCCTAGGCTTCAGAGCAAATACTGAGGATAAACCTATGGTCCTGCTGAATGGCATAATAATTGATTATGCATTATTTTACATGATGTAAAATAAATGTATTACATGAGTAATACTGTTGCAAAGCAATATGTCGAAATCCATGATTCATATAGAATATGGAATTTGCTTGCAAGTTTGGAAAACATAAGGTAGCAAGGTGTATGACACTTGCCTGACTATGTCAAATTTATATTGACGAATCATAAAGTGATGGATAGATGGCATCTACTACTTAATTGTAGATTATGCACTCTTATTGTAAGGTCTATATGTCGTCGTGACATAATGACTACCTTCAATTCTGCACACAACTTATGTATTTGATTATGGCAACGAATTTCGTTCACAACTGCGAGGTCTACACCATCATGTGGTGATTACCTTCAATGTGTTTTAGTTAACACAAGGTTGTGAGAAGGTCCATAAGAGAGAGGTCTACACTACTTAGTAGTGATTATCTCCATGTGTTTAAAGCAAAAGTGAAGGCACAATAGTTATGGCATGGTTATCATAGCAACAAAATAATTTTTGTTCTCAACTATGATGTCTACGCTGTTGGTGACTACCTTCATGATGTTTTTTTTAAACATGACAATTTCATAGCATTTTTCATTGGTTTTCATACACTCCAAGAGGAGTGGATTCAAAGACATTGGTGATGATTATATCACATATGGTGCTATGAAAAGAATTATGCAAAATACTTGCATATTTTGGTGATTACCCTCCTTGCATACACAACTTATGAGACATCATCATAGCTATGAATTAAATTTCATGCACAACTAACAGGTTTACACCACTTCAGGGTGATTACCTTCATGTGTTATAAATAACATAAGGTTGTGGGGGTTATGATCGATGAGAACTGTCCATAAGTGTGAGGGACCACTAGGTGGTTGACTACCTCTATGTGTTTTAAGGAAATTTAAGGTTTATCCCTTTTGAGGTGATTACCTTTAATTTGAAAATTTAGACCACATTATGGTGATTACCTTCTTATGGAAGGTTTACACTATGGGTCACTAAATCACCATGACCATGATTATGATTATGTTTAGCCATAGCATTTTCATCCTACTTAATTTGCTGAAGGTAAATTAATACATGAGCATTTCATGTAGCATATGGTCGACCTTCCTTTGAAAGGAAATGCGATGTGATGACATTAGGTTGGAGTAATTATCCAACATGGGTCAAAGACATATTATGTCAACTCATGGCCTTGTCGCCACAGAAACTCCACCTGTAAAGAATGTCATGGCTATTTCTAATATAGCTCTAAATAATGCATGTTTGCATTTATGTGGCATCGCAATCACTCACTTCTCAAATTGAGTATTTAGTGGATGATGAATATCCATATGCCCTTGGAGGGACTTCCTTGCAAAGAGATATGTTGTTATAAGCGCAACACGAATGACAATTCATTTGTAGTCGGGACTTCAAGTCCGTTGAGGCTTATAATTCTGTTGCCAATAAATCAACACCGATTTGAGATTACGTGATAAGGTAATTTCAGATCTAAATCTGATTGTAAATCCTTATTGCACTTTATGATCTCCTATGATGGTAAATAGCAATGCCATCTTTATTTTAGGATAAAAATATGATGAACTTCTTATGAAGATTAATTAGGTTCACCCAGCGGGTGTGACACCATTGCCTGAAATTCATGCTGGTGCTATTAGTACTAAGCGGTTGAGTGGTTAGAGAACCATGAGGAGTTAAACATAAAGTGAAAATAAAATGGCAAATATACCATGGCGTATGTATCTCAAAAGGGAAGGGATCATTTAAGATAAAAATGATCACAATGACAAAGGGGTGGTTGTACAAAGTATCGTACCAATGATTACCAATCTGTCATGTATTGGGTTGAATTATACCACCGAGTCATTGGCAAGGCAAATGATTCAAATGGGAAAGTTTTGAAGTTCAACTTCAAAAGGAACAACTAGAAAATATTCTGGTATGTAGATGGAAAATGAATCCTCTACACTGATGATATGCTTGTGGATGGTTATTCCCAAGATATTTTGGAGAACTCTTGTAGTCTCCTCGTTATCCTATAATATCATGAGCCTATAATTGTACTACTACAAGTAGTATAATTTGCAACATCTTGTCCCTCGCACATGATCATTGAGAAAATTGAGTGTATGAATCAGTTCATACTCAATCTTGTTGCGTACACAATAATTTGCCATCCTTTGTCATTATGACACATGGAAATTATTGATAATTCCATTGGCCACAACTTAAAAGTTGCAATATTCCCAATAATCATGAGATTTTTATGAGCACTGCACGTGCCATAGGGGAAATAATTTTAAGGCACCCTAACCTTAAAATTTGAAATGAGCCAGACATTATTCTTGAAAGCATTCAAGAATATTATGTGGATTACTCGACAATGTATATGTTGGTACTTCATGGTTTTACTAGACATATCTAGAAGATAGAATATGGTCTTAGGTGTGTATCATTCACACAAAACCATGTGTTTACTGAATTGAGTGCTCAAATTGACGAATTTGGAGCAAAGTATTCTAACATGGGATAATGCCATGGAATGGAACTGTTGTTGAATTTGATTCACAACCATTCAATGGTTAAATTCAGTATGTGTACATACCCAAAATTGTCTGGCTAGATCTCTTATGAAAGAGAGTCAAAATTGCATGGCCAATGTTGCAGAATTGTGATTTGCCAACATTTTGTTGGTGGTAAAATGCGGTTTCACACGCCATATATTTGGTCTAAATGTGATCAAATTTATATAATATTGCATCTCCTTGCAGGTTGTGCGTGGAATTTGTAAAGTATTTCCCATCTGCGGTAATTCGGTTGCATACCGATATCACCACCCCAGCATACATCATGGGGCTTCACATATATTTGGGATCTATGTGAGGAATAACTGTGGTATGATTATTAATCCGTCAAATACCTTAACCCGAATAAGGGAGTTACTGTAGCCCATATGTTGATTGCTATATGCAATAAAGACATTCTATGGCATTCGGGGGAGATGAGTACCACAAAGAATGCCACTGAATGGATAAGAAATGTCGTAGACATTTTTGTCCACGTACTTAAGAATCTGAACTAGAGGTTCAGGTTATGAGAAATTTGCAGAATGCTGCAAGTAATCTGCCAAATTATTTACTAATGACAAAGGTGTCACTTTGGTCAAGTACCATAACGAGTGGAGGTACCTAATAAACCACTCGTGCCCCCAAATGAGAGCAAGAGGGGGAGAATCCTAGTCACTTCAGACTAAGTTCTTGTATGTTTCCATTGAAACAAAGCAGATGGTCTCTTCAATTAGTAAATTTGATTCAACCTCGAGTTGAGTGACACAAGATGGATGTGTATCATCCATAGCCCAGCACAAATGTGCACAAAAGTTTAAGTGCTGGGAGATCGGAACACCTCACTCCGTTGTTGTGGGAAATCACAAGGAGTTAAGAGGTTATAGAATTCCACAAAGGATATTGATTCATGAGAATCATATATGATAAAGTCTACATGTGTCGACATATATTTCTTCTTGAGAATTGCTAAAATCCTTTTGGGCCCTGAACCAAAATCCATGGAAAGTGTTGTTGCACTTATATTGGTTCTAATGAAAGGAAGCAATTGAAGAAGAGTAGAGCTCGCTCATCAAAATAGAGGTGTTTATAATTGTAAAACATGCTCCTCATAAGTATCTTCCGTAGGGAAGAGAATATATTTTTCGTTTGGAAACGAAAATAAATGAGGTGGTGAGAAAAGCAAGGCTTGTAGCATAAGGGTTTCCGCAGAGACCTGACATCGATTACGATGTTGCATACTTTCTAAGGTATGAGTGGAATTATGTTTCGATAAAGAATGTTATTGGCAGTACAGATCCATGTGGTTGATGTGTGTAGTAGCTACATACTCATATGGGACAGTTAGTTCGAATATGCATATTGGAGTCGCTGAAGGACTCAATATTCTGAATCCAAACAAAATCGCAACATGAATGTGTGGAACTTCTGAAGTCATTTTATGACTTGAAGTAGTCGGATAATTGTGTGGTACGACCAACTATGTGAGTTCTTCCTTGATAAGAATAACTCTAATATTGATGATTGTTGATGTGTATTCACGAAGAAATTCTTAATTGGATTTTACATCACATGTGTGGTGTTGATGATCTTATCATCGATGTCTAAACGACATACGGATACACACAATCATTTTAAGACGGAGATTTGGGTCAAACCAAATTGTGCTTAAGTTTGTAACTTGAGCATATATTCCCTCAGGAATAGATGTCTATCAGTCTTTATATATCTATAAATATTGAGATGTTCAATATGGGTATATGATATCAAAGACACATATGGTCATATTATACCTAATATCAGGATACAAATCATTTGAGAGGTAGGGGAAATGGTGGCATGATAGCTGGACATGAAGTTCCATATCTAAACATCATCGAAGCACTCAATTATCTTGCAGAATACGTCAGGCCTGACATTATAGTTGTTGGCAAGTTATTGAGAGTGCAATTCCCCAAAAGGGTATAATATTTATGTGTGGAATATTCTTAGATATATCAAAGGCACAAAATGTCTTAATTAATTCTATCATGAAATCAAGACAGGACTACGGTGTGATGTATGATAGTGGCTAGTTATGTGATCCCAACAGTGCCTTATCAAAGACTGGATTTATTAGGAAGAGTATTCTGGAGAAAGTCTTCTGAATAGACTCTAAATGAGTCCTTCTAGTGATTATTTTGCGATAATTATTTGAAGCATCACAAGATGTGCATGGCTTCGCAGAATGATTAGCCACATGTGAAATCATGTGGAGGTTATCATTATCTACTTAGATAATGTCACTTGTATTGCTTACGAGTTGTAGTTATCCTCATGAATTACATAAATGTAAGAGGGTAATTTGCAAACAACCTATTTGTGATATTCACAATATCTCCTACCAATATTTACATTCCAGAATTAGGTTCGTGGAATTGGTATGAGATGACCTTAAGGTTTGCAATGTTCAGGGGGAGTAAAATCCCTAGTTATTAACTCGTTGATGATCTTTCGATCACTAATATTGTACTCTTTTTCCCTTTATGAGTTTTTCCTAAGATTTCTCATATGAGGTTTTTAATAAGACAATACAAATACAAGTGCGGATATATGTCATATGGTTTCTCCTTATATTTTTTCCACTGGGTTTTTGAAGGAGTTTTCGATGACATATTGTTATAATGTTTCTCCTTAATTTTTCCCACAGGGTTTTTTTAGAAGGAGTTTTTGGATTGCAATATACAGATGATAAATTGATCAAGGGGGAGTGTTGAGAAATAAACATGTGATCAATTGTATATGGGAGGGAT
The DNA here is from genome assembly GCA_007115705.1 of Dactylis glomerata. NCBI lineage: Eukaryota > Viridiplantae > Streptophyta > Magnoliopsida > Poales > Poaceae > Dactylis > Dactylis glomerata. The sequence continues at coordinate 12,541,802 of QXEO01000734.1, forward strand.
GCCTCCCAAGAGATGTCTGTTGGGGAAAAGGTGTCTCCCCAACACACCCCTTCACCCTGTATATAAGTGGGTCCCCACAATGCAATAATACAAGAATCTCTGATAAGGGGTGTCCCGATCTTCTCAGCGAGCGCGATGTAGATGGCGATGATGGTGATGAAGATAACTCGAGTGTCGCTGTAAACTCTCCGGCTAATCCCGGCTGCCAGCGCAACAGCTCTCAACCCTTTGTATATTCGCAACGTCACACGCTTGCGCACATAGCCGCCGACCACGAAGCGGTGATGCAATATACTAATTCCCAATGGAACAGCAGATTACACTCAGACTTTCAGAAGAACAAACACCAGATCGATACGAATTGGTGCGAACAATTTTAGAGGAACACTTGGTTGTGTCTAGAAACTAGGGTTTTGTTTAAACGTGGTCTCCGGGACTTGAGGGGGCGCCCCTGGCTACTTAAGGGAGGTTGGGGCGTCCTCAGCATGGACCTGGCCCAAAACCAACCTGGTTTGGGCCCAAACTGACTCGGTTCGACTCAAACGAGTACATACCGACCCATACATGGGTTCAGCCTAATTTGGCACGCAGGCCATGAGTATGGCGCGCCTTAGACGTGTAGACATCGTGTCGTAGGCTGTCCTAGTGCGCCATCACGGACTCTCTCATGTCGACTTGATGTTCTGGTGATCTCGTGGTGCGCCTGCCTCCCTCTCCTCCCTCGCGCACTTGATCATCAAGTCTTGCTCTTCTTGCTGCGACTCATCTCCTCCTCGTGCAACGCTCGTGTTATCAACAAACCTGATCATACATAGATGCATAGACTTAGGCAGTATAAAGTTCTCATTAAATAAAAGATCAGGTTCAATTAAGAGTGAGTTCACCTGTTGTTCCAATAGCTTTGCACGTGCTCTTGTAATTGGTCCAATCCTAATCTCATTGGACTTCTTTGCAGCAACATCTTCATCAAAAGGAGTAGGAGATAATGGCGGTGTAATAGGGATGTCCTCATCATCCTCCCCCCCCTTTGAAAGGCGTCGACCTCGACGCTGCAAGGTCTTCACCTTCATACGGTGTCAAATCAGCAACGTTGAAACTATTGCTGACGCCATACTCAGGTAGCTGTGGAAATCTATCCTTGCGAAAGTGAACCCAAACCATATCACCGGGCTGAAACAATACCTCCTTCCGCTTCTTGTTTGCACGATCTGTAGTATACTTGCCTTTCTTCTCAATAGCCTCTTTAGTCTTCACATGTATCTTCCTCACAAAATCTGCCCTCTTTGATGCCTCCATATTGACTCGCTCTTGAATAGGAAGAGGCAACAAATCAAGTGGCGTAATGGGTTTGAAACCATAGACCACCTCAAAAGGACATAGCTGCGTGGTAGAGTGAACCGCCCTGTTATATGCAAACTCCACATGCGGCAAACAATCTTCCCACTCACGCAGGTTCTTCTTGATCATGCATCGCAGCACTATGGAAAGTGTGCGATTTACCACCTCCGTTTGACCATCAGTTTGGGGATGACATGTAGTGCTGAAAAGTAACTTTGTGCCCATCTTTCCCCAAAGTGTCTTCCAGAAGTAGCTCATAAACTTCACATCACGATCAGAGACAATTGTCTTGGGTACTCCATGCAAACGTATAATGTCCCTGAAAAACAGGTTAGCAATATGCGACGCATCGTCGCTTTTGTGGTAGGCAATAAAATGAGCCATTTTTGAAAATCTGTCCACTACCACAAATATAGAATCATGGCCTCTTTTAGTCCTAGGCAAACCTAATACAAAATCCATGCTAATGTCCTCCCATGGTGTAGTAGGTGCAGGTAATGGAGTATACAAACCGTGAGGCTTCAGCTTGGACTTTGACTTGTTGCATGTAATGCAGCGCTTTACAAACCTGTCCACATCACGCCTCATCCTAGGCCAATAAAAGTGATCAGCGAGCATGAGTAGCGTCTTCTCACGCCCAAAGTGACCCATCAAACCGCCGACATGTGATTCCTGCAACAATAGCAAACGCACGGACGATTATGGAACACATAGTTTGTTAGCACGAAACAAAAACCTATCATGGATGTGATATTTATCCCATGCTTTCCCACCAGTACACATACTATATGGCGCTGAAAAATCATGATCAGTAGCATATAAATCACACAAGCTCTCTAAACCAGGAACCTTAATGTCTAATTGTGTCAACAACATGTTCTTCCTAGATAGAGCATCAGCAACCACATTGTCTTTACCCTTTTTATGTTTAATTATGTAAGGAAAAGACTCAATAAACTCAACCCACTTAGCAAGACGCCTATGCAAATTAGATTGAGCTTTCAGATATTTCAAAGCTTCATGATCAGAATGTATGATAAATTCTTTTGGCCACAAATAATATTGCCAAACCTCAAGAACTCTAACAAGCGCATACAATTATTTGTCATAAACAGGATAGTTCAACCTCGCACCACAAAGTTTTTCAGAAAAGTAGGCAATAGGCCGACCCTCTTGCATCAACACACTACCAATACCAATGCCACTAGCATCACATTCAATCTCAAATTGCTTATTAAAATCTGGTAGTGCAAGCAATGGTGCAGAAGTTAATAAACGTTTCAGTTCATCAAAAGCATGATCTTGGGATGCGCCCCATACAAATTCAACACCTTTTTTAGTTAACTCATTTAAAGGTGCAGCAACAGTACTAAAGTCTTTCACAAAACGGCGATAAAAACCAGCAAGACCATGAAAACTTCGTACTTGACTAACATTTATGGGAGTAGGCCAATTTTGAATAGCTTCAATTTTAGATGCATCGACTTCTACTCCATTTTTAGAAACAACATATCCAAGGAAGATGACCTTATCTTTGCAAAATGTGCACTTTTCAAGATTACCATAAAGCTGAGAATCACGCAACACTTGCAAAACTTGTCTAATATGATCACTATGGTCAGATTCATTGCGGCTGTAGATTAATATATCATCAAAGTACACAACCACAAACTTGCCAATAAAATTTCACAAAACATGGTTCATTAATCTCATGAAGGTACTAGGTGCATTAGTTAAACCAAATGGCATGACTAACCACTCATATAAACCAAATTTTGTTTTAAAGGCAGTTTTCCACTCATCCCCCTCTTTCATCCTAATCTGATGGTAACCACTACGCAAATCAATCTTAGAGAAAACAGCAGCACCACTCAACTCATCAAGCATATCATCCAAGCGTGGAATAGGGTGACGATATCGAATAGTGATGTTATTAATAGCTCTACAATCTACACACATGCGCCAAGTACCATCTTTCTTAGGAACGAGAATAACAGGAACAACACAAGGGCTTAAGCTCACACGAATATAACCTTTGTCGAGTAGCGCTTGCACTTGTTTCTGAATCTCCTTAGTTTCTTTGGGGTTGGTGCGGTAAGGAGCGCGGTTTGGCAAGGTGGCACCAGGGATGAAGTCAATCTGGTGCTCAATGCCGCGCAAAGGGGGCAAACCAGCGGGGACCTCCTCTGGAAACACATCGTCAAATTCCTGCAAGACACTAGAAACACCAAAAGGAAGAGGAGTCATGTCGTTAGAAACCAAAATCTCACCCTTGTACATAAGCACAAGTGGCATGGCTGTAGGATCCTCTCTAAATTCTCTCATATCTTCTTTGGTGGCTAGCAGGACTAGAGAATTCACTCGCTCACTTTGGTGTGGCTCTCGCGATGTGGCTGGGTGGCTCTCACTCACCGAGGTAACAGACTCTCGTCGAGCTACTCTCTCATTTTCATGTTCTAAGTTCACTTCAGTTTTCTGACGAGACTCATTTACAATATGCTGTGGAGACATAGGCTGCAAGTTAATTTTTCCGCCCTTGAACTCCAAATGATATGTGTTGGTGCGGCCATTGTGTAACACATTGCGATCAAACTGCCATGGGCGGCCCAACAAGAGGTGACAAACTGTCATAGGAACCACATCAAACTCAATGGAGTCCTTGTATGGTCCAATCTCGAAATCAACTCGCACCATGTGGCTGACCTTCATCTCTCCATTGTCGCTGAGCCACTGGATATAATATGGATGCGGGTGTGGGATGTATTTCAGTTTCAGCTTTGCACACAACTCTTTGCTAGCAAGGTTGCGGCAACTACCACTATCGATGATGAGTTTGCAAGCTTTGTCCGGTCCAACAAGTGCTTTAGTTTGGAACAAATTGCACTGCTGACTTTCAGATGTAGGAGACACATTGAGCACACGCTGCGAGCAAACTATGTTATTGGCGGTGGAAGGATAGGCATCAACACCGTCATGACCAAAGGCATCATCATCGAAACCATCCGGATCAGCATCATCACCTGTCTCGTACTCATTGGTGTCCTCATTGACAATCATCACTTTTTGATTGGGGCAATCCCGTTTAAAATGACCCTTTCCACCACAAGTATGACACTCCATATCACGATTACGTGCTGTAGACATGTTCGAACCTGTACCACTAGCAGCAGGTGCGGATTTCTTTGCATTGGCATCAGATCGCGATGACGAAGGAGCACGAAAATCTGAATGAGAACTTGGTGTGGGTGCAGCAGGCCTGGGTGTGAAACGGCTGCCTGAAGTAGTACGAGCTTTAAACTGAGCTTCTTCGGCAAACTGTGCTTCAGCTTCACGTGCATGATGTAGCAGCTCATTCATATCACGATATCGATGATGCCGAACAATGCTCTTGATATTATACTTCAAACCATGGAGAAAACGCTGCAAGGTCTGCTCAAGAGGCTCACGAACGCGAGCTCGTTGTAGAAGCATCTCCATCTCCATATAATACTCATTAACGGACAACGAGCCTTGCTTCAATTGCTGTAACTTATCAAAAACTGAGCGGAGGTAGTTATGCGGAACAAAACGAGCCCGCATCACTTCCTTCATATGGCGCCAAGTTATAATGGGCAGCTCGTTGTTTTCTTGACGTGTTTGCACAACGCTGTCCCACCATCGCAAAGCATAGCCATCAAACTCTGAAGAAGCGAGCTTGATTTTCTTGTCCTCCGTATAATCATGAAGATGCCACAACTTCTCTATCTTCAACTCCCATGTGAGGTACTCTTCAACATCAGTACCACCCTCGAATTTGGGAATAAAAAACTTAGGCTTACCCAATCCATCATCCTGCTGAAAAGGAACTCGCTGGACACCAAGGGGAACAAAACCACGGCCACGAAAAGGAGGACCATTGCCTCGGCCATTACCACGACCGGCTGCAGCAAAATCCTCATTGTCGCCATGAGCACTCTCATCATCAGCATCAATATGTGGTGGGGGTCGCTGCTCAACAGTAAGACGCAGCGCATTGACAGATTGTGTCAACGCCTGGATGCTAGTTTGGAGATCATTGACTTGCACTTGCATATTATTAACAGTAGCATCAGTGGCTTCTACTTTCATTTGGACAGCTTGAACATCAGAATCAATAGCGTCAGTTGTTCGTGTTATTATTCTTTCCAAATGATCACGAAGAGCTTCATACTCCCGCCATATGACAGGAGTATCATCAGGCTTTTTCTGCATCACATCAACATCACTAGCATACATGATTAGTAGGTTAGTGCACAAACAATAAACGGGTGGTGGTTACGCTCACAACTCATTCAAAACTGAAAGAAAGAGGTATCTTACCATTCCAAAGTGAATAATAAATGCTTACCACTCATAGAGACTGAAACGTGCACGGATGTGATGAAGCGAATACCGAGGGTATAAGAAACTATCACACAACAAACCAGGGTATATGGTGGGGCTTCGTATGGATACCTAACTACACCGAAATACAAGTCCTAGTGCTGATCGTATGACAAAGACCCACAGAAACACACACGGTGGAGATAAACGGGGCAAAGCAACTCTAAAAAGTGAGCTCAAAAAGATATAAGTGACAACGCACAGTAGCTCGTGTTGCAATGCACAAGAGAGACGCTAGCACTGGCTCGACGAACAGGCACAAGATTGCGCACACGGCAGCAGCCTGATGAGCACGAAGTAGCTAGTCTCGTATGGGTAAGCTCCTAACACAATGTTGTAGACAGGCTGTAGCTAAAGCGATCAAAATCGTGTAGAAAGGACGCTATATGGACACAGTGGTAATACGCTGTCGCGGCAGAGAAATCGACAAAAAATATGTCGCGGCAGAGATATACGACGCCGGAAACGCACGGCAGCGCGACGGCGACGCGAAACGGACAAAGAAGTTTGTCTCTTTTTTTGTTTAAATAAACGAACTGGCCTGGAAAAGTCTACGCGCGAGGCCAGACAAAAAACGGATTATGTCTGATCGAGTGCGTGTGATTTCTGGTTTTTTTTTTGCTAGAGATCGGATCTGGGAACGTGTAACTCAAAAACTGCTTTGCTGATCGGATCTGGACATGCACGAGAGCGACTCCAAACAAAACGTTTAGACTAAGAAAAAGACCAAGATCAACGAGACTTCAAACGAGATCTAAACTCAAAACTAAGATGCAGAAAAGATCGGTGAATCTAGACTCCTATAGATTGGATGAAAAGATACGCGAAAAGACGATCAACAACTAAAACAAGTAACTCGATGTAATCTAGGCTATGGCAAAACTAAGAACCCTAATTTTTGTTGTGGCTTTTTCTGGATAGGACTAAAACAAAAATGAATCTACGGGGATGGATTTGTGGATGCTCACCGAGGAAACGCTGAAATCTGATACCAAGATGATAAGGGGTATCCCGATCTTCTCAGCGAGCGCGATGTAGATGGCGATGATGGTGATGAAGATAACTCGAGTGTCGCTGTAAACTCTCCGGCTAATCCCTGCTGCCAGCGCAACAGCTCTCAACCCTTTGGATATTCACAACGTCACACGCTTGCGCACGTAGCCGCCGACCACGAAGCGGTGATGCAATATACTAATTCCCAATAGAACAGCAGATTACACTCAGACTTTCAGAAGAACAAACACCAGATCGATACGAATTGGTGCGAACAATTTCAGAGGAATACTTGGTTCTGTCTAAAAACTAGGGTTTTGTTTAAACGTGGTCTCCGGGACTTGAGGGGACGCCCCTGGCTACTTAAGGGAGGCTGGGGCGTCCTCAGCATGGACCTGGCTCAAAACTAACCTGGTTTGGGCCCAAACTGACTCGGTTCGACTCAAACGAGTACATACCGACCCATACATGGGTTCGGCCTAATTTGGCACGCAGGCCATGAGTGTGGCGCGCCTTAGACGTGTAGACATCGTGTCGTAGGCTGTCCTAGTGCGCCATCACGGACTCTCTCATGTCGACTTGATGTTCTGGTGATCTCGTGGTGCGCCTGCCTCCCTCTCCCCCCTCGCGCACTTGATCATCAAGTCTTGCTCTTCTTGCTGCGACTCATCTCCTCCTCGTGCAACGCTCGTGTTATCAACAAACCTGATCATACATAGATGCATAGACTTAGGCAGTATAAAGTTCCCATTAAATAAAAGATCAGGTTCAATTAAGAGTGAGTTCACCTGTTGTTCCAATAGCTTTGCACGTGCTCTTGTAATTGGTTCAATCCTAATCTCATTGGACTTCTTCGCAGCAACATCTTCATCAAAAGGAGTAGGAGATAATGACGGTGTAATAGGGATGTCCTTATCAATTTCATTTGTGTCTCTTCCTTTGTCTCTTTACTTCATACTACAATAAAAAAATGGTGAGTTGCAGACAGGCGACGTACAACGGGAGAAAGGCCGTCGTTACCGCACGATTTTGACGGGTACCGACGATCTGTAATTTTACCGACGGACTAGCCTTTTCTAGCTATTCTCTCTCCTCCAGGTAGATAAAATTCCAACGTGTCCAATTTTACAGACGGCTGACTGTATACTCTGTTGTACATGCCCTTAGCCCTTAGGAGGACCACGAGGCAGTTTTTATTCCGAGCAAGTGTGAGTTATTCTTTGGGAGTGACTAATCAACAGCTAGCTGTTTTTCAATTGAAAAACAGACACTTTTCTAACCAATACAAACTTGCCAGCTGTAAAAACTCAGTACTGAAAAGAAATGAGAGAAAAAAGTGTCTGTTTTCAATATATTCCGAACAGACACATTTCTGAGTTCGTGTTTTGACTTTTGAGTCCACAGACGTTAGCCCAACTACCACATATTTGAGTTAGTCCTCGAGTGTTCACACGTTAGCCCATTTCTTAGCTGGCTTCCACCCCAGACTGTCTTCAATTCTACCTAGAAAGGGCGTGAGCCAACCCGGCCAGCCAGGGCACTCCCATGGGCAAAACAATCTGCTTCGTCCATTTACCCTGCCACAGTAACTTTTCAGGCTTCCTTTCAACAGCAGCCGTTGAATCAGTCAATACTTTCAGCACTCGTTGTATCTGCTCGATAAGTCAATGACTGCTGGGTCCAAATATGGTCGGGCAAGCGAGCAGACACACAAAAGCAGCTCGTGTGCGTCCCCTTCATTTGCTGGTCTGGTATAGATGCCCATACTTTTTGTTCGACAGCTCATGACCTGGTCTACCCGTTTCCCTACCCGCTGTGATGCTGAGTCTGGTCCCCATAGGTTTGTGGGCCCAATTTTCAGTGAGATGTCTCGTTACAAGATGGGTGTCAATCTTCTGGCTTACCTGACTTTCCGGATTAACCGCTGCGTATCGATGTGTGGAGATAGAGGGCACACTGTGCGGAGGACGTTCTGTGGTCACCACCTGCTTTACTTGATTCATGGAGCTTGCTCCCTACCTGTGACGCTGCTTCTGGTCCCCACGGAGGCGTGGGGTCTGTTTGGCGGTGGAACGGGTGTTGTCTTTGCGGGTGAGACATTGCGCTGCTCATCTTTCCTCTCCTGATTTGCCGCTGCAAGGACGCATCGCTTGGACGTGGTGGTAGGGCCGATGTGTGGACTTCGGTGCCATGCCTGGCACACGTTTAGTCACCGACGTGTGCGTTCACCCCTGCCTCTGTGTGGATCCGTAAGCGAGCGGGCCCGTTAGGCAGTAAGATGGGTACTTTGCGCTGGCTGGGTGCTCGATGCGGTCCCTTTTCTGGGTCCAGGGCCCAGGCCTTACCTCTGTGAGGACACCCTCTTTTCCCACGCCTCGTTCCGGATTGGACAGAGAGAGACACACACACCATGTCCTCTCTCTCTCTGTCTCTCTCTCTATCTCTCTTGTTTCTGTTCAGGCGGCGGTGGCAACACCTAGCGAGCTTGCCGTGGAATTTGAGATGGTGCAGCAGACGGCGACTGCACCGACCGCCAGCAAGCACGAGATCGCATGGATGTATCGCATCGCGGCGACACGCCGGAGACCTCATGTCCCTGTGTTGTTCACCCGCGCTGCACGCGCCGATGCAAGATGCCAAGATCTGTCCGTCCAGCGTGATCTGGTGGGTTCCTGTTGGCGTTCGTTTGCACTAAAAAAATCAGATGCGTTCAGTTTTGTTCATGCTAATTGTCTCTTAAATTTCAGATCTTATCCACGCGGAAGCGCCTGTTGCTGGGACCTCGCCGGCGCACCCTCGTGCGCCTCCTCATCTTACTCCTACACGACGCCTCCGCACACGCACCGCGCCCTGTTGCGACCTCCTCCTCGATCTAATCGAACACCGCAGCGCCGCAGCATCCGTTGCCACTGGGTTGAGGCGATTGGCGCTGCTGAATAGCATGGGACCGCTGGCCGACGGGGGGAGGACCGCCGGCGTCTCCTTTGCTCGCAACTTAACTGGCCGCCCTCGTCCGATGCGCCCCAGGCAGCCTCGCCACCAAGAAGTCGCAGGAGGAGGAGGCCGGCTCGAATGAGGGCTGCCATAGGGTCGAGCTTTCTCCAGCACGAAGACAAGCTCCGCCGACCGCTTTTCAAGGTACACTCGTGAGCAGCTTCGCACTCTCGCGCTCTTGTCTTATGCAAGAGCCGAGCTCATACTATGCTTTGCTTTAGCAGACGCTCGCGGAGGCGGGCAAAACGTGTTTAGACAATTCCGTATTGCTTCATATTGCCAATTTCAGACGTTTGATGCGAACATAGCTGGAACATGATTACTCATTTTAAATTGATATATCGTAAATGACAGAGATTGTAGGTTGCCAGACTATTTTGTTGTTTTCTATTTAATTTTCTGACAAACTTTTCCTTGTATTCAGATATACATCCATGACCCCAGTAATACTGTGTAATATTTTGGGTCAGTGGAATGCCTTGAGGGAAAATTGGGATGAATGAGAAGTTCTTTTTGAGGTTCAGGAGCGAGCAACTACAGGGAAGGCAACATACCTTGATGATATCAAATTTCATCTATAAGTAACAGTATTGTTCTTTTCTGGTCAAGTCTGTTACTAGAGAACTTGAGTATATCCATTCTCTATTTTGCCAAAGGTGTGCACGCTTGGCCAGATTTGAGAATGATAGGACTATGCCATTCATAATTCCATGGAGATCTTGATCTAATTCCATGGAGATGCTTGACTTGGTTATAATGTTGTTTCTGCCTGTGCAGGAATCGTTTGCCTTTTTTGTGTGTTCAAAGATGTATTTATTCATAGCTATGTGACATTACTTGATAATTTACTTTTCCATATTGTAAGAATGAAATGGCTTCTTATCTATGAGACTTATTATATTGTGTATCAACTATTACCGGCTTGTTACTGGGACTCAAAATATTAATTGTGTTGTGCCTCAGTACTGTTATTTTTTTACTTATATGTTCATCTCAATCTGATTTATTTTAGATGGAGCAACTATGGAAATTCCACCTGTGCCAAAATTACAGAAGGCCCATTTAACTGGCGATATTATAGTTTTAACACAGTAGCAATTTGGGCTTCACTTTCTATATTGAGCGACTCCCAAGATTACAGAAGCCCCGTTTATTGGTAAAATGATGAGTCATTTTATTAAACTACAAGCAATTTGTCTACAAAAGATTCAACATTAGATCAACTTAACATCACTACTTTCATGCTACGGCAACATTTATAATTATTAATCGTAAGGTCAGAATTAATATAGATAGCTCGATTATGCCATGAAAAGATAAAAAAATACAACTGCAAAGAGGGAATACCTTTTGATCGAATAGCCAATGATGCATGTCACTACATAGGAGACAAAGCTCAAGAAATGTTTATATGGTGCCTTTCAGTTGCCTTTCCTAAGAACGAGGAATTCGAAATATTGTCTCACTTCAAGTATTTGTGGTACATATATGATACGTAAGGACTACTTCTTTTATTTTCAAGTCATAGAGCCTCATGCTATCAGTACATCGAGCATCTCATTGGCTACGTTTCCACCCTTTGCTACCAATACCACCTTGTGACAATATGTCTATCCTGATTTCGCCGGTTGCGCCGGTGGCGCAACGGGTCATCTAGTGAGGAGTAAAGCCCACAAACGGAGACAAACGCCCAGCACCGGTGTGGGTTCCCAGCTCGACCTTCTTCTCCCGCAAAAAAAAAAAACACTCAATCCAGCAACTGAGAAGGATCAACATGTTGAACTAGAAAATCGCAAAAACCTACTGGCGAAAAGGGTCTGTATGAAAGTGAGGTACTTGTCTACGTTTTAACAATAATTACTGCAGTTGATCCCATAAATGTGCTAAATGATAGAAAGTACTTGGTTGTCGTTCAAATCAGAGACAAAATACTATATATGATTATTTTTGTTTTTTCTGAAGCATTATGTAGCCATAATTTATATAGTTTGATATGAATATATATGGATCACTAACCTGCATCGACGTTGGAATGTATCATTGAAAACATTAATTTACATGCTTGCAAATGTTGTTTTCCCCATCTGCCACCCTGTGAACTCCGAAAACGCAACAGAAGAACACCATACATGAGACTTGAGAAATTATAAAGAACAGCGACCAACTAGCTGCATAAACTAAGCAAATGTAGCAGGATGAAACATAACTAAACAAATGTAGCAGGATGAAACCTGGACATTAAAAATTCAATGCCCAAGGAGAAAAAGAAGAAACCCTCTACCTATTGTCCAAACTTTGGGGTAGCCCCTGCCTCTCCAACTCACTCGTTCAATCTTCCAACTCCAAATCTGCTGCGTACTGCATATGAAGCAAGCCATCATCTGTTGTGAACCAAAACAAAAAATGATTTGTAATGAGATAGAGAGATGACGACAACTGTTTCTCTGCCATCCGCCGTTATGTTCCCCTTTCTATCTGTGCCACTAACTGATCCCACTACCGCACTTCCTCGTGCACAACCGTAAAAAGTAGCCAACTCAAGTAGAAGCAACAGTCAAAAACAGAGCACGTAAAACAGGCCCACCACACAAAAACACCAGTCAAAAAATAAATAAATAAATAAAGGGACTAAGAAGAACAATACTAAGAAATAGAATAAGAGGAACAGAAAAAAAGACGAACTGGGACTAAAGAAAGAATGAGATGTTCTTAAAACTGAACTAAAAATTGAGGAATGAAGAGGACTGGATAATTGATATTAAATGACGAAAATATTCAGAACAGACTGATGCACTTGTAACTGAAAACTAAATTATAAACTGAAATGAAATGATTTAGAGAAATGAAATAAGTGAAGAGGAATAGAAGAGCAACACTAGGACTGAAGCATTGAAGAAATTTAGATAGGACTAAGGTACTTAATGAGATACTGAACAACTTAGATAATAAGTAAGTGAAGCATACAAATTTAAAACTGAAAACTGAGATAATAAGTAAGTGAAAATGATTAATGAGAGAACAAAATGGAGAACTGAAGGAATGGAGACAAAGAAAACTGAAATACTGAAATTCCTATAGTGACGAAGTACTTGAAACACTAAAGTAATGAATAACTGATGAATAGAAGAGCAACATCAGGACTGAAACAATGAAGAAAGAAGCTGAGACAATGAGCGGAGACAATGAAGAAAGTAACGGAGGTAATAAGAAGCTGAGACAATGAAGAAAGATAATAGACAAAGAGAATACTGAGAGGCTGAAGAAGGATAAATCTATTAATGGAATACTAATAGACTGAAGATTGAGCAGAGGCTAAAGAAAGAGGCAATAAAAAAAGAATGAAGAAACTAAGAGAACGAAGATAGAATGAAATGAAAGAATAAATGAAGATAAGATGAAGATACTAAGAAAATGTAATACTAGGAGAATGAAGAGATAATGAAGAAATAGGCAATGAAAAAAAAAATGAAAACTGAACTAAATGAGGAAATGAAACAATGACAGAATGAAGATATTAATGACTGAAAGCTAACTAGCTGAGATATGTATAATGAAATTATGATTAAATGAACATTCCGAAACATTGATATTAAGTTTAAATGAGATAAACAAAAATATGATATAATGAAGAATAAGCAGTGAGAAAATAAATATAAGAATACATGAAAATCTAACAAAAACAGTCTGAGAATAAACAGGTAGCACTATCTGAAGTTACATTATGTTAAATATATCCGTCAAACTGTCAAGTGCCCAAGCGTCGCAGAGACACAATGTAACATCTTATAATTTGCATAAAGTTTTAAAGAGGCAGCATGGCTACATTGCGATGTTTGGATTCTCCTTCCACGTGTGCCCTGCTTCCATCAGACACAGTGTGTTGTCACATTATGCAACCGGATGGCCAAGAATGTGTCGCGATGACATGCTAGGGAGGCCAAGATAAGGCCGTTATGCAGTCACAGGCTTGTCGTTGCCGCATCATCTATTTATTGTACAATTAATACTATCAGATGTAGGCATAAAACATCGAGGTTTTCTCTCTCAAGGACACAATTTGTGGATTTGTTGTAATAACGATCAAGGTGAACAGTGCAACCACAGAACCTCCTTACCTGATAATACTTCCACGACAGTACATGCAATGTTTAGTGCATGGAACGAGAAGTACAATTCATATAAACCCTTGTACTCTCTTTAGTTCAGATTCCAATTAATTAATACACTGTATCGCCGCCGTGGAACTAGATGGAACTGCTCTACATAGCATCAAGCACCATCATGAGCACACATCATCGACCTAACAAGGATATCACCTAACAATATATAGTCGGAAACACTCAACACGACTTAACATGTACATCACAACCTTTACCCAGGTATGAATCTGCATCCTAGGGAGACTGACCCCCAATTTCAGAAACAATTGACAAAAGGTCCAAAACAAAGAAGTCCAATACATGAACTGCTCTACATAGTATTAAACACGAGCTACCACCACATGTAAAATGAGAGAGCAGTGAATTATCAGATCCGCCGTCGACAAAAGCACTGCAGCAACGCACACCCAAATCCCATCAAATGCACCACAAAGAATCCCTATCAAAACAACATAACAGCCACAGGGAGAAGGCTGGAGGAAAATACCCATGTCTCCAGCAGTGCACATGCCTTCAACACTCGCGGATCCACAGTCTCTTCGCCGTGGCAGTAGAAGAAGCGGAAGCGGCAGCTCTCTCCATCTCAGTCGCCAGCTGCGGGTCCCCTGATCTCTCCAACGTATTTATCCCCGGCTCGTGACGCACTGCCCCCTCCGGCACCAGCTGAGCTGGTGCAGCGACGCCGCTGCAATCTCCGCCATAGCTTCCGCCTCTGCTCTCCCGAGGAAGACGAGACAGAGCGGTGGCTCCAGAGAATGAGAATAAAAAAACTAAAAAAGAACGGACTCGACGAGCTGACGACTCAGCGCGCGCTGAGATTCGGGACAAATATCCAACGGCTCAAAAAGCGACTGTTTTTTAATTGCAAAACAGCTAGCTGTTTATTAGGAAACGTGTATTCTTTTACAAAATCCGAGCGCAACTTGTATATGAGGATAAACCATATCCGGTTGTCCATTTCCAAAATTCCAACCAATTTGCACATCGTTGTTGGTGGATCTCGCAGCAGCGCCTCCGTGAGCCCGGACCGCCACGTCGACCAAACACCGGAGCCCCCGGCGTCTGGGCGTCGAACCTCCCTTCCGTTCTTCATCTTCTTCCAGAGCACGGCGCACCACGTCAGCGCCGCGCTGCGTCCACGCTCGGCCTCGCGAGCACGACTGAGAAAAGAGATGGAGAGAGATAGGATATTTTTTTTCTGCTGGTGGCTGCTGCAGAAAAATACAGAAAGAGCAGCACCCGAAATATCCAGGAGGCATCACCTGCCTGAAGGAAGCCTCCCTCGTCCAACGCCACGCCGCCGAGTCACGCCTCCTTCCCAGTCCACAACTGCCTTGCTCTCCTCCCCAATCTCTTCCTCCTCCCGCCCCAGCCTCCCAGGTCGCCGGAGGAGCGCGGGGGATGGAGATCGACGCGGCGGTGCGGGCGAGCAGCGACAGCCGGCTGCGCACCAAGTACGACAGCGCCGTCTACGTCGTCCAGCGGGCCTTCGCGCTCTACCCGTACGCCGCTCCGTCCCCTGCCCCCACATTTACTCTCCAGCTGCAATTCATTCATCGGATTAGTAGCGGTACTGTTTTACTTCCGCGGCCATTCGCCGGGAACCGGAGGGAGAATCTGGGATACGAGCGCTTGCCGCGCGATTGGGTTTGGGCTCGTTCGGCGATCGCGAGCCGCGGCGAGGCCGGTTGGGGGTCCTGTTGACCGATCAAGCTGAGAGATGGGGGCGGGCGGGTAGCTGGGCTGCTGGAGTATGCATCGGCGGAGCGATAGGTTCGTGCCCGGTACTCCGTAGGAAGGTTGAGTTGGGGGCAGACTGGTTAGATCTTAGGCTGCTTGGCTCCCGGGGCTGTTTGCCTCCAATGCGCTATCCATCTCTGCGTGTACTTTTATTTCCACCTGCTGCAAACATAGTTATGCTGATTGCGTTCCATCTCTGCTTTTCCATTCGAAAATATGCTGTGATTTTCAGTTTGGGCCGATCTGGATCATTTCGATTAGCTGGCAGATACGTAGCATAGTTTGGTCGCTGATCTTGAGTAGTTGATGCTGGATTTGTCGATCGTAAACTCTTTTGCCCCTCCCCTTAGAGGACTGGACCAGTGATTCCAACCTGTTCCTGAAACAATGGAGAGAGTAGGTAGATTGCTCTTGTTAACAACATTTCTGTCAGCGCGCGGTTTGCTGTTCATATGGCGATTCAAAGGAGTCAAGAATTTGGGGATTTTGAATAACTCCAGCTATTACTCAAATTATTTAGAGTACCTATAATCAAGTTTATTCCATGATGAAAGGGCCTGACCTCACATGTAAATAGTGCATGACCTTGGTAAAGGGCAGTCCCAGTGCACAGAAGCTCCCACACAAGGTGGGGTCTGGGGAGGGATTATAGGAACCTAGTCCTTCCCCTGCGAAGTGCATTGCAGAGAGTCTGGTTCGAACCCAGGATCTCTTGGCACAAGTGGGTACGTTATGTTCTTAAATACTGTATGGGTACATTATGTTCAAACCGTTTGTAAAGCCTATTCTCAAAATGTATATTGACAGTCTGAAGATTTGTTGTTCTCCTAGCGCGTTGCAAAAAAGTTTTCTGTGTGGCTGTGGGTGGATGGATGTTTGGGTGTCAGTCTGGGGGTTGAGTATAGGGCTGCAAACGAGTCGAGCTTGAGCGGGTTAGACTTGGCTCAGCTCAGCTCATACAAAAATTCGATCGAGTTCATACTAAGTCGAGTTAATGTTCGAGCTATAAAAGTTGGTTCATACTCAGCTTGTAACGATCTCGAGTCGATCTCGAGCTAGTTTCGAGCTAAGAAATATAACGAAAATTTCAATTTTGCTTGCATATAAAAGTACAAAAAAAACCATCCACAACGTATAGAAGGAATAAATTAACCTTCTATATGTGTTTAGTCAAAATTTCATCCAAATTAGAAGGAATAAATCTCATCCGCAACATATACGAATAAATTTGTATATTTTCTTTTAATATATAACAAATTATTATACATGATTATATTCCTTTCAAGCTATCGAGCTAAATCAAGCGAGCTAGGATTGGCTCAAGATCAACTCGTATT
Source organism: Dactylis glomerata (assembly GCA_007115705.1). Taxonomy (NCBI): domain Eukaryota; kingdom Viridiplantae; phylum Streptophyta; class Magnoliopsida; order Poales; family Poaceae; genus Dactylis; species Dactylis glomerata. Next base: position 12,558,765 of record QXEO01000734.1, read on the forward strand.
CCAGTCGAGCTATATAAGACGCTCATACTCAGCTCATTTTCTTTTGAGTCGATCTCGAGTCGAGCTACGAAACGAGTCGATCTCGAGCTGCTCACGAGTCTCGAGCTTTTCTTGCAGCCCTAGTTGAGTACCAAGACTCGTTATGGATATTGGTACAGTTCCTTTCTCATTCCGCCAGTAATTCTATTTTGCAGGTTTGAGGAAATCGCCTTCAGCTTTAATGGTGGGAAGGATTCAACCGTAATATTTCATATTCTCCTTTTCTCATCATTTTTTGTATGCTGTACTGATAATTAACATCCGTCTGCAAGTTTGACAAAATATGTATGCTATGTGTCAATAGGTACTCTTGCATTTAATTCGGGCTGGCTACTATCTTCACAAAACAAGTTCTGGTGAAGAAGCCCATAAAGAAACTTTTCAAAACTGTCCGCTGCGTACCATCTATTTCGAGACTCCTTGTGCTTTTCCTGAGATCAACTCATTCACTTATGAAACAGTTTCAACGTAAGGACACACTAAGATCTGTTCCATTTTTTTGGCTATTCTTGAGAAGCTAAATGAAATATCTTCATCATGTTCTTTCTCTTACTAGTTATGGTTTGCCATTGGAAACTATTCGGTTGGATTTCAAGTCTGGTCTAGAAGGCCTATTGAAAAAGAAGCCCACTAAAGCCATTTTCATTGGCACTAGAATTGGCGATCCAAATGCGGTAAATCTCTTGTTACCTTGTTCGGTTATTCTTCAAGTCTTCATAGACCTATTATATGCAGTACTTACGCCCATTTCCGCTCACAATTCTCCACACCTATTAGTAATTCAGTTTGGAAATATAGGTTGGTCAAGAACAATTTTCTCCTAGTTCGCCTGGGTGGCCTCCTTTTATGAGGGTGAATCCTATCTTGGACTGGTCATACAGGTTTTTTTCCTTATCATGTATAATCAAGCTTGCATTTTGTAGACTGCTAATCCAATATCCAAATGTAAGGAGCATTGTTTTTATGTGACAGGGATGTTTGGTCTTTCCTCTTGACCTGTAAGGTCAAATACTGCAGCCTTTATGATGAGGGGTGGGTTCTTTTACATTTCAGACCTTCAAATGTATATTTGCTCTTATGTCTTGTCATGTGTAGCCTCTAGGTCAAGAAATGCAGTTTTTTGTGCTGTTGGTCTGACAAAATAAGAATGTGCTTCCTCTACCTTTTGATGAGCAAACTTTTAAAGCTGGACTTTAGCCCATTTTGTGAAGCCACCTTAAATTTGAAGCTTCTGAAAAGTACTCTGGTTTCTCTAGTACAGACGTCCTAATTTGTATATGTTCTCGTATACTTGCACTCATTGCAGGTATACATCCATTGGGAGCATATATGATACTGTTCCAAATGCACTTCTTAGTGATTCATCAAATGGGAAAAGCTTTAGACCAGCATACATGCTATCAGATGGAAGACTTGAAAGAGCCGGGCGAGCGAAGAAGATTAGCAGTAAAACGGAAACTAATTCTGTTGCAAGCAATGGTATAAACAACAGCAATGAGGGAGAACAAATTATCTCACGTTCAGCTTCAGTTATTGTAGTTGGTGATGAAATATTGTGCGTAATCTCTCATACTTATATCTACATCTACAGATGCTCACTCTTGGATTTGCTTAGCTGTTCCTTGGTGAAATTGACACCCTTTGTCTTTGTTTTGATCATTGAAATTTATGTTAAATCTCTGTAGATGTGTTTTCTTTTTTGTCCTTTGACTTTTGGATAAATGCTACTCCCTCCGTTCACTAATATAAGATCTTTTAGCTTTTTGTTAATTCACTAATGTTGGTACATATCTTGACTACTTTTAGTGTGTAGATTCACTCATTTTGATCCGTATCTAGTCTACTTTGAAACATCTAAAATGTCATATATTAGTGAACGGAGGGAGTATATTGTATCAGCTGTCAGTTCGTTGCAGATCGCAGAGCAAATAAGATAAGCTATTTGTGTAGTTATACTTCTCCAGTGATTTGATGAATTTAGGATAAAGAAGACGGGTCTGATGATTTTAGCTCATTTTTCTACCGGAAGAGAGTGAATCTTGATCATTTAAATAAACACAAAGTGCAACCAATCATCCTAAAATCCGAAGTACATTTTGTTACAGGGTTTCTTTATTATTGTTAGTGTTTTCTTGATTATCCTTGATTGATGATCAGACTTGGACATTTTTCGGAAAACTCTGTTTGTTTCTTTACACTAAATTGATATTTATCCATTTTTGTGCTTCAGGTTTGGCACAGTTGAGGATAAACTTGGTACAGCCTTGTGCAAGAAGCTTCATGAAATTGGCTGGCGAGTTCCTCACGTAGCGGTTATTCGCAATGAAGTAAGTGATGTTTAATGGATTTACATAGCCGTATGTCCTACAATCCTTATATGATGACTCAAAATGTTCGCAAATAGATTGCTGCAGAGTGTACAATTAAGCTCAGAGTCTGCCGTGTTTCTTGTCATGTGTAAATCTAATGGACAATGTGATGGCATTGCAGACTGATTCTGTTGCCGAGGAAGTCGAACGATGTAAATCTACTGATGATGCGGTTAGTGTCTGTAGGCTTTTCTTTTTTTCAACCTTATCATGTTTGGTGTGTAATGGAATTGATGTTGTACAGGTATTTCTTGTTGGAGGACTTGGGCCTCTACATTCAGATGTTTCATTGGCTGGTGTTGCAAAAGCATTTGGAGTTCGTCTGGTGTGTCCATTAAAACTTTCTTGTTGCTAAATGCTTCTTATAGTATTCCTTCATGTTTTTATTTTGTATTTGAGTATAAATTTTCATTACTCTAGTGTACTCGGATGTGTTTGCTGCATTTTTTATTAGGTTACAAAGAAAATCTTTGTGCTGATCTATAGGGTTGTGCTATGACTATCACAAGGAAATCATGTTGTGACAACACTAATGAAATGTGAAAACTACATAGCCATGCATTGTTGCCATGCGACATTTGCTGGTTCATGATTCTCCCTTGATAAAATACCATTTCCTGGCATCAACTAATGTTTGCTTTTCATTTGCATAGGCTCCTGATGAAGAGTTTGAGGAGCATCTTAGTCAACTCATAGGGAACAGTTACATCGGTGATCGAAATGTGGTAATGTGGATTTAATTAGATTTCTTGTCTATCCATATGCATGCTTATTTTGGGCGAATTGCAAACTGCAGTTCGTAATTTAAATTTATCTCCACTTCTCTTTAGATGGCTTTGTTGCCAGAAGGTATTACCGAGTTATTACATCACAAGAGGCTGCCGTTACCACTGGTATGTTCTGTTCTTTTGGTGCATTTATTCTTAGATCAGTACTGAAACATTTGGTGACTTTTGTGCACATCATAGAGATCTGGGTTCCTCAAAACTAGCGTATGACAGTGATATAGGTGCATATCCATTTGTTAGAAACCGTTGGTTCAAAATGTCACTTCCTTTTAGCCACAGGTTCGATATGGAGTTATGGACCCACATACCAGTGAGAACACAATGACAAAAAGGATATTCAAAATAAAAATTTGAATAATGATATTCAAACTCGTTGCTGAAAGGCAATTTTCTTGGGAAACAAGATCCACTTTTTTCTTAAAATTTTAATCATGTTGTTCCTGAACATAGTCTGGCCTACAATTAGCATGGACTAAAATAATGTCTAGTTATAGTTGCAAGGAGTGCTCAGATTTCATTTTTTCATACATATGCTAGTATGTACTCTCTTTTTGTCTTAAGATTGCCCCATTGATAACTTATTTCCTTTGCAGATCAAATGCAAGAATGTGATCATTCTTGCTGCAACTAATGTGGATGAACTGGAGATGGAGTGGAATTGTCTTTTGGATACCCTTGAGAGTGGCTTGGTGAGGGTGAAACCTTTTGTGTCGAAACATCTCAGCACTTCGCTCCCAGATGTATGTATCCTGATCATAGTTAAATTCATCTTCCAACTATTTTTTTCTTGTGAGAACGACAAATGTTTCCTTGAAAATTACTATATCTGTTCGTATATATATGACGTCCTAGAAAACATGCATCGACCTCTCTAACTATGGCCCATAATATAGATAGAGAATATTAGATTGGTCAAGTGAAAATAATGATATTTATGACTGTAGAACCAATTTTCATATCATGTAGAACTATGTTATTTTGAGTTCTCAACTTCAAAATGGAAAATTGCTTATTTCTTCAGTAAAATAATCACTCCATCTCAACAATTTATGGTTTGACAAAACATTTATGTGTTCTGTTGAGCATTTCATTATATTTCTTCGCCCTTATGATGTGATTGAATCTACAGTTCCAGTATTAATATTTAGTTTTAATAGGATTCTTGCATTTCTGTTTTAATATTTAGTTTTCTTGTCATTTATCAAATGTGGACTCCGAGGCTTAAGTTTAAAGAAATCATCCATTTTTTATCTAATGTGGGTCCATTGGATGCTTATTCAGGTCAAAATTGCTCCGGTGCTTGAAAAGCTATGCTTGGAGTTCTCCGATGTTTACATAGGTATGATGCCCTGTAATATAACGCTCTTGTTTAATTACCTTGTTGGTTAGCAAGGTAAATGGTTTCATTATTTTTGTGTTGTACCTTTGTATTTGTGTTCTTCTCGGGTCTTGTTTGATCTGTTTGATTATCGTTGACTGATGTTTCTGATATGCAGGGGCTCATCGGATTTCTAGAACTGGACCTTTGGTTGTGAATCTTCTTGGAAAGGTATCAGTGTGAACTCTTCTCAGCAGACTCCTTTAATTGCACAAAGCAGCATACGTGATACATACTAGTGATTTAAAATTCTATTTGTGTATTGTTATTGAGTAATTTGGTACTCCTTTTGGTGTGATCTTGTAAAACATAACATTATAGGAGGCAATACTGTACGTTGTTGCATCTCTTGCAAACAAAAACAATCTGTAGTCTCCAACCAATGTGTACAAGAGAACTGGTGATGCAAATAGCTATTGGCTGTTGTAAAATCTGAATTGGTAGCATAGGATTGATGCTTTCTACTAGTATGCTTCATTGCTTGACTACGTTAAGTAATTTTTCTCACAGGACCTTTTTTTCTTAATTACAGGATAACCAGAGGGTAGAAGGGGCTGCAGAGAAGCTGACAAGTAGCTTTGAAGGACAGTTTTCCCAAATTGACAGTTGCAAATAAACTATCAGAGTCCACACGCTTCCATATTTCTTCCACATTCTTTCTGCTGGAAGTTCTGAAATTGTGCAGATCTAATGGTGCATTGTGGTGCTCAGATGCCTTAATCCAGTGGCTGGAATAATCCACTAAGCTGCCACTCTGAAGCTCCAGATATTATTTAGGAAACATACAAATTTTGTATTACCCATTTAGAAATGAATGAACAAGTGAGATGCTGAGGGCTTCAGTCGGTGACAAATTAATGGCGGCAGCTTTGCATGGGCTATTTTGACTGGGCTAAGAGCTCTCAGTTATTTTATGGAATATCAATTGAAGTTGATTATAGCATAACTTTTTTACTGATTCAAGTGTTAGCAGTGCTTGATTTGGTTCTCTTGGGCGGGAGTAATGTTTGACTTCTTGTAGTGTTCTTTTTCTCGAACATGTTGCTCTTTAGTGACGTGTTCTATCTTTATCAGTGTCCTGTAGAGAAAAGCCTGGATAGTTTTTTTCAGAACACGGTACAACATAGATGCTTATAAACACGCACGTACACTCATCCATATGAATATATGCACGCACACCTCACTCTTACCTATGAGTATCTTTGAACGACTGAGTCGCAAATTTTGAGGTTGACGAAGTCACTACGGACCCTTCACTATTGACGGGTACGTTACCTACCACTAAAAAATAGGCAAATACAAACATTCATACCAAATCTAGAACTTAAACCTAATTGGACTGGTTCCATCATAAGAAACCCAACTATCAAAGGACTCCCGCATGGTTTGGCATCATGTATCACCCGCCATATGCAACTGACCGGTGTGAACCGCATGTCTCCCTCTTCTTGTTGAGCAATCATCGATCTCAATAGGCCTTGTTTGTTACTAGAGTTTCGGTGGGGATTGATGAGGATAATCCCCTAGAGTATTGGGTAAAACCCCCACCTTCATCCAATCCCTATAAAACCCCATCCACAATCCACTAGGTAGAGGTAGAGTATTGGGGATTGAGAAAAATACACTAAAATTTAGAGAAGAGTGGGGATTAGCGGGGATTATACTCGCCCAATACTCTAGTACCAAATATACTTTTAGAAGTGAGTGGGGATTTAGGGTTTGGTGGGGATTATCCCCACCAAAACTCTAGTACCAAACAAAGCCTTAGTGTTTCTTGGAGGATGTGAATCAAATTTACTGGCGTCTATAGGATCTTCACCAATCGGTAGTCGATTCTGAGATTTTATGGGTACTCAATCTTCACCGTCGGCTGCTCACTCTTTGCAGACGATGACTGCCCCTTCTCTAATGGATGTTATAAGTCCACCTATACTCATTTCTTTTTTTTCTTGAGAATGTGGCTTTTATTGATCAAATAACATTATTATAAAGTTCCTTTCGGATCAGCTCTGGAACAACCCCTACAGAAATATTACAAACCAAAGACTCGGCGCAGCGAGCCAAAGTATGAGCTACCACATTCGTTTTACGACTAGAAAAGCTGAAAGAACAGGACTCGTAGTCCGTTGCTAGAGTTTTGATATCACCAATCACAGTGTTTAGAGCAGAACGATCCTTCACCCGGGACTTAATATGATGAATCAAGGACAAACAGTCTGAAACCAGCAAAACCTTTCGGATCCCATGATCCTTCGCCACCATCATTGCACGACGAGCTACAAGGGCTTCAGCCATCTCTGGATCCGGGAAGCAGTTCAGCCGCTCGCGAGCACAAAGGATGAAAGCACCATTGTGGTCTCGTAGGACAGCACCCCAACCCATGCGTTGGTCTTCAGAGAAAAGCGATGCATCTACAATGACGCATACAACACCAGAAGGAGGAGCAGCCCATTTAGGTTCTGTCGAAGCCCGAGATGCAATGCTCTTCTTGGGTTCCTTGAAAAAAATAAGAGACAATCATCTCTACTCAGGGGCGAATTTACCAGGTAGGCTTCGATAGGCTCAAGCCTACCCTCTATTTTGAGCAAGAAACCATCAAAAATATATGCCTCAACTATAGTTGATGATGAAAGGTCAAAATTTTGTAAGCGCTAGAAGCAAATAGCTGTTAAAATGAAGCTAAAGTGAATCTCTTAACAACCTAAGCCTTGTGTGATAGATGAACATCCATTGATGCATCTATGTTCCGAAAATCCACTGTAGAATGGGTTGTTTTTCATTGGAAATAATGTTCATCGTTTTTTGGAGCCTACCTTGGATTTTCATACTAGATTCGCCACTGATCTCCACGTAAGCCAGGATCTATGAGCTAACCCTTGAGTGATGCACTTGAGCGTCAGTATTCTGGACCTCATTTCGAGCTTGCCATATGTGCCAGCAAGTTAATGTGAGGACCGTGGCATGAATATTAGATTCCCGCCTCAAGAAATCGAAGACCCATTGTTTAGCAGTGGATAAATCCTTGCGATAAAGTCACACCGGGAACTGTTCCTTGATCTAATCCCAGACTGCACAAGCGAAGGGACAGAACAAGAAAAGGTGCTCCACCCTTTCAGAATGGCCACAGAACACGCAGCTATCGTCGGCTGGGATATGACGGCACTGCAATTGATGACTAGTGGGTAAGCAGTCATGAACCAGCCGCCACAGAACCACCTTCATCTTCCCAGGTGCTTGGATAGACCACATCGCCTTCCAGTCTTTCTCGTTAGCTGCTGTATCAGAGCTAGCACCTTGTCTCGCATTCCCCTGGCGCGAGTAGAAAGCCGCAGTACGAGCTAGGTTATAGGCAGATCAGACTGTGTACTGCCCAAACTTGTCATGCAGCCAAGAGACAAAGTCTGCACCCAAGCGTCTACTGATCAGAATTAGGAGGATGAGCTCAGCCAGTTCATCGTGGAAGAATGCCATGACTGTGTCCTCTTCCCATCCTGTTCCATCGTCAGACATGAGATAACGAACCTTGGCACTGTCTGGGATCGATTGGAGACAAGGGTTTAAAGGAACCCACAGGGAACCCCGGGATCCATGGGTCCTTCATGATGTTGATATTTTCACCATTGCCAACACCCTACCTGATCCCTCTCAGCACCAGATCGCAGGCCAAACAGTATAGATCGCCAAGTAAAGGAGGCAGTCCTGGGTTTGGATGTAGACAAAAACTCCCCATCCAGATAGTAACGTCCCCTTAAAACCCTTGCACACAAAGAAGAAGGCTCAGTAATAAGCCTCCTTCTTAGATCAGAAACTCCCCATCCAGATACTCATTACAATGGACGCGGTAGACTAGGATTGGCATTGTCATTTGGGTCTGGGGTTTGAGAGCCAGGAGATTGGGGACTTGGGGTTAAGGTTTTCACCTGAATCCATCTTGCATTTATGTATGGGTTACAAATTTGTAGTCCGATGAATCTTGATTTGGATAGTCTGATGATGGTACATTTTAAGCGGGCTTCGTTATTTTGTCTGGATCATGCTTTTGTTCTATATCGGTAATGTATGTCAATGGTCTTTATGAGTAAGAGTAAGAGCAGGGATAAAGGTCAGGGAACTAAGAAGAATGAGGATAAAAGACATGAATATAGCCTTCTGTGTTTTTATTAGAAAGGTAATGACAAACTAGTGGATCACTTGCTGACCATTTTCTGTTTGAAAATTTATTAGACATGTTCAGCTCATTTTGGGCCGTGCATTCAAGGAATACATAGCAAATGAAGGAGTATTTCATAATGGGGCTGATTTCATGCGTACTCACATAATAGAGAATGCAAGATATATGCCCAATCTCATTTTAAGTATTTTAAATAATTTATATTCTATAGTTGACTACCAAGTATTGTGTATGATGTGCTAAATAACTAATTACTGCACCTTTATTTTAGTGCCCTCAGCAGAAGACAGGTGGGAAAAGTTGTGGCTATTATATTTGTACACACATGCACTAATAGGGTAATGTCTATAGGTAGAATCGCATCCGTGGCGTATGCTATTTTCTGTATGGCACGGCTACATACCCGTAGTGTACAATATATTTCTATGCCACGGCTATGGCTGTACCTATAGAATACAAGTTATGGAGTACGCCACCAGGGTGTGGAGGCATGAGGTGCACGTATAGGTTTCACACACTCGTGGCATACAAAAATAGTGTACGCCACGATTATAGACGTACCCGTGGCGTACAACATATCTGCACGCCACATCTATGGATTGTCTGGGCCCACAAAATATGTCTGTGGTGTACAAATATGTTGTACACCACAGGTACGTTTATAGTTGTGGCGTACACAAAATTTGTACCCCATAGGTAAGGTGGGGTCGAATGCCTATATAAGCTAGTGCATGTTCCTATATTCTACGCTTCTAGTATTGACCAAATATTGATGCATCTAAAGGATCTCATTGTTTTTAAAGAAGCATAATCCATGGCCTTTCCTCTGATTGGTCGGGGCATCCAGAATCTTTATGACTTGTACATGCAAGCGAACCATCCCCGTTGTACCAGTAACCCAGCCCACCACCCACGTCCTAGGCTCCTAGGAAGCGTTTACACTTTACTCTTCTAGATGTTGGAGTTGCACTAGACGCGTATAGAAAGCCTACTGGCGACTGCAGCGCTGGAATCCTCCATGGCATGGGGCGGCCTAACTGATGGGAGCGCTGCGGGTGGGGCGGCGCCAACTCCCCTATTTGGTCCCCTCACCACCTCGATGCCCACCTGCAGGAGGATGACGCCCCGAGAAGGAGGATGTTGGATGGGAGGACGGCTGCGAGGACATGAACCATCAGATCCTCACTCTTGGCATACCCGGTATCAACCAAGGAAGAAGCCCACTCGAAAGATCCATGAAGCCCACAAGGCCCGTTGATGGCGCAACCCATGAAGCCTTTATTTTGACGTGCATTGCAAGAATGCAGACGGACGACGCATCCGTAGCGAATTAGGGTTTCACCTACCACGCAAATTTGTAACCGACCCGGTCAAGGATCCCGAGACCTAGCTTTATCCTATAAAAGGCTAGGAGGGACCTCCGGGATTTCTCTCTTCGCTTTCGCCTCCACCTGAGCGCTCGTAATCTCGAGAGCTCATCACCTTCGGCTAAATCTAATCTACGCCTCACCTGTAAACACTCATGTTGTAACACCCCCATCAATACCAACTCAGACAAGTAGGAGTAGGCCTTTATCTCACCTCGAGGGGTGGAATCCTGGGTAAACCCTTGCGTGTCCCCTGTTGTCATCTGACCGCCGTCGAGTTCACCGGACCCCTCTTCTCACAACTAAAAAGTCCTCAAGCATGGACATTGCCAGGGTCAAACCTCGTCAACGGTGGCGGGGCGTGGGAGGCTAGCGATGGCGCGAGCGGAAAGCCAGTGGGGGCCACGTCAACTCCCCTCTTTAGTCCCCTCACCACCCTGATGCCCACCTGTAAGAGGACGACGGCCTGAGAAGGAGGACGTCGTACGGGAGGGCGGCGGCGCGGGCATGGGAGGCCAGCGATGGCGTGAGCGGGACACCAGCGGTGACGCGTGCTGGGGAGGTATGCTATGGCGCACACGCGGGAGGCTGGACGACGGAGGGCGGCGGGAGGCCGACCGGCGGAGGGCAGCTGGAGGCTGACCGGTGGAGGGCAGCGGGAGGCTAACCGGCAGACGAAGGGAAGTGGGTGGCTGACCGACGAGCGGAGGGCGGTGGGTGGCTGACCGGCGGGAGGGCGGCATGGACACTTTGGCCAGCGGCTCGAGCGAGGAAGGCAGCCAACAGGAGGGCGCTCTCTAGGATGGAATCGATTGGGGGTGTTATGTGCATGTTTGCATATTATTAATTGTAATTTTCTTTTTTGGTCCATGCTGTGGCCGGTTGACCGGTCCCTTTTTTCAAAATGCAGTTGCGTACTGGTTGCATACATTGTTTGTACGCCATGGGTACCCGTGGTATATCAGTGGAATATAAGTTTTTGTACGCCATGTGTAGCTTGTACTAGTGGCGTGCACCTATGGGTGTACAGTTGTACGTCATCGGTAGGCAAATTCTGTATGTTATGGGTAGCTATTTTCTTAGTAGCGATGGCTGCATTTGTGAAGTGTTTAGTAGAGCCTAACCCCACTAGAAGTATTGAACAAACCTTGTTTAATATGTCTTGTGATCCTATTGCCGAGAAGAACATACTGGCGGTAAGGAAGATGATTGCTTTATTTTTTAGAGAAGAACATATGTTTCAGCTTTCAGGTAAGTAGATGTGTGTCTGCTTATTATAATGCTTTAGAGATTTAATGCTGCCACATTTATCTTCTAATAGATCAGGCTTTTCACACATGATTAGGGGTAATATAAGGGTATGCGATATCCTCACCTGACGCAAACAGAAAAATAAAATAAACATTTGTGGAACTCGCATATGCGCACATAGAGAGGAATAGACTGGTGATGGCGCGGTGATGATGATGCCAGAAAACTTGATTATGGTAATAAATAACCGGCCAGTTGGAAACCCCAAGAGAAGGTTTGATGAAGATAGCAGCAAGTTTTCCCTCAGTTATGAAACCAAGGTTATCAATCCAGTAGGAGGACGACAATACGACTGAAGGTGATGCCCACTAGCTTCGGACAATTTATAGGGCGCCTCGTCCAAGCTTTGCTTTGCGAGCGGCAACGTGCAACCTACACACAACACAACCAAATACTTTGTTCCCAACTTACGATGAGGTTGTCAATCTCACCGGTTTGCTTGAAACAAAGGGTATAAGCGTATCGAATGGAAAGTGATAATAGTATGCGAGTAAAGTAAATAGTGCGAGTAAAGTAAACAGGTGATAGCAATATAATGGAAATAGGACCGGGGTCCACAGTTCACTAGTGGTGTCTCTCCATAAGATAAAATAATACATGCTGGATAAACAAATTATAGTTGGGCAATTGATAGAATAAAGACAACGTGCATATGTCAAGAGGATCACTATGAGATTTACTCTGGGCATTACAACAAGATACATAGACCGCCATCCAACTGCATCTATGACTAATAATCCACTTGTGGCGAATCAATCCAAGAACTCCGCAAGTATTAAGTTGCGAACAACAGATAATTGCATTAAGCAAAGTGTGTAATGTAAACAAAGCATATGCCCTTGAGCATATGAATGTTGTTTTCTCCCTAGTAGTAACAGCACATCTACAACCTTAGAGGTTTCTGTCACTCCCCCAGATTAAATAGAGACATGAACCCACTATCGAGCATAAATACCCCCTCTTGGAGTCACTAGCAACTACTCGGCCAATATAGCTACTAACAACGGAGAGCATGCAAGATCATAAACAACATAGAGATAACATAAGATAAAATTCAGTACATCAACTCAATCATAACACCAATATTCATCGGATCCCAACAAACACAACATGTAAGGCAGCTCACGAGATCTAAACATGAAGCACATGGTGGAGAAGACAACCATCTAGCTACTGCTATGGACCCATAGTCCAAGGTAGACTACTCACTCATCACGCCGGAGGCAAGCATGGCGATGAAGAAGACCTCCGGTGGTGATTCCCCTCTCCGGCAGGGTGCCGGGAAGAGCTTCTGGACCCTCCCGATCTTCGGATCGACGGCGACGGCGGATCGCGATGTATTCTGGAAAAGTAATCGGGTATTTAGGTTTTTCCCGTCGGGGGGTCTTTATAGGCGAAGGGGCGTCGTTAGAGGTAGCCCTGGTGGGGCACACCATAGGGGGCGCGGGCCAGCCCCAGGCCGCGCCCCCTAGTGGTGTGGCCCACCAGTGGCTCCTCTCCGTCTCTCCTTCGGTGTTCTGGAAGCTCCGTGAAATATCTGGACTTCTGGCTTTTGTTTCGTCCAATTCCGAAATATTTCCTGTGTAACTTTTCTGAAACACAAAAACAGCAGAAAACAGGGAACTGTCACTGTGGCATCTCGTTAATAGGTTAGTTCCGAAAAATGCATAAAAATGCCACGAAGTGTAACGAAACACTAAGCATATGGTGTAAAAACAAGCATGGAGCATCAAAAATTATGGATACGTTGGAGATATATCAGCATCCCCAAGCTTAACTCCTGCTCATCCTTGAGTAGGTAAGTGATAACAAAAGAAATAATTTTTTAGGTGACATGCACCTACGCAATCTTGATCATATATGTAAGCGTTGTGCGCTGGGATCAAAAGAACTTAAAACATGGGCATGAAAGATATAATCTTGATAGAAGAAACTTAGCAACCATGTTATAACATGAAAATGAACACAAACAAAAGATCATGAAAATGAAACAATGAAAGTCAAACATGTGTTCAAATCATAAGGAAAAGCATACAAATGGTTTTCAGCTTATCCCTCATGGAGTAGCAAAACATAAATGCATAGGACACCTTCAAGTTTAAGAGGGCGACTAGATACAAGTAATTTAGGAACAAGTGAAACCAACAATATGAATCAATCAATGAAAACTTTTGGACAATGCACATTATACTCAGAATGATAGCTATGCTCTCTTAACGGTGCATAAAGATAGAAGGTGGTGACTCAACATAAAAGTAAAAGAAAGGCCCTTCGCGGAGGGAAGTAGTGATTAAACATGTGCTAGAGCTTTTCATTTATAAAACAGAGATAAAAATTTGGTTTTGAGAGGTGGTTGTTTCATGTCAGTGACTGGCAATGGGGTCTTACTATCTTCCATAATAAACAAGTGAGAGCGGTTCCGAGTTCTTTGAAAATTTGGCACAATGGTGCTCTTTTATAAAGCTTTGGCACTCCTCCCCACCTTTTTTCCTTTCTCAAACCATGGCTAACCGATTCCATCAGGTGCCCACCAACATTCACACACCATGGAGGAGTGCCTTTTTTCTTTTCTTTTAAAATTAGATTGCAATGGTCTGACCAGCTCTCATGCAAAATAAATGACGAGCAGATGAAGCTGCCTAGTCGAGAGGTACTTAATTTAATATGGAAGATAGCAATTCCGACCACTACGTCCTCATGAGCTAAAAACAGTGGCACAAAACGAGAAGTAGTTGAAAGTTTTGAAAGGTAGCACATAAAAATTTACTTGGGAATGGCTTACAAATACCATGCATAGGAATTTATAGTGGACACAATGGCAAACTTGGTTTTTAGGAGTTGGATGCACGAGTAGAGCTCATACTCAGTACAAAATGAGAGCTAGCAAAAGACTGGGAGCGACCAACTAAGAGAGCAATAACGGCCATAATCATGCATAGCGATAAAGCGACATTAAAAGAAGCATAAGATGACATCAAAAGTCAAAAACTAAATGATCATAGAGGCAATGGTGACTTTGTATGAGTCAAACATGTGTGAGCATGCGCCAAGTCAACCCAAATAAAGCATCAAGGAGAAAACCAAAATAATGCTTCTAAATAATTAAAACAACACATGATTTTTTTTAAAGGCTCATTAAGTAATCTCAGTCATTTGAGACAAGTCATGCTACATCAAAACCACTAAGCATACTATCAAAAATATATCAAGCACGACATGCAAAATCCTAGGCCGCAGTCTACGCAAGCTCCTTCTTGTACCACTTTTTTTTGCATAAAGCTTTTTCTCTTTTCCAACACCATTCGAACTTTTTATAACCAACTCTTTTGATGAAAACCAACATGGACCAGAGGTCAAAATACACCTTGATGAAAATATATAACACGATCTGAATAAAAATCAAGGCAAAAAACGAAAACTAAACGCAGTTCTAGAAAAAGAGAACACTCGTTGAAATGATGAAAGTGAAAAATGGAGCGTTCTTGGCAAATGAAAAGCAAGTCAACTTCTCCAAAAGAAATTTGTTGGGGTCCAACCATTTATTTCAGCAAACAAAACTAAACAAAACTGAAAACTAAAAACAATTGACGCTCCAAGAAAAAGCATAATGCATGAAGCAATAAAAATATAGTGTTTTGAAAGGTGACCTGATTTTTGCCGATGAAGAAGGGGTGCCTCGGGGGCATCCCCAAGCTTTGACGCTTGTACTTCTTGGATATTTCTTGGGGTGCTGGTAATCCCCAAGCTTGAGCTTTTGTCCATTCTTCAACTCATCTCATCATTCTCCAATCCCTACACTTGAAAACTTCCTTCATACAAAACTAAACACAAATCTATTAGCAACATTAGTGTAAGCATAACATTGAATCAACCCTTTTTTGCTTCAGGTTTCAACTCAAAACCACCACATATAAAGTATATACTACTGTAGCAACTTCCCCAAAAGTTCCGTGATCAAAAGAACTAAAAAAGAAAGCAATAAAGCGGCAAACACAAATATTGGCAGAAATCTGTCAAAACAGAATAGCTGACAAAGGTCGAATTTTTAGAGGATTTTTTGTTGCTCAAATCAAAAAGTATTCAACTAATGAAAGTTTGGATATAACCTGGGGCATATGCACAAGAAATCGCAGGTCCAAAAGATATACATAGAAGTTTCACGAATTTTTACGGTGTAGCACCGAAAACAGTTTCAGGACAGCAACATCCCCAAATCTTACCTCACTCAAATTAGAGGCTTCTCTTGGCACAAAAACGAAATAAAAATGATAAGGAGCAGTTATTACAGTAGTAATAACTTCCAAGACTTAAATAAAAGAAAAAGAACTGAATGTAAAAACATTGGGTTATCTCCCAAGAGTGCTTTTGTTTAACGCCTTTGAACTAGGCGCAGAAAGTGCGAATTAAGTAATATCAAGTGAATCATTAAGATCAACTGCAGAAGTCTTTTCAATAAGGCATTGTATTTCATCCACATAAGTTTTTGAAGACCCCTTGTGATCACGCTTTGGTTCACTCAAATCACTAAAAAGATTTTTGGGACAGATCCAATCAAAATTATTTTCAAAAGCTTCATACAATCCCAAGAGCTTGCTAGGTATAGGTATCTCGGTTCCCTTATTATTTGTACTAACAACCTTTATAGGGGAACCAAGCTTATTGAAACGCTTAAGAACTTTCCTAGCTTCAATGGCAACATCTCTAAATTCTATGCGCAAAGTTTCCAAGATAAAAACTTTCTTTTTAGGATCCTCAATATCATGAAGCTTAAGAAACATGTATTGCATAAAAGGATTAAGGCTAGCAAACCTAGCTTCTAACATGTGAATTAAATAAGCAGAAGCAACTTAATAACTAGGAGCAAGCTTAGCCAAAGACTTTTTCTCAACATCTTTATGCATACTAATATGATTAAAGAACTCCTCAATGTTACTTTTTCCAATAATTGAACCACTACCTACTGAGAGGCCCTCCAAAACGTACTTAGGGAACAACATAATGAACTAGAAGTAAAGAAATAACAACTATCAAGGATACTAATTTTTGTGTGTTTTTGATAAAATGATGCAAGTAAAAATAAAGTAAAGCAAAACAATAAACAAAGTAAAGGATGTGCGTGCGAAAACTCCCCTTGCAGAAGTCTTCTTCCTCCCCGGCAACAGCACCAGAAAACTTGTTGATGGCGTGGTGATGATGATGCCAGAAAACTTGATTGTGTGTAGTAAATGACCGGCCAGTTAGAAACCCCAAGAGAAGGTTTGATGAAGATAGCAGCAAGTTTTTCCTCAGTTATGAAACCAAGGTTATCAATCCAGTAGGAGGACGACAATACGACTGAAGGTGATGCCCACTAGCTACGCGACAGCTTCAGACAATTTATAGGGCGCCTTGTCCAAGCTTTGCTTTGCGAGCGACAACGTAGAACCTGCACACAACACAACCAAATACTTTGTTCCCAACTTACGATGAGGTTGTCAATCTCACCGGTTTGCTTGAAACAAAGGGTATGAGCGTATCGAGTGGAAAGTGATAATAGTATGTGAGTAAAGTAAACACTGCGAGTAAAGTAAACAGGTGATAGCAATATAATAGAAATAGGACCGGGGTCCACAGTTCACTAGTGGTGTCTCTCCATAAGATAAAATAATACATGCTGGGTAAACAAATTACAGTTGGGCAATTGATAGAATAAAGACAACGTGCATATGTCAAGAGGATCACTATGAGATTTACTCTGGGCATTACAACAAGATACATAGACCGCCATCCAACTACATCTATGACTAATAATTCACTTGTGGCGAATCAATCCGAGAACTCCACAAGTATTAAGTTGTGAACAACAGATAATTGCATTAAGCAAAGTGTGTAATGTAAACAAAGCATATGCCCTTGAGCATATGAATGTTGTTTTTTCCCTAGTAGCAACATCACATCTACAACCTTAGAGGTTTCTGTCACTCCCCCAGATTAAATAGAGGCATGAACCCACTATCGAGCATAAATACCCCCTCTTGGAGTCACTAGCAACTACTCGGCCAAGATAGCTACTAACAACGGAGAGCATGCAAGATCATAAACAACATAGAGATAACATAAGATAAAATTCAGTACATCAACTCAATCATAACACCAATATTCATCGGATCCCAACAAACACAACATGTAGAATTACATAACAGTGATCTCGATCATGTAAGGCAGCTCACGAGATCTAAACATGAAGCACATGGTGGAGAAGACAACCATCTAGCTACTGCTATGGACCCATATTCCAAGGTAGACTACTCACTCATCGCGCCGGAGGCAAGCATGGCAATAAAGAAGACCTCCGGTGGCGATTCCCCTCTCCGGCAGGGTGTCGGGAAGAGCTTCTAGACCCTCCCGATCTTCGGGTCGACGGCGGCGGCGGATCGCGATGTATTCTAGAAAAGTGATCGGGTATTTAGGTTTTTCCCGTCGGGGGGTCTTTATAGGCGAAGGGGCATCATCAGAGGTAGCCCTGGTGGGGCACACCTTAGGAGGGTGCGAGCCAGTCCCAGGCCATGCCCCCTGGTGGTGTGGCCCCCCAGTGGCTCCTCTCCGTCTCTCCTTCGGTGTTCTGGAAGCTCCGTGAAATATCTGGACTTCTGGCTTTTGTTTCGTCTAATTCTGAGAATATTTCCTGTGTAACTTTTCTGAAACACAAAAACAGCAGAAAATAGGGAACTGGCACTGTGGCATCTCGTTAATAGGTTAGTTCCGAAAAATGCATAAAAATGCCACGAAGTGTAACGAAACACTAAGCAAATGGTATAAAAACAAGCATGGAGCATCAAAAATGATGAATACATTGGAGACGTATCAACTGGTGCCGCAAATGATTGATGCCCATAAAATGTATGGGAAGCGACCCCATATTGCACAGGCTTGCGATTAATGGGCCATTCGTGCATTTTTTTTGCTTTGCAAACGGTTTCTGGAAACCGTGTGCGCTTTTGAGACCCATCGCACACCCCGACGTAGAGATTTTTTTTTCAACCGTGTGTGATGAGACAATTTGGCCGTGTGTGAAGACATGTTTTGTACTAGTGCCATGTGAAACAATCGCAAGCCAAACCAAAGACGAAAACACAATTTTTGAAAAATCAGCATGAGCGCCTTCTCCAAAATCGAAAGCCCCAGACTAGCTGAGCGACGGCCATATCAAATCAAAATCCTGATCCACACTCTTTCTCCCCTCCCGACCTCCCCAGACCGGTGCGGTGCGGGAGCATGTGCGGCCGCTAGGTCAAGGATCTCACTGCTCCGATACCATGTAGAACGAATAGGTTTGACGTAATGCGTTGGATGCATTATTGAGCCTCTTGGGCAAGTATGTATAAGAGTACAAGGGACTTACTTGGAGTAGAAGACAAGCTAGGATCAAATCCTATCTCTACCTAATCTTTCATAACCAACAATTAATATACTCTAATAGCGGCAACGCCACCTGCGGTAGGGTAGAAGGCCGCATCGCGCGAGAAGGGTGGCATAGCTCCCATTCCCGCGAGGACTAGGCTACCAGATCCTGAGATGCGACCTCGGCACCGGCATGGGCAGACCCGGGGGATGAGCGGTGGAGTCAGGTGGATAAAGAGGCAAATAGAGGAGGACAAAGGAAGGTTGGTGACCCTGCCGAGAGGGAAGTTGACTAGTGCGTCCACTTATAAGTCTTTTGGATTTGAATGGAAAAGTGAGGATTGATGGGGGAGAGGGTCAGCAAAACGTTGCATTGCTGGAGAGTGGTCAACTAAGTGATACGTTAGCAAATACGGGGCTCTACATGCTTTGATGACCCTAGATGAAACACTAAGGCGTATTTTAGAACTGTAAGTGGCGTATTACTATGAATAGTGACCATGAATACTAAGGCTGACAAGTCTAATGACCATCGATGGATTTAATTCTAAAATAAAATAGTATCAGGACTAATCTTTATAACATAGGTGCTTAAAGTATGTGAGAGGAGCTTCTGCATTTAATTACTTACTTTGTTTAGTAATGTAAGATCTTATATATATATTAAAAGTAGACTAGATACGTGTTAAAATTAGTGAATCTACACACTACAACGTGTTAGAGACAAGCATTTATGAGAAAAGCTAAAAGGTCTTTAAACTAGTGGACGGGGGAGTAGTTTTTACTCTTGAGGCCTTGCATTCATGACTTTCTTACCTATTTTTGGACCGTACTAATGTATACTCCAATGATTTGATGAGAATCTCGCTCTCGTATCAGAACTATATATTCTCCCATATCTCAAAATGCAGTCCTAGTTTGTTTATATAATAGTGTTTTTTCTGTAAATCTCGCGTGCTATGCCATGTTAATAGGGTATCAAATTAGCGTAACATTCTTTTAACAAAGAGCGCCCTGAAGGGCGTGAAAACTTCATTAACTATAAGTAGTGGATGTACAAGTTCTTACAAAGGACTCTATAAAAAAGGAAATTATACATAGATTCCTAGTAAATACAGAAAAGACGTCGCTGAGAGATGAAGAAATGCAATCCCGTCCTTATCTTTCTCCACCGTCGAGATGGAGGTCAAAGCTATCGCCATCGAGCACGGAGGCGAGGACGAAACCACTTACCGCCGAGAACACAAAGAACATGGCAACAGACCTCAAAAGAGGCCTCTACTGGGAGGTTAAACAAGTCTCGGATTCCATCACCGGCTTTTGATTAGGCCGAAGCATGGCCTTGGATGTTGGACGGTAATCACACGCGATCACGAGGGTGCTCGAGAGGAAATAATTCCAGCTCCCATGCAGGACGGAGCAAACACGGGAAGAGCCTTCACCGCCGCCGTCGAGGAAAAGCAACCGAAACTCACCGCACCTGCCATGGGCAGGAGGAGGCAAGCAAAGATGACCGGCTCGAAGAAAACACTCCCCAGCAGGAGGAGCCACTCGCGCTGATGCAGCTCAGGCACACGCCGTCAGCCTTAGGTGAGTGATAATGGTGCTAGCCGCCCAGTTGGAAACCCCAAGAGGAAGGTATGATGAGCACAACGACAAGTTTTCCCTCAGTATGAACCCAAGGTTTAATCGACCAGTAGGAGAAAGAAACCACTTCTGAAGGTTGATGCTTGCTAGCTTTGATGACTGCTCCAGAGAATTTATATATGGCGCCTATCTGGGGCGTAGCTTTGGCGCCAGCAGCAACATGGAACCTGCACACAACACAACCAAAGTACTTTGCCCCAACTTGCAGTGAGGTTGTCAATCTCACCGGTTTGCTGTAATCAAAGGATTAAACGTATCGTGTGGTAATAGATGTTTGTTTGCAAGAAAGTAAATAATGCTTGTAGAAAGTAAACGGTAATATAAATGTAAAAGAATAGACCAAAGTCCACAGTTCACTAGAGGTGTCTCTCCATAAAGATAAATAACATGCTGGGTAAATAAATTACAGTTGGGCAATTGATAGAATAAAGAATACAAGCAATGCATGTACATGCCATGATGATCACTATGAGATTCACTTGGGCATTACAACATAATACATAGACCGTAATCCAACTGCATCTATGACTAATAATCCACCCGCCGGATATTATCCGAACAACCGTTGGGTATTAAGTTGCAAGCAATAGATTATCGCCTTAAGCAAAGTGTGTAATGCAAACAATACAAATGTCCTTGAACACAAGATTGTTGTTTTCTCCCTAGTAGCAACAACACATCTACAACCTTAGAAGTTATTGTCACTCTCCCAGATTACTAGAGGCATGAACCCACTATCGAGCATAAATACTCCCTCTTGGAGTCACTAGTATCTACTCGGCCAAGATATCTACTAGCAACGGAGAGCATGCAAGATCATAAACAACATAGAGATGATAAATCACAAATCAACTTGACATAGTACTCAATATTCATCGGATCCCAACAAACACAACATGTAGAATTACATAATGATGATCTTGATCATGATAGGCAGCTCACAAGATCTAAATATGAAGTACATGGAGGAGAAAACATCCATCTAGCTACTGCTATGGACCCATAGTCCAAGGTCTACTACTCACACATCACTCCGAAGGCAGGCATGGTGATGAAGAAGGCCTCCGATGGTGATTCCCCTCTCCGGCAGGGTGCCAGGAAGAGCTTCTAGACCCTCTCGATCTTGTGTCGATGACGGCGGCGGCTTGCAGTATGTTTTCTGGAAAAGAGTTCGGGCCCTTAGGGTTTTCCCGTCAAGGGGATTAAATAGGCGGAAGGGCGATGTCAGGAGGTGGACCAGGCGGTCACACCCCCTGGTGGCGCGGCCTAGGGGTGGCCCACACCACCACCAGGTGTGCCCAGCCCCTGGTCTGTCTCCTGCTCTCCTTTGGACTCCGTCTTCGTGTCAGGTAATTAGGGACTTCAGGTTTTGCTTCGTCCAATTCCGAGAATATTTCCTATGTAACTTTTCTGAAACACCAAAACAGCAGAAAACAGGAAACTGGCACTGTGGCATCTTGTTAATAGGTTAGTTCTGGAAAATGCATAATAACGCCATGAAGTGTAAACAAAACACAAAGCAAATGGTGTATAAACAAGCATGGAGCATCAAAAATTATAGATACATTTGAGACGTATCAAGCATCCCCAAGCTTAACTCCTGCTCGTCCTTGAGTAGGTAAGTGACAAGGGTATAGTTAATAGATCCTGTTAGTTGAATACCCCTGAGGCCCGTTAAGCTAGGCCCAATTGTAATGATAGTCGAATACGAGTTCTTACCGTATGTCGATATTGTAATCTGTATCGGACCCTACCCAATTCTTGAGACCTGGCCATCTATATATAGGGGCCAGGAGGGGACGGTAGAGAGGAGATTGAAAGCAAGCCAGGTTGAATACCCAAGTTTACTTTCGATATACACTTATTTTGACTAACCTTTACCTTCGAGTTCATCCGACGCCCTATTCCCCCGATCCTAAGTCCTTCATCTAGGACATTTGCTGAGTTAACCCTCATCAATTGGCGCCGACCGTGGGGACTCTAAGCGTTGGAGTCATGAATTCGACGGCTTTTTCGCTTTTAGCCAACAGCAGTTCAGAACTCGACGGAAGTCAGGAGATGGAGTTAACAATTGGAAGTTTGAGCATCTTCGTCGGACCATCGGGTTCATCCCGCCTCTCGGATTCAACGAAACCAGATCCATCGGCAAGTAAGCCCAGAGCAGAGGTAATACTGGAATTGTCAGAAGGCTCTTCCAGCGAGGTAAACTCGTCGGTCAGCTTGGAAAAAGCACCAATCGCAGAAGGCGACAAAATTTGGGAAAATTTCGACTCAGAAGAAAGGGTAAGTCAAACATACAACAGTGCAAGGGACTTCGCCGTTGGAAGCAGTGGCATCTCCAAAGTACATCAGCTATGCGTCATTATCACCGAGGCAGAAGAAGGGAACAACAACGAAGGAAGTAAAAAGGTCGACAGGCAAGTCGACAAAATAAAAGAACACAACAAAAAGGATAAGGAGAAAGTCCACGTTTCGGCTGGCGAATGGAGAATGATCAAGTCAGCTATCAATCATGGTACAGAAGTACCCGAAGGATCGAGAAGAGAAGTTCTAATGGGATACCAGTATGCATTATACCAACATAGGAAGAAACTAAGGGAGGAAAGAGACACGGTTCCTCAAAACAATAACAGTGTATCAAGGGAGGAATACTGGGATGATTATAGTGAGGATTCCGAGTACAGTAGAGAAAGGCGCGGAGACCCAAAACACAACAGGGGGGAAAGAGCACGCAGCAGAGAAGAAAGGTACTCGAGAAGCCCTACCCCACAGCTAGAAGAGGAGAAAGATGACTTCATGCAAGAAACGCTAGAAGCAGCGTTGATAGCAGCACAGGCGTATTTACTAACTACAAGGCCAAAACCCGGGGATCCGCGAGAAGATATGCACCGAGCCGCGATACGAAACCTCGGAATAGTAGAGAGCAAGATCAGGGAAAAAGGTTCAGACACAAAGTTGACAAGCTACAAGGAAAAACAAAAGGAGAAGCTCAGATACAACTTCGCAGATAGCGAGTATAGTGAGTCATCAGAAGAGGAAAGGCGACAAAAGAGGAAGGAGGACGCAAGAAATATAATAGCACAGGCTCGAGTAAATAAATCATGCCACGCCTGGAGGGAAGAAAATTATGAAGACGACGATAAAGAGATGGGCGCATTATGCTTTACCCGCAGGGTTCGCAAAACTCGGGTACCCAAGGGATTCAAATTACCACATGATCAACATAAGTATGACGGGTCGCAAGAGCCTACTCTATGGTTATTGGACTATTTACAGGCAGTGCAGATATTAGGGGGAACAAAAGCGACTGCAATGCAAAGTTTGCAGCTACACCTCACCGGCGCAGGACGGTCGTGGTTGAATACCCTGCCCAACGAATCCATTGGAAGTTGGGGAGAACTCGAAAGCCAATTCACAAGGAATTTTCGTTCAACATACAAATGCCCAGCATCACTAGAGGAAGTTAAGGCATGTGTGCAAAGGAAAGGCGAAACTCTACGTTCTTATATACAACGGTGGAGTATAATCAAAAACTCAGCAGAGGACGTCTCCGACGAACGAGCAATAGACGCTTTTTCGGCTGGACTTCGTCGCTCAGATCTCGTGAAAGAAATAGGAAGAACATGACCTACAACAGTAGCCGAGCTAATGGAAGATGCCAACAAATTTGCTGATGGAGAATATGCATATAATAACAAAAGGGGACGTTCACCAGAAGTCGACATAATAAGCAGATAGAGGAGACGACACCGCAGCAGGGATAACCAAGGAAGACGAAATCAGGTAGCCGCGGGCTACGCAGCAGAAGAAGAGGAAGGATATGTAAACAGGAGGTTTTAGGCAAAAGGAGTAGAAAAATCGAGATACTCCGGTCCTTCGGCCAAGGATATGTTATACGGACCTTGTCGAATCCACTACGCATATCTTGATGGGAAAAGGGTCTCAAATCATTAGATGAAGGATTGTAGAACATTTCTGAGGCTACAAAGCGCCATGGGTTCAAACCAAGGAGGATGGCAAGAAGAGAAGCGCGCAACTCAAGGATATCAAATGCAAAGGCTAGCAAGACACCTAGAGTCAAAAGTTTACATATCAGCTATGATTCAACCAGTGCCCAAGTCGAAGAAAGAGTGAAAGAGCATATACAGGCAAGTAAACCTAGCAATATCGTCACCACCAGCTACTACAGAATACCTGCGGTGGTCAGATCAACCAGTTAAGTTCAGTAGAGCAGACCACCCAAGGAAAGTTCCCAGGCCAGGCCACTCGCCTATGGTTCTAAAGGCACAAATAGGAGGGTACGACATCGGAAGAGTATTTATGGACGCAGGGAGTGGCATCAACCTGATATATGCTAGAACACTGAAGGAAATGTGTATTTCGCTGTCGAGTTTAAAGCCAACAGACTGCTCCTTCCATGGAATAGTACCAGGAGCCGCAAACTACCCTTTGGGAAGAATAGAACTCGATGTCTGCTTTGGCAGTAGCAGCAACTACCACAGAGAGAAGCTGGAATTTGAAGTCATGGACTGGCCGTCACAATACCATGCAATCCTGGGGCGCCCAGCATTTGCAAAATTTATGGCAGTGCCTCATTACACGTATCTTACGCTAAAAATCCCAGGACCCAAAGGAACAATTACAGTGCAAGGGAGCTTTGCAGGTAGCCAACACATGTGACATAGAATTCAATAGGATGGCACAAACCTTCGGCATGACAGCAGAATATGAGAGGCTAAACGGAGAAACAGATCATAATGTGCTACCCGACGTTGGACGATCCCTGCCAGATCAGGCTTTCGACACAACTCAGGACTCGAAGAAAATCCAGGTCCACCCTACATATCCAAACAAGACAACATCAATTGCGGTGAACTTGGATCCCGCATAGGAAAGCGCGCTCGTCGAGTTCCTCCTTGAGCGCTGGGAAATCTTTGCCTGGTGTCCATCAGACATGCCAGGGGTTCCCAGGGAACTCGTTGAGCACGCGTTAAATGTAGATCCCAAGGCAAAACCAGTCAAGCAACCATTACGACAATTTGATGAACCTAAAAGGAAGGCGATAGCATCAGAATTGCACAGGCTGGAAAATGCCGAATTTATCAGAGAAATCAAAACTTTGAGTTGGGTATCGAACCCAGTTATCGTACCCAAGAAGAACACAGACGTACAAAGAGTATGTGTCGACTACACATCTCTCAATAAGCATTGTCCAAAGGATCCCTTCCCTCTACCCCGCATCGATCAGATAATTGATTCAACAGCGGGATGCGCGAGGCTTTCCTTTTTGGACGCGTATTCTGGTTACAATCAGATCAAATTGAAGAAGGAAGACGAAGAAAAGACGGCCTTCATCACACCGTACGGAGTGTTTTGCTACCAAGTAATGCCGTTTGGCCTAAAAATGCAGGAGCAACTTATCAACGGATGATGCAAAACTGCCTCGAAAGCCAAATAGGACGCAGCATCCAAGTCTACATTGATGATGTGGTCATCACTACAAGAGAGGAGCAATCTTTAATCAGCGACTTGGCAGAAACCTTTGACAACCTGAGCAGGTACAAGCTTAAGCTTAACCCGACAAAATGTTCCTTCGGCGTATCAGCAGGACAACTTTTGGGGTTCCTGGTATCAGCACGAGGAATAGAGGCGAACCTAGAGAAGATTCAAGCAATTTTAACAATGGGAAAACCCACGAAACTACACGACGTCCAGAAACTTGCAGGACGCGTCGCGGCATTAAGTCGTTTCGTTGCTCGATTGGGAGAAAAGGCGCTTCCTTTCTATGCACTCATGAAGAAATCAGATGATAAATTTGAATGGACAGCAGAAGCAGACGCGGCATTTGCACAACTGAAAAAGTGCTTTCCACGCCACCAGTGCTGGTCGCACCAAAAGAAAAAGAATCACTACTACTTTACATCGCCGCAACCCATCAGGTGGTGAGTATAGTATTGGTAGTCAAAAGAAGTGAAGAAGGAAAAACCCACGGCATCCAGAGGCCGGTATATTTCATCAGCAAAGTGCTATCCCCGATAAAACAGAGGTACCCGCATTATCAAAAGCTCGCATATAGTGTCTTTACAACTGCACGAAAATTGCGACAGTACTTTGCGGTGCACCCAATTATAGTGGTCAATGAAGCGCCACTATCAAACATATTGAACAATCCTTCAGCAACAGGACGTGTCTCTTTGTGGGGAATCGAATTATCTCCCATGAACATCACGTATGAAAAAAGGAAGGCAATTAAGTCGCAAATCTTGCCAGATTTCACAGCAGAATGGCTGGAGCTGCAGAGCACGGGACCGCCAGATCTATCGAGCATCTGGACAATGTACTTCGACGGTTCTAAAAGAGTACAAGGTGCAGGAGCGGGAGTAATCTTGATATCTCCGCATGGCGACAAACTAAAGTATGTCTTAAGGATGAGTTTCCCACAGGCTTCTAACAATGAAGCAGAATACGAGGCTCTGCTACATGGAATGAAGATGGCCAAAGCATGTGGAGCAACTCGACTAAAAATATTTGGGGATTCGAATCTTGTCGTCCAACAAGTTATGAATAGATGTGACACAATCAATGACAACATGATGGCCTACAAAAACTTATATCATTATCTCGAAGGAATATTTGATGGATGCGAAGTCTCGCACATCAGCAGAAACAGCAATGAAGAAGCCGATAACTTAGCAAATATCGGGTCCCAGTGTCTACCCGTGCCATCTGGAGTATTCTGGGAGGAAATAGTAGAAAGGTCAATAAAAAGTATCAAAAGTTTGACTACTACAGCAGGCTCGGGGGTTGCACTGGAACCCGAGGAAGTCATGATGATAGAAGAAACCTGGATGCAGCCGTATCTCGCGTATATGATGAATAAGCAGTTACCAGAAGATGCAGTAGAAGCCAAGAGGATAACTCGATGATTGAAAGCGTTTGTCGTGTTGCAGGGGAAATTATACAAGAAAAGTATTACCGGCGTTTTGCAGCGTTGTGTAACGCCTCAGGAAGGACAAGTAATACTAAAAGATATACATGGCAGAGTGTGCGGCCATCATGCAAGCAGCAGGGCAATAGCGGCAAAAGCGTTCCGTGCAGGATTCTATTGGTTAACAGCCATCGAAGACGCGAAAGATATAGTCCGGAAGTGTGAATCCTGTCAAAGATTCGCATCTTGGCCACATGCACCAGCAGCAGAGTTACAGCCAATATCATTGTCCTGGCCCTTTGCACAATGGGGCCTCGATATGGTGGGAAAGTTGCATAAATCATGGCCAGGAGGACATGTTTACATGCTAGTGGCAGTCGATAAATTTACCAAGTGGGTGGAAGCAGCCCCGGTAACAACTCAAGATTCGACAGCAGCGATCAACTTCATCAAGTCAATAGTATTCCGTTTCGGTGTACCATATAGCATCATCACGGACAATGGGACAAACTTCACTTTCAAGGAATTCAAGAGTTACTGCGAAGGACTAGGAATCAAACTCAAATTCGCATCTGTGGCGCACCCAAAGACAAATGGGCAAGTCGAAAAAGCAAATGGCCTGATATGTAGTGGGATAAAAAAGAGACTCTTAGCACCTCTCGAGAAAGCCAAGAGCGCTTGGGTAGATGAATTGCCCTCCGTTCTTTGGAGTCTAAGAACCACGCCCAACGCAGCAACTCAAGAAACTCCTTTCTTCCTGGTCCATGGCGCAGAAGCCGTGCTTCCAGTCGAAGTTACGCACGAGGCTCCAAGGGTGACGACATATGATGAAACAACATCAACGGAAGCATTGCAAGACGATGTCGATGCACTAGATGAAGCAAGAGATAAGGCATTAGAAAGGGCCACGCAGTATCAACAGAGTCTAAAAAACTACCACAGTAGTCGAGTTCGTCCATGATCCTTTGCGGTGGGAGATCTAGTTTTACGACTCAGGCAAGACAGCCACGGGAAATTAGAGTCCCCTTGGGTGGGACCTTACATCGTTACAGAAGTCATACCAGGAGGAGCTTATCGACTACAAGACAAGAAGACAGGAAAAGACGAGGGCAACCCGTGGAATGCGGAGCAGCTACGATGTTTTTACGCGTAGAATAAATCTAGTGGTATCATTAAATTCGAGTTAACCTTCTGAACCCAGAACATAAGGCCATAGGTCGGGTTCCTTGGGTTGAACTCGACAAAATTGTACAAGTATTTCTACTTCTCCGCTCGGGGGCTTCAACCCTCGGGTCGTACGAAAGAAACTTTTATCACGATATGGAGATCTTTTTTCACTATAAGGTTGTGCAGACAACCCGATATTCTTCAAGTAATTTGGTTCACAAAAGATCCCGATATTCTTCATACCAATTGGTTCGCAAAGAACCCGATATATAGAAAGCATACCTCAGAACAATGATTTGTTTTCATGGTATTAATAAAAACATCAAAACAAAGTACGAATATTTATTACATATGGCACGGCAGCAAGGATATTATCAAAAGAAATTACATATAAAGCATATCCTAATGAAAGTGGACTTCTGCTTCATACTCCTTCTGGCACTGAGTGCCGTCGTAGATCTTCACGTCAAACTTTGGCGTGCCGACATGGAAGTCGAAGGTCATGAAGAAGCCTTGGTGGATGTCATGGTCTTCTGCAAACTGCGACCAGCCACCCTTAAAGTACTGCTCGTCGTTGCCATCATACCAAACCTTCACTTTGTATGGAGTCCCACTGCCAGATTGCTCGCGGAGAACCGCTTCTCGCAGTTCACGCCCATCCATGAACTTTGTGAAATTTAGCGGCAGGCGCTGAATCTCGCGGCATTGCGCCATGGCAATGTAGAAGAAAGAGAAGATTCTGGGAAGAGCATCAGGAGCAGCGGGAGCAACAGGAGGAGGAGCGCTCGGACCTGGGGCAGCGCCAGTTACCTTGGGCTTGTTTTTGCTACCAGGTGGGCGGCCGGGACGACGCTTAACCGGAGCGGCCGATGACGATCCTGCGGCGGCTGGAGTTATGTTGTTCTTGTTCTTGCTTCCACGAGGGCGACCCCGACCTCGCGGCGCCACCGGAGAGCCAAGGTTCAGACGAGAACCATCTACGTCAGCCATGTGGACAAGGGAAAAGGCTAGAAAACCCTAGATGGAGAGAGAGAAGATGATGCGGCGGAGGAGGAATCTGATTAGGGTTTTTTACCCTTGCCAGAAGGTGCTTTATTTATAAGCACGTATTATCGGGCCCCCGTGATAAGCAAAGCCCATCAACGTATTCTACAAAAGAGTTAAATTCTGCACGTAGCAGACGATAAACACCAAAGGAGAAAAAATAAGAAGGGGAGAGTGTGGTTGCACCATATAAAAGACCTCGCCTTGGGCTCGGGGGCTTGTAAATAGGAGATATTTCAAGGAAGAAGACGAAGTGAATTTTGAGCCTATGCTTGTCTACAAGTATTCAAACATAGCCTCGGGGGCTACTCCCATCGGGAGCGCTGAGCGCGCACCCGATAGAGGATGAGATAATCAATATCGAGGATGAAGAAAGTATATCATACAAACTTTGACTATATAGTCGACAAAATGCAAAGAGATTACTCCCATCGGGAGCGAGTTTTATGGTTGTTGAAACCCGAATATTTTCAGTCAAAATTTGACTGCGACATAAGATTCTTGAGTTATGTTATCACAACGCAACTCGAATGCCATGACCTGTCACGAAGGTAAGACCCCGGGATCCGTCCTGTGTGGCCTGGTATACGCACATGGATGCGCTCTGCTGGTATGTATCCGTGTCTACGACGCGAAGAAAATCCTAGTAGACGCACTGGGTACCCTGAGAATCACTGGGATTCATTCTTTGTAAGACCTAAATGCGGCAAAAGAATGGGTTTGACTGGTATCCCGAATTCAAATCCAAGGGGATTGAATTTGAAGTAGGTGACAAGTATCTGTTCCGGCAGTTAACTGACCTTTTGATCCGTCAGAGTTGTCAGGCTTGTTTATCAAAACCCCTTGCAAAAAATTATCATGAAAGTAAGTCGAAAGACCAAGCCGAAGATTTGAAGATATGAAGAAATCGAAGAAATTGATCAAGTCGAAGATTTGAAGATTAGAGATTCAACCCGAATCTACAATTCTGGTAGAATCTCAGGGGCTACTGACAAGGGTATAGTTAATAGATCCCGTTAGTTGAATACCCCTGAGGCCCGTTAAGCTAGGCCCAATTGTAATGATAGTCGAATACAATTTCTTACCGTATGTCGATATTGTAATCTGTATCGGACCCTACCCGATTCTCGAGACCTGGCCATCTATATATAGGGGCCAGGAGGGGACGGTAGAGAGGAGATTGAAAGCAAGCCAGGTTGAATACCCAAGTTTACTTTCGATATACACTTATTTTGACTAACCTTTACCTTCGAGTTCATCCGACGCCCTATTCCCCCGATCCTAAGTCCTTCATCTAGGACATTTGCCGAGTTAACCCTCGTCAGTAAGTGATAACAAAACAATAATTTTTTAGGTGACATGCACCGACACAATCTTGATCTAAACGATGTAAAGCATTGAGTGTTGAGATCAAAGTACTCTAAACATGGGCATAAAAGATATAGTCTTGACAATAGAACTTAGCAACCATGTTATAACATGAAAAGTAACACAAATAAAAGATCATGAGTAATAATGCATTGAAAGTCAATTGTTTGTTTCGAGCATATAGAAAAACATAGCAAAGTGGTATTCAGCTTGTCCCTCATGGAGTAGCAAAACATAAATGCATAGGACACCTTCAAGTTTAAGAGGGCGACTAGATACAAATAATTCGAGAACAAGCAAAACCATAATCATGAATCAATCAATAATAAATTTTGGGACTATGCACATTATACTCAGAATGACAAATATGCTCTCTTAGACGGTATAAAGGTCGAAGGTGAAGACTCAACATAAAAGTAAAAGAAAGGCCCTTCGCAGAGGGAAGCAGAGATTTAGCATGTGCTAGAGCTTTTTATTTGTAAAACAAAGATAAAAAATTTGTTTTGAGAGGTGGTTGTTCTTGTCAACGACTGATAATGAGGTTCTTGCTATCTTCCATACTAAACAAGTTGAGAGAAATTGGCACATTTGTGCTCTTTTATAAAGCTTGGCATTCCTCCCCACTTTTCCTTTCACAAACCATGGCTAACCGAATCCTTTGGGTGCCCACCAACTTTCACATACCATGGAGGAGTGCCTTTTTTTCTTTTCTTTTCCTTTTTTAAAAGAGATTACAATATGGAAGATAGCAAATCCGACCACTACGTCCCCATGAGCTGAAAATAGTATCACAAAATAAGAAGTATTTTGAAGGTTTTTTTTGAAAGGTAGCACATGAAAATTTACTTGGAATGGCTTGAAAATACCATGCATAGGAATTTATAGTGGACTCTTTGAAATAACTTGGTTTTTGGTAGTTGGATGCACGATAAGTATTCCCTCTCAGTACAGATGAAGGCTAGCAAAAGACTGGGAGCGACCAACTACGAGAGCAATAACGGCCATAATCATGCATAGCGACAAAACATTATTAACCAAAGCATAAAGTGGTATCACAAGTCAAAAACCAAATGATCATAGAGGCTTAAGGAGATTGGTTAAAGTCAAACATGGTGTAAGCATGCGCCAAGTCAATCCAAATAAAGTATCAAAGGAGAATACCACAATTATATGCTCCCATATAATAAAAACAACGCATGATTCTTTCAAAGGCACATTAAGCAATCTCAGTCATTTGAGACAAGTCATGCTAAGCAAAAAATACTAAGCATATAATCAAAATAACATCAAGCATGATATGCAAAAGTCTAAGCCACAGTCTAAATAAGCTCCCATTTGTACCACTATAAGCATGAAACTTTTTACTCTTTTCCAACACCAATCAACCTTTTTGAAACAACTCTTAAAGATGAAAAGGAACATAGACCAGAGGTCTAAACACACCTAGCTACAAAGAACTAACAAGTTCTGAAAAAAAATCAAGGTGAAAAACGAAAGCTAAACGTAGTACTAGAAAAAGAGAACACTCGTTGAACGATAAGAGTGAAAACTAGAGTGTTCTTGGCAATGAAAATGGAGTGTGTCTTCTCCAAAAGAAACATGTTGGGGTCCAACCATTTATTGCAGCAAACAAAACAAAAGAAAACTGAAAGCAAAAATAAAGACGCTCCAAGAAAAACACATAGCATATGAAGCAATAAAAATATAGTGTCTTGAAAGATGACCTGATATTTTGTTGATGAAGAAGGGGTGCCTCGGGGCATCCCCAAACTTTGACGCTTGTACTTCTTGGATATTTATTGGGGTGACATGGCCATCCCCAAGCTTGAGCTTTTGTCCACACTTCATCTCATCTCATCATTCTCCTTTCCCTACACTTGAAAACTTCCTTCATACAAAACTTCACACAATTCTTATTAGCAACATTAGTGTATGCGTGATAGTAAATCCACACTTTGGTTCAGTTTCAACTCAATTATAACACCCATTAAAGCATAAGCTATTGTAGCAACTTCCTCAAAAGTTCTGTGATCAAAAGAACTCAAAAAGAAAGGGATCAAGAGGCAAACGCAAATAGTGGCAGAAATCTGTCAAAACAGAACAGCTGGTAAAGATCGATTTTTTTTGAAAATCTTCTGTTGCTCAAATCGAAAAGTGCAAACTAATGAAAGTTAGACAATAACCTGGGGCATGTGCAAAATAAATTACAGATCAAAAATATGTTCTGAGAATTCTCACGAATTTCTACGCTACATCATAGAAATCTGTTTCAGGACAACAACTTCCCCAAATTTTGCCTTCCTCCAATTAGAGGTTCTTCTTGGCATAAAAACAAAATAAAAATGATAAGGAGAGGTCATTACAGTAGTAATAACTTCCAAGACTCAACAAAAAGAAAAAGTACTAAAAAGAAAACATTGGGTTATCTCCCAAGAGTGCTTTTCTTTAACGCCTTTGAGCTAGGCGCAGAAAGTGGAAACCAAGTAATTTCAAGTGATGAAGCATCAAGTTCATAATTTGCTCTAAGGATAGAGTCAAAAAGTAATTTCTTTCTCTTTCTAGGGAAGTGTTCCATACCTTTCTTGAGTGGGAATTGATATTTAATGGTGCCTTTCTTCATATCAATAATAGCACCAACAGTTCTAAGAAAAGGTCTTCCCAAAATAATAGGATAAGAAGCATTGCATTCAATATACAAAACA
Source organism: Dactylis glomerata (assembly GCA_007115705.1). Taxonomy (NCBI): domain Eukaryota; kingdom Viridiplantae; phylum Streptophyta; class Magnoliopsida; order Poales; family Poaceae; genus Dactylis; species Dactylis glomerata. The sequence goes on from QXEO01000734.1 coordinate 12,592,424, forward strand.
AGGAAATCAACGGGAACAAGGTTATTATTAACCATAATAAGAACATCATTAATCCTTCCCAAAGGTTTCTTCTTAGCAACATCAGCAAGAGGAACATCAAAACAACAATTTTTAAGCGGTGGTAAACCAAGCATATCATAAATTTCTCTAGGCATAATAGAAATACTTGCACCAAGATCATATAAAGCATTACAATCAAAATCATTCACATTCATCTCAATGATGGGCTCCCAACCATCTTCTAACTTTTTAGGAAAAGAAACTTTTTGTTTCAACTTATCCTCTCTAATTTGCATGAGAGCGTTCGTAATATGTTTTGTAAAAGCAACATTAATAGAACTAGCATTAGGACTTCTAGCAAGCTTTTGCGAGAACAAAATTATTTCAGGAATATTGCAACCATCAACATCAAAATCATTAAAGATAGTAGAACTATTATCTCCCATACTCCAAAAAATTTCAGCACTTTTATTAGAAAAAGTTTCTATAGTTTTAGGCAATTTCGCACAAGGAGTAGGGATTTTCTCTATACCAATCACTCTACCATTAAAAGAAGGAGGTTTGCTAGCATTTGAAACAACATCACTAGTGGTGGTAATAGTACAAACCTTCATATTTCTAGCCATCTCATCTTCTCTTTCCCACCTAGTATGCAATTCTGCTAACATCCTAACATTATCATCAATTCTAACCTGAATGGCATTCAAAGTCTTGCTTTTTTTCACATCATGAGGCCAAACCTTTAGTTTCAGAAGTTCAACATCAAGAGCAAGGCTATCAACTTTAGAAGCAAGAACATCAATTTTACCAAGCTTTTCCTCAACAAACTTATTAAAAGCAGTTTGTTTACTAATGAAGTCCTTGAGCATGATTTCAAGATCAGAGGGTGCACTCCTATTGTTGCTGTAGAAATTACCATAAGAATTACCATAACCATTACCATTGGTAGAAGGATACGACCTATAATTGTTGCTACCAACATTGTTCCTATACGCACTATTGTTGAAATTATTATTTCTAATGAAGTTTACATCAACATGCTCTTCTTGAGCAACCAAAGAGGCTAAAGGAACATTACTAGGAATAACATGAGCTCTATCATTAACAAGTATAGCCATAATGGTATCAATCTTATCACTCAAGGAAGAGGTTTCTTCAACAGAATTTACCTTCTTACCTTGTGGAGCTCTCTCGGCGTGCCACTCAGAATAATTTACCATCATATTATCAAGGAGCTTTGTTGCGGCGCCCAAGGTGATGGACATAAAGGTACCTCTAGCAGCCGAATCCAAGAGATTTCTTGAAGAAAAATTTAGCCCTGCATAAAAGGTTTGGATAATCATCCAAGTAGTTAGTGCATGAGTGGGATAATTCTTTATCAAATATTTCATTCTTTCCCAAGCTTGAGCAACATGTTCATTATCAAACTATTTAAACTTCATAATATCACTTCTCAAAGATATAATCTTAGTAGGAGGATAATATTTTCCAATAAAAGCATCCTTGCACTTAACCTAAGAATCAATACTATTTCTAGGCAAAGATAGGAACCAATCCTTAGCTCCTCCTCTTAAAGAGAAAGGAAACAACTTAAGCTTAATAATATCTCCATCTACATCTTTATACTTTTGCATCTCACATAGCTTAGCAAAATTGTTAAGATGAGCTGCAGCATCATCAATACTAAGACCAGAAAATTGCTCTTTCATAACAAGATTCAACAAAGCAGGTTTAATCTCATAAAAATTTGCCTCAGGAGCAGGTGGCGCAATAGGAGTGCAGATAAAATCATTGTTGTTTGTGCTAGTAAAGTCACACAACTTGGTGTTCTCAAGAGTACTCATTCTAGCAAGACTACAAGCAGACAAGCAAAAATAATAACTATAAAGGAACTAATTTTTTTATATTTTTGATAAAAAGATGCAAGCAAAAATAAAGTAAAAAAAGTAAGCAAAACAATAACAAAGTAAAAAGATTGGAAGCGAGAGACTCCCCTTATAGAAATCCTCTTTCTCCCCGGCAACGACGCCAGAAAAAGTGCTTGATAGTGGTACTAGCCGTCTAGTTGGGAACCCCAAGAGGAAGGTATGATGAGCACAGCGGCAAGTTTTTCCTCAGTATGAAACCAAGGTTTAAGCGACCAGTAGGAGAAAGAAACCACTTCTGAAGGTTGATGCTTGCTGGCTTTGGCGACTGCTCCAGAGAATTTATATATGACGCCTATCTGGGGCGTAGCTTTGGCGCCAGCAGCAACGTGTAACCTGCACACAACATAACCAAAGTACTTTGCCGCAACTTGCAGTGAGGTTGTCAATCTCACCGGTTTGCTGTAAATAAAGATTAAACGTATCGTGTGGTAATAGATATTTGTTTGCAAGAAAGTAAATAATGCTTGTAGAAAGTAAACGGTAATATAAATGTAAAAGAATGGACCGGGGTCCACAGTTCACTAGAGGTGTCTCTCCATAAAGATAAATAACATGCTGGGTAAACAAATTACAGTTAGACAATTGACAGAATAAAGAATACAAACAATGCATATACATGTCATGAGGATCACTATGTGATTCACTTAGGCATTACTACATAATACATAGACCGTAATCTAACTGCATCTATGACTAATAATCCACCCGCCGGATATCATCCGAACAACCTATTAAGTTACAAGCAACAGATTATCGCCTTAAGCAAAGTATGTAATGTAAACAATACAAATGTCCTTGAATATAAGATTGTTGTTTTCTCCCTAGTAGCAACAACACATCTATAACCTTAGAAGTTATTATCACTCTCCCAGATTACTAGAGGCATGAACCCACTATCGAGCATAAATACTCCCTCTTGGAGTCACTAGCATCTACTCGGCTAAGATATCTACTAGCAACGGAGAGCATGCAAGATCATAAACAATATAGAGATGATAAATCACAAATCAACTTAACATAGTACTCAATATTTATCGGATCCCAATAAACATAACATGTAGAATTACATAATGATGATCTTGATCATGATAGGCAGCTCACAAGATCTAAACATGAAGCACATGGAAGAGAAAATATCCATCTAGCTACTGCTATGGACCCATAGTCCAAGGTAGACTACTCACACATCACTCCGGAGGCAGGCATGGTGATGAAGAAGGCCTCCGGTGGTGATTCCCCTCTCTGACAGGGTGCCATGAAGAGCTTCTGGACCCTCCCGATCTCGCGTCAACGACGGCGGCGGCTTGCAGTATGTTTTTTGGAAAAGAGTTCGGGCCCTTAGGGTTTTCCCGTCGAGGGGATTAAATAGGCAGAAGGGCAATGCCAGGAGGTGGACCAGGCGGTCACACCCCCTGGTGGCGTAGGCCCACCAGGTGTGGCCGGCCCCTGGTCCGTCTCTTGCTCTCCTTTGGACTCCGTCTTCGTGTCAGGTAATTAGGGACTTCAGCTTTTGTTTCGTCCAATTCTGAGAATATTTCCTGTGTAACTTTTCTAAAACACAAAAACAGCAGCAAACAGGAACTGGCACCGTGGCATCTTATTAATAGGTTAGTTCCAGAAAATGTATAAAAATGTCATGAACTGTAAACAAGACACAAAGCAAATGGTGTATAAACAAGCATGTGGAATCAAAAATTATAGATACATTTGAGACGTATCAGTGAGTAGATAGCACTGACCCTCTTGCCGGCGAAGTGACACACCTGGGCGTCAACACGCCCTCAGACTCGTCTCCGCAAGCCTCCGACAAACAAACTGGAGTGGATCTGCATCCCGTCCCCTCACCACCATGGCCGTCCTAAAGGGAAGCAGAAGCTACAGCTTGCATCGACGAATGAGAGGAGAAGGAGCCCACCGGCGATTCAATATCAAGATCTAGAGAGAGGCCGACCTTGAGCTTATTTGATGGCGGCGGTGACAAGAAGATCTGACAAGGCGGCCGGAGGCACCACGACCAAGCCACCGCCGAGATCCACTCCACCATCCCATCGCCGATGCTCACAGTCAACGACGGGACAACGCCTGACGAGTGACGACCAGACGCCAGACCCTACGACGAGAAGAAAAACTAGACTACTGGCTATACAGGGTGGCCGGCCTCCCTTCTCCCAGTCACTCCGGACGATGGAGCCGCTGAATGAGGGGGAGAGGGGAGCTGACGAAGCTTGGGCGACCCTCAAACCTAGGGAGAGCGAGAGGGGGAGAGGCTTCGAGAGTTTACTTATTATTGACTTGTATCCCGACATAACATGCTCTTGGACAAATTATTCATCACGACTTGATTGTACGTAGCCACTTTTCTTGTGAAAATCATGTCTTACACATAAAATATATGGAAACCAGTTCAAAAGATCAGTCAAAGTTCATGTCTCGTTGCCGTTGCGCCGTGCCCCGTGGCAGCACAAGACCTTAATAAAGGTGAAAGTCAAGGGCCCAAGTGAAAGACTAGCAGCCAAACGCCCAAACCGAAGACGAAGACGAAAACGCAAATTTCGAAACCGAAAAAGCCCCAGACTAGCCGAGCGGCGGCCATCTCAATCTCAAATCGAAATCCCGCTCCACACACTCTCTCCCTTCCCCTCCCCTCCCCTCCGCTCCCCATTTCGTCCTCTTCTCCGCCGCAGATCGCAAGCCCTAGACCTAGCCGGCGACCAGGGGAGGCGCCCCCCTCCCCCCTCGTCCTCCGGCTGCTGCTGCGGCTCCGCCATGAACAACTTCCACGTCTACGAGGCCATCGGCCGCGGCAAGCACTCGGTAACCCTCCGCCCTCCCCGCCTCCGTGGGTTTCGCCGCGCCCCTACCCCGGCCTCGGATCCGGCCGTACCGGGCCGGCCCGGGCTCGAATGCGAGAGATTTCTGACTGTTTCGGTGTTTTTTTCTGGGTGTGGCGGAAGACGGTGTACAAGGGGCGGAAGAAGAAAACCATCGAGTACTTCGCCGTCAAGAGCGTCGACAAGTCGCAGCGCTCCAAGGTCCTCAATGAGGTGAGCTACTCTCCTGCCTGCTGCTGCTGGAACCCTTATGACCTCCCGCGTAGATTTTGGGGGATATTTTGAATCGAAGGCTGTGCGGTGTTTGCATTTGGTCTAGGAGCGGTTCGGGAACTGGCAGCGTCCACGTACTATTGCGTGCGTGTATGCCGCGATTCACATCACTTGCTTGATAAATCAACTGTTGCTTTGGTTCCAGGCTGTTTTAGGTGTCCTGATTTGACTAATTGTTGTAGCGGAAGCATTTCAGTTTCTGCTTAGTGTTTGCTTCAGAAATTATGCAGTGTGAAGGGGCACTCCATGCTAGATGTAACCGTGACAAACATATTGATAAGCTTGCTTTGCTGAATCCCGTGCTGTTTCTCTCCTGCCACAAAGCATCATGCGTGCTTATATTTTTCAATTGTTGGACAATAATGAACTTCCTAATAATTTTGCATAGGAATTGTTTCTCATACCCCAATTACGGAAAAGATGTGTGTAGGAAGACAAGTGACAACTTGCACTCGATAATGAATGTTGTATGACTTACACAATACTGACAAATGCTCTATTTGGTTGGGAATATACTTAGTTGTTATTTTCCCTTCTGTGAACCTGTTTTGCTTTGTATGTGTCTTTATCTCTTTGAGAAACTGCATAAGGGTGAAGTTTAATAAGTTAGATAACATGTTGCCAAACAGAGAAGAAGTCTCAAGCGTAGCAAGCATTCTTGGATGTTATTTTCATAAGTTTGATCAACACTTATATCCGTTAAGTCGTTTATGTATTGCTTGTTCGATCGTGCTAATGATGCTTTTGAACTTACCTCTGCAGGTTCGGATGCTTCATTCTTTAGATCATGCAAATGTCCTGAAATTTTTCTCTTGGTAAGTTTCTAGGGACTCGTATTGACGTATTGCTTTGGCTTGACCAATTTTATAGTGTAACAGTGAGAAGTACTTTGCTAGTCTTGTTGATGCTATTCTAGATGCTCACTTAACTCTTGATCATCCTAATGCACACCATAATTATGTTGTACTTCTCCCCCCAGGTACGAAACCTCTGCACATTTTTGGCTAGTGTTGGAATACTGCGTTGGTGGGGACCTCAAAGGCTTACTTGAGCAGGTATCTTGGTTATCCTTTTAAGTAGTGTTTGCATTTCTCTGTTTTCAAGAAGCAAATGCGAACTTCCAAAGCATTATCATATTTCTGTAACTGATTTTTCCAGCACATATGCTAGATAAGTGAGAAATGTTTGCTCCTAAAGTAATAAGAGTAGAGTGTGGAAGATATGGTATTGTTGATGCATTTTAAATGGAATTACAAGAAAATAAACTTACTGGGTCATGGCATTGTTGGTGAAACTTTACATGTCATCATGCCAATTGCTCTTCAAAGAGAGTCTCCCCACCCACTTTAAATGCAGGGAGAGATCTTCCCCCATTATTTACATTTTTTTATTGTTGGTATTATAATTATGTACCTGACAAGTTATGAGTCATTACACTGAAGTATGATCATTTTAAAGCAGCTGCGTTTATGATTTTAGGTCTAACCTTTCCCTTCTACTAGTAACATATTACGGTTTTAATACATTGTGCTCATATGTTGATGTACACTGTGTAGCCTCACTTGTGCTTCACTGGAAAAAGAATCACACAATTAGCTGCTACAAGATGGGACAATGGAATGTTGCTCTCCTTTGATTCTCATAAAGATGATTGGCATGAGTGCAAAACATCCAATGCACTGTGCATATTCTTTAACTCCTAAGAAATGCTTGATGTACGTATTATGCTGATAATGCTGTTATATTGTTTGTACTAGTGTACTTTATTGGTGCAGCGCAAAGTTTTTGCAAGCCGGTTTAGTGTTTACTGGTACTTCAGTACTTGCATATCACCCTTGACAACATGCTTTGATAAGTGTGACCAACATAATTCTTTGTGGTGCTTCTTATGTTTCCGAAACCCGTTGTGCAAGTAGATACTATATGTTACTTTGATGAAGATAAATGCTACCCATCTTTCTGTATGTTTTTGTTTACGTATTCTGTCGCATGTCTCATGCAGGATAAGAAGCTGCCTGAAAGTGCCATGCATGACCTGGCTTATGATCTTGTCAAAGCCCTCCTGTAAAGTTTCTTTGGTAACCTCGTTTCATTATATCTGTTGTGTTCTGGGTGAACTTTGATTTACTGAAAACATGTTGGTTGTTAGGTTCTTGCATTCACAAGGAATTATATATTGCGATCTGAAGCCATCAAACATTTTACTCGATGAGTTTGGATGCATGAAGGTAAGTACTTGACTACTGCAAATGAACTAATACAGTAACGACAAAGAAGTAGAAAATAGAATCGAACTAACAGTAATTTCCCCTTTGTTGTTCTAGCTGTGTGATTTTGGATTAGCAAGACGTTTAAAGGACATAGAGAAGACCAATCCTGGAGACGTGAGCTCCCATTTCCTTTACTTCATGCACTCTGTTTCGTCTGTTTTCATTTGCATTTACCCCCGGTTTGAATACCTGCTTTTCAGGTGCCACAACCCATGAGGGGAACGCCATGTTATATGGCTCCTGAGTTGTTCCAGGAGGGAGGGGTCCATTCATATGCTTCTGATTTCTGGGCTCTTGGTTGTGTGCTCTATGAATGCTATGCAGGAAGACCTCCTTTCGTGGGTAGTGAATTTACCCAGTTAGTTAAGTCCATACTTTCAGAGCCTACACCACCTTTGCCTGATAACCCATCAAGGTCCTTCCAGAATCTGATCAACTGCTTACTTATGAAAGACCCAGCTGAAAGACTACAATGGTCTGAACTGTGTGAGCACAACTTTTGGAGGAGCAGTATGCCAATGATTCCTTTACCTCCTCAACCTGCCTTTGACAACATGGTTGGACTTCCTGCTACACCATATTTAGCTGAGAGAAATGGGGATAAATCCTCCAGACAGCTGACGCCAACCAAGACTCGTGAACACCTGCGGAGGAAAGATGAAAATTCTGCTAAGGGTTTCACGACCCCTGTTAAGAATGTGCTAAGTGGCAAGAAAAATAATGTGAAACCTTCTAAGGCTGATGGTCTGAAGGGTGTCAATGTCCTCAGAATGTCTCGCATAGCTAAGAAAAATTTGCAAAGGGAGAAGGACAAGGAGAACTACAGGCGCCCTCCCACAGAAACAAATGAAAACGAGACTGAAGTTAAGATCGAAAATAATGACATGGAACTTGATTTTGGTGAAAATCCAGAAGGCGATGCACCTGATGATAATGATGGATCAGATAATGCTGGATCAACAGCAGATGAAAAACATGCGACTCAGGGCACTGACGGTAATGAAGAGAATGGCATGATAAATCAGGTGGATATGCTCACAGATGAGTGTTCTGTTAAGGCTGATACCATGTTGAAAACTGAGCAGAACTGTTCAGAGAATCTTGATGTGGTGGCCACTCCACCTAGTTTCTGTATGAGGAAAGCACGTCCAAAGGTTACTTGTGGTGCTGCAACAGGTTCTGAGCCATCTAACATCTTTGAAGCATTTTGGCATCCAACAGATCTCGCAGTTAAACCAGTTATGCCTAGTAAGAAAGGAGATAAAGCTACAGAAGCTGTCCCTGTGCTTCCTTTTGAAGCTCTTCCTGCTGCTGATTATATTAAGTTACCACGGGAACAGATGAATGCATTCAATAGTCAGATAATTCAGAGTTTGAGTGGAAGTTTTCAGGTTTCAGAGAAACAGAATATCATCAGATACTTGGAGTTGTTAAGCATGAACTCTGATGCTGCAAACATAATAACTAATGGCCCAGTTATGTCATTGCTTATAAAAATGCTTCGACTGTCGAAAACTTCAGTCTTGCGTGTCCAGGTTGCTTCACTTATGGGATTGTTGATACGCTACTCCACTATCCTTGATGCAGACCTAGCCAGTTCAGGAATTGTTAATGCCTTATCAGATGGCTTAAGGGACCGACATGATAAACTTAGGAGATTCTGTATGGCAACACTTGGAGAATTACTGTTCTACATATCAACTCAGACTGATCAAGATAGCAAAGAAAGCAATGCTCAAGAATCTCCTATGAAAGACAACAAATCTGCTGCTTCATGGCAGGTTAGTAACTCCAAATGAAATGCATATCTGGACTTACCTTGTACTACCCTATATCACGTCATGCACTTAACAGATAAGTTGCTGTTGTAAGATACTGGGAATTAGATTCCAGCTTATAATATTTGGTGCTGATTCTCTTATGAAGCATATTTTTATTGCCCACCGTAATGTTCTGAAGTAGAAATTTCTTGGGAGTTGAAAATAGTTAATTGCAAATGTTCACTGCGCACATACATAAGTATGCCTTTTTTTAACTATCTACTGAACATACATAACTATTCCTAGATGGGATACATACTCTTTTTCTTTATTCATGTGCCATGGTATTAGTATGATGTGTGCATCGAGCTTTTGCAGTTGTCACAAATACTGAAAAGAGCATGTATTGGAACATAGGATATAATATCTGATATTAATATCCTAGGACAGAAGGAATTTCTTTGACAGTTATATTTGGTTTGTCTTAATAGTTGTATGTGCTCTTGTAGACTAGGATAATGCGTACGAGTGACCCCTTTCCTTTTATTTGCAGCTACAGTTCAAACTACTATTTTCCCATGATTTAACTTGGCAAATTATGCAGGTTCCTAGTGCTGTAGTAGCACTGGTTTCATCTATCTTGCGTAAAGGTGAAGATGATCTAGCCCAGCTTTATGCTTTACGAACAATTGATAATATATGTAGCCAAGGGACAGATTGGACATCAAGGTTTGCTTCCCAAGATGTAATTGGTCATCTTTGCTACATCTATAAAGCAACTGGGAAACAGGAGAATACAAGGCTTATTGCATTATCTTGTTTGAGCCGCTTAGCTCGCTTCAGTTCATCATGTACTCATTTAATATTGGAGAAGCTATCGTTCAAAGATATTGCATGCACACTCATTAAGGGCAATCCACGTGAGCAACAGATCAGTCTGAATCTTCTGAACTCGGCATTAGTGAACAGTCATATCATACCAAATATGAACCGCTATATTCTGTCGTTAACAGAGGAGAAACAATTGGTCCCTGGATTAATTTCCCTGATAGAACAGGGAACGGATGTTCTGCGAGGGAAAACCCTTTTATTTGTTGCTCTTCTTTGCAAGAACAGTCGAAGATGGCTTCCACATTTCTTTTGCAACGCAAAGGTACTATCAGCAGTTGATAGATTGGGAAAGGAGAAGGATGGTTTCATTCATCAATGTACAGAAGCATTTGTTCAGTTAGTTGCTTCGTTGGTCCCGGGAATTCTTGACACAGTGTCCAGTGATATACAGCAGGTCATGGGTGGGAAACGTCATGGACCCATTACTGCTTTAACTGGACGCGTGCATCCAAAGAGCACAATTCATTTGTTTCCTGTTATCCTTCATCTTCTTGGTAGTGTATCCTTCAGTAACAGAGTTGTGACAAGTCATGTATTGCTCCAATTGGCTAATCTTATGAAGATTTTGGAGACACCATTTCAGGTATGGCATGTAAACTATCTGGAGGTTGGATACATCTTATGTTGCAAATTAAATGAAGTTCTAGCTTTATCCAAGTCGATCTTTTTTAACAACTTCAGTTAATTCAGTTAATTTGGAACCGAGGGAGTTCATATATTACATACTGCACTGCAATGATTAAAATAAACTTATCCCACTGTTGATGCTATCTTGTCGTACCAGTCTCTGAATTATACTTGTCCTTTGTAATCATTTGTGTACATCTTGTTGTACTTCCAGGCTCGGGATGAGTTCCAAATGACGTTGCTGCGAGTTCTTGAGGCAGCTACGGAGGAGCCTTCTGTTATACTTAAGGAACACAGAATATTCACAAGTCGATTCCTTCCAAGCCTATCCATCTTATACAAGGGCAACAAAGACTGTGATGCCAGATTCCTGTGTTTGAAGATACTGTCTGATGTGATGATTGTCATCTTCAGTGATTCTTCCTTGACTGCAGAGGAACAAACCATAGCTGACCTGAAAACAATCTCGCATAAATATTTTCTCCCAATGTATCCTTCATTTGCAGAGGATGAAGATCCAATACCTATATATGCACAGAAACTTCTAGTAATGCTGATGGAACATGATTGTGTTAAAGTCTCAGATATCCTGAATGAAGCCACAGTATCCCAGTGCTTTGAATTTTTGCTTGGAGATCTTTCAAATGCAAACGTAAGCAATGTCAAGCTTTGTTATGCTTTGGCGTCTGCTCCCGACATGGATTCCAATATTCTTTCCCAGCTTCAAGTTGTCAGAAGAATAGGGAATCTACTTGAGTTTGTGACTGCCAAAGATATGGATGATTTTCTCGAATCAACCTTGGAACTCTGCCGAGCTTTCATTATCCGTGGCATTGGCAGCAACAGAAGTGTTGCCCTTACCAAAGAACCTGCCCTCCTTGTTGACAGTGCCTTCAGCATGAGCATTGCTGTTGATCAGCAATCTTGCATCATGGATATTAGTGACCTTGGTGGCAGTATGGGTATATTCCTTGAGGTAGTGGCAAATTCAGATCCACAGATAAGCGATTTGGCCTCAGATTGCATGGTGTTGCTACTCAAGGCGGCACCTCGAGAGGCCACGATGGGCTTGCTGACCAATCTTCCTAAACTGAGTGCTCTTCTGGACTCGTTGAAGCATGGCGCCTCCCTGCAGCTGTCTCGCCTGCTATACAGCCTAGCATTCTCTTGCAGGCAGTATCTAGCTCAAGGAATGATCCTCTCTATATCAGTACCAGCTCTGATGCGAGTAGAAGCTCTTGTGTCAGTTTTCAAGGGCTCACATGATAGCTGTCTCGCCAATGCTGCTTCGTATCTGGCCGCTGAGCTGCAGCGTTTACCTCGCTGTGGCTGAGTTGAAATGTGGTCAAGGAGCCAGTCAGTGGGCTGCCACCACACAAGTACTCATAGATAGGAAGGAGGGCCTTGCCTTGGTATTTCTGGCACCAAGTGTATGAGCAGCGCAATGGCCTCATCATCAGTGGGCATTGTGCTAGCCTCAGTATTGCTCCCTGTTACCGTGCCATGTAATTGTTTATCTGCGACAGATGTAGGGCTGCTGTATATGGTACTTTTTGGCCAAATATGTATTTGCCTTGCCAAATCTGTAAGTTTTCAGTTTCATGTATCTCTAGTAGCACATCATAATCATGTATACATCGATACTGCCATCTTTTTGTTACCATGTAACAGGTGGAAATTCCATTGTTAGAATGTCATACGCCTGTACTAACTCGGTGCCCCTCTGTCCAATATTCTCTGTATTATAGTAGTATCAAATTTATCTTTGCTGGCACGAATTTCGTTTTCCATGTTTGGTCATTAGGTTTACTGTAGACCCGTCTCGCATCGTAGTGGGTTTGAAATCCAGTTAGTTTACTTACTAACTAGTTCTGCTTATTTTATTGGTATTTAAAAATTATGTGGCTATCTTTACGTTGCCGACTATAAATCTGACTGTAAACCGAGCTTTGGTCTGTGTGTGGTGGTGGAGCTGCTGGAGCCAGCAGCCGACGATGACTTTGACCATATCGTTCGACTCTCAAGGAGTGTTTTCCATGTGATATGTAGATTCCTGTGCTATTCTATTCATGAACCGTCACTTTGAGAACGACCTCTAATCGGTTTAGATTTCTGGAAATGCCCAAGCCTTTTCTGCAACTTGCAAAGTAACCGCTGTCCAACTACCTAACCTACCTATAGCAGGGACTGTGTTATTCTAAGAGGACGAGACAGACGACGGCTCTTCCTTTTCTTCTTCTTCGGTAAAGAGACGACGACTTAGTAAGTCGTTACCCTCTACAAGGGAAAATCTTTCTTGGCAAGTGGGAAAAAATCAATGTCTTTTTAAATACATTTGTACAAAACTATTAAGATTTACAATATCATCTCAATGTTAATCGATCCACCATAAGATATATTTTCATAATGTACTTATCTAATAATGTAGTTGTTGCTATATTCTTATATATTTGCTCAAATGTAGAAATGATTGGCTTTTGGACCAAATTTATACGCAACCTATTGAGGTACGGAGGGAGTAATTCTTACCATTTGTTTTCATACTTCTCCTTATCGTGAAATTTCTTGCACATTCTCTCCATTGTATATTTCTTGTACGCGTAGCATTTTTCAAGATACAACACGCAAGTACACGGTACTGAGCGTGAACAAAGCTGATGACATATATAGCAGAAAAGGCAAGACTAAACAATGACACGCTTATATAAATTTAAACGAATGGACAAGGATCCGGTATCGCGGTTGACCCAGAGAGACAGAGTCTCCCAGTGTACACACTTCTTTTTCTTTTCATTCAGATTCAGAAATGTCTACTGTAACGTCATACTGGGTTTTGAAGACGCGCTCTATGTAGCAACACGCTTCCGATCCCTTATTATTACCCACTGGGATTACTTCCTTCAGCCGAGAAAGGAAACCGTCTGCACAAGCACCGGCGGCATGGGGAAGAAGGTCTGCCTGCTATCGCTGGATGAGAACATCGCCATGGTGCTGCTCGTCGTCGCCGTCGCCGTGGTGGTGACCATCGCCGCCGCCATGCAGCCGCGGCGGGGCCGCGCCGTCGCCTTCCTCTACCGCTGACTCCATGTGCTCGAGAGCTCCCTTGGCTTTTGCAGTTGCAGGTCTTTCTTGCTGCTTTTTTCTGGTGAAGTTTGCAGTTGCGGGTAACCGCGAGCTACCTAGCTCGTGAGTTGAAGTGCTGTGATGTTTTTTCTGATTTGGTCGCCACGGTGTATGCACATCATGCTTCGTCTCATTGTTTTGGCCGCGCTTGTTATAGCTATGTAATCTTCTTTAGAAACGAAGTCCTCTGTATCAGTGTAAGTGACATGGATTTTTACCGGTTGTATAAATTGTATATTTGGAGTTGGCGCTAGTTCTGAGTTCACTGTCTTGTTTTGGGATTTGAAATGTGTACCAGTATAATTTTATGAAGTTTCGGTTTTGCTCATTTAGGATGTCTCGAGTCCAAATCAATTTTTGGACAGTTTGATCTGAATGGAGGTTGATATACCACTGCGATTGGCCGATTGGGTGACAAAAGGGCGAAACATTGTCAGCAATTGGATCTGCTTTTGAAACTTTTATGCATGCACCACTGCGATTGGCCGATTGGGTGCATAGCAAGTTAACAAAACAAGTGCATTCAACCTGGTAGAGGAAGATTGTGAAGAAAGTTATCTTGCTCCGTTGCGTAGCAAGTGCACTGCGGAAGTGCAGGTTAGGTTTTTCTGAGTTTCAGATCCAAGCACATTGGGAGCAACTTTACCCAGGGTTTCCGAACTGCTTTGAGGTGAACATGAAATAGTTACGTTTCGTCTCTGTTTCAGGTCCGCCGAGCCAGACTATGTAAAACTCTCTTGTAATTTAACTCTAATACTTCCTCCGTCCCAAAAAAGATGTTGCAAGTTTATCTAAATTTGGATGTATCATGTCAATATACATACAGATTTAGATCATCCTTTTTGGACGCACGGAGTATTTTGTATAGTACCACTGCCTTCTTCCTAGTAACATATACAGAATTCTTCCTTCAGGTTTCATTGCTGAGGCTTCACAAATTGCATGTGCAAGTTGTAAAGACACTTGCAGAGAGGGAATAGCACGCCCTGATATTTAACATGAAAGCATCCAAAATTTATAAGCCGCAAGACATTACCATTTCATCTACATGGATCAAAAATTTATATCCAGAAGCACTGAACTGAAAAATGGCTGTATACTCTAATCCAATCTAATAGTGGGGTTATTACATTTACAGTCCCAGAGACTATACCTATACACGAAAATAGATCCATGTATGTGTGCAGCCAAACAATAGTACAATACTGGATGTCATAGGTTCCACCGGTGAAATCTTGCCAGCACTCCCTCTGGACTCTGGTGGTGCAGTTCTACACACCTTGCTGGGCATTATTCCTCCTCTTCTAACAACACTTTCTTCAAAATCGCCATCACGCGTAAAACCTAAATAAGAGCTCATTACCCAAGGATTTTGTCAGTTACACACATTTCGCTCGTCTTCTCGTGGCGTCTCCAAGCCTCGGCCCAGACATTCGCGTCTGCAAGTGCACGCTCTCTGTCGATGCCGTTTGGAACAACCCTGCCTCTTGATGCACGATGCGAGCCGCTCCAGCAGTGTTCTCTTGCTTCTGGAACCAAGCCGTTTGTATGCTCATGCATCGAAGTTTGAGCTCCATTTCGGCTAGGCAAGGCAATATCTTGGTTGACCTGATTGTCCTGCACCCTTGGTGCTGAAGGGCCAACAAGGTGACTACGAGCAGAAGAGTCGTGGCCATCATATGTTTGTGAGGACAGATAAGAGAGAGCAGAAGCAACTTCTCTAATGAGAGGGCGATTTCTTGCTTTCTCCTGCAAACACATCGCTGCAATAGCCAAGGCCTGGTACAAGCCCCTCTTTGGGAACTGGCCACGCAACAAAGGATCGGCCATCTTTGGAAATTTCCTTTGGTCTTTGAACAACGGACGAGCCTGAAATGGATAGTTCAACACTAGGCATGGTTATACTTCAATACGTCAAAGGAAATATAAGAAGTGAAGTAAACTCCCAATTTATGAGGATGCATATATTTGAGAAAAACTATTTCTTAGCTGCTAAGGGGCCTACATACATAAATTATATTGAGTAAAACTATTTCTTTAGCTGTTAAGGGGCCTACATACATAAATTATATTCAAGTAAAACTATTTCATTAGCTGCTAAGGGGGCCTACATAAATAAATTAAATGATGTATCATGTTTTTTTTACATGGATGTATCCTGTTTGAAAACAAAGAAAACCCTAGAGAACTAAAACGAGATGATTACTTCCCATGCATGAAGATGCATAAAACTAAGAGGGTAATTAGCAACAAACTAATACTAGTTCATGAAAAAGACCTCACACCATACACTTAAAAGTTGTACATATTTCCTTTCCAAGCCCATGAACTGGGTTTAACCACCACATAGCAGTTTTTTTTTATCCTTTTCCAACTGTAGCCCAAAAAGTAAGGAGCATAATCAAAATGTTGTCAAGGTCTGTGGCATCATACTTCTTTAGCCATGATTATATAATTGTAGCCTTTAAAGTTTAAACATGTACATCGAATCTATGTTTTATTTTTACTGAAAGAATATGATTATTGGACCATTTAGCTGCATCTGAGATTGACAAAACCTACCCACGAGACCAAGTCTTGTTCCTCACGAGGCCTATTGCTGTCAAGTGCTCTTCGTCCTGTAATTAACTCCAGGAACACCACACCAAAACTATAGATGTCCGATTTAATCGTTAGCTGTCCAGTCGAGGCATACTCAGGAGCACAGTAACCATAAGTCCCCATGACACGGGTTGTCACATGAGTCTTATCACCTACAGGACCAAGTTTAGCAAGTCCAAAATCGGACAACTTTGCATGATACCCTTCACCAAGAAGAATGTTCGATGGCTTAATATCTCGGTAAATAACCGGTGGATTTGCCTTATCATGCAGGTATTCCAAACCAGCTGCCGCACCAGCAGCTATTTTCATCCGAGTTGTCCAATCTAGAGGTTCTTGATTGGGTGGTAGATCTGTTTAAAGCATGAACAGTAATTTCTTAATGGAGGTGCTCAGTAGATTGCACACAGGTAACTCTGATACAGATATCATTTAGAAAATGGTCAATTATCACACAGAATTAAGAAAATCCAGAAGCAAAACTAACCGTGCAGATGGTCTTCTAGCGATCCCAATGGCATGTATTCATACACGAGCAACCGTTGATCTCCATCAACACAGTACCCTATCAAATTGACAAGGTTACGGTGATGCAGGAGATTGAGCATGAGAACCTCCACAAGGAATTCTCTGTTACCCTGAAGCCCATTGAGATCAAGTTGTTTGACTGCAACAACCTGCCATGCAGCAAATGATGGAATAGTGTTACACATATTACAAAAAGCATATGTAACATTATTATACTTTCTATACATCAGCTAAAAAAAATACTTTCTATACTTCCAATAACTGACATCCAATGAGAACTATATGACTGTAGGTAAGAAGTATAACATAACTAGCAAATACAGACCTGTCCATCATTCAGATATGCTTTATACACACAACCGAATCCTCCTCGGCCCAAATGAAAATCCAGGCTGAAGTTTTTGGTAGCATCAACAAGCTCGCGCAAACTGAAGATCGTTGCTTCATTATGCGTGCCATTTCTTTGAATTTCCTCCTTCTGTCTGGATTCAGCATTCAGTGGGACACTTTCTGATGACTCTGAAAAAATCCACTATTCATGAGCAATTTAACACTATAAAGCTCCTGAAAAAGGAAAGGAAGCTGGGAAAGATAAAAACAAGAATAGCAGCAAATGAGTTTATTGTTATTCTCATGTCTTTTTAGTTTTCTTGTAATACTGTCCGTTCTGCTACTATTCATCTTCATAATTTTGGTTCCCATTTTTTCCTGTTTCCTTGATAAATAAAACTCTGCACGCTACTCCTGAACAAAGTTCTCATTGTTTAGTTCTATCTCATAAACGAAATTCTAACTGCTAGAAGAATAGCAATTCCCCAAGAAAGTAAAGGTGGACTCATTACTGAAAATCTCTGAAGGTTGACCATAACACATCTTGTTTGCTAAACATGAGATCAGTTTACCCTCCAGCTCTAGACCATCCGTAACAGAGAAATTGCAGTACTACGACCTTTCCTTCCGCAAGAACAACATACTGATCAACCAACACCAAGAAACCAGCACTCGTAGCATGATTAGGTAAGACAGAAGAAAAGGGTTACTAGGGCAGGCATCATAACCTGAGGCGACTCCGTGGTCGATTCTGCTGGACTCCTCCTCGTCGTCATACTGCTCCTTCACCTCCTCCTCCTCCTCAGGGCACCGGAACAGGCACGAGAAGAGCCCCATCTCATAATCTGGCGAACAAGAGGACTGTGATCAAGAAGACGGAATCACAAATCCCCAACCTTAGTCGCCCCGGAGGGAAACTTTAGGTCGCCGGGATAGCACAGATTGCCTCAACAGCCAGGGAAAATCGGTCAATTGTTTTTCTGTTGGGAATCGATCGATTGTTTTTTGGACCCGTCCAGAAACGGACAGATGAGGACGAAGAAGAAAAAAAGAAGAGAATGGATAGATGGATAGGAGCACGCGGCCAAAGTCTCCAACAAACGAAACGAATATAAAATTGAAGGCGAGAAACGGATCAGCGGGTCAACGTCGACGGCCGATGGGGATGTCAGGAGTGAAAATAGCTATAATTGACCCTTTTCGGAAACTTTAACATAAAATAAACCGGATCTAGAAAAATTTCACAATCTGACCTTTTTTGCATGGCGCCATGGGGTACGGCGTCATAGTTACATTGCATGGCGCCATGGGGTACGGCGTCATGGTCCTGCATGGCGCCAAAAACTGCAACAAAGTCATGGCGTCATGCGACCATGGCGCCCTAGCCTGCGGCGCCGCGCCCGGGGGTTGGGCGCCGTGCAAAAGGGTCAGATCGTAAAAAATTTACAGATCCGGTTCATTTTGTGTTAAAGTTTCAGAAAAGGGTCAGTTTCAGTCACTTTAACATGTCGGGAGCCTACTACTAACTCCCGGATTAATTCGGTTAATTAGTACTCAATTAAGAGGTTTAATTTAGATCGAGGCTGCATTCGCGCGCCTGGAGAAACTGTTTAGTACTCCCCTCTCAGTAAACATTTTTGTGTTTTTGGAGATAAAAACAACTTTGAGTTTTTTTTTTGAAACAACCAACTTTGAGTTGTACCTTTTTTTGGACAAATGAACTCTAGCTAGATTACATTATATTAAGGACGCAACTAATTTTTGGTCAACCTATAATTAAGTTAATTTTTGGCGATCAGGTCATCTAATTTTATGTGCAATTGAAAAAAATTGTTTACAATTTTTTTTTTAAAAAGAAATTTTGTTTACAATTGCACCCGTGTGCAATTCTAGTATGCATGAATCACGATGTAAATCAAACAGTCGACCAAAGCTCTAACCTAATTCTCAATTGAGATAGAACTTGGTCGACCAAGCTTCTTATCTTGGATGCAACTCTTTTATTTCTCTCTAGGCTTTGAGTCCTTTGGCTTTCTGGATCCCTGCGGTAAGATATAGAAGTTGTGTCGTGTCCCTATGTGGAGTTCATCAACGACAACGAGATCTAGGTGGTGTTACCCTTGATTGAAGGGGAGGCCACTCCATGCTTGAGTGTCATGTGCATCTGAGCTTTTTCGTCCTCATGGGCAGCAACTAGGAGGATCTTCGACTTAAGTAGGTAGATTCAACCTTTCCTTAAGTGCGAAGTGGCTGCCGTGCCTCGAGATCACAGAGTAGCAAGAACGGTGAAGAAGGACTTGATCACACTTATATTTTATATTCTACTAGGGTTTTTATTATATTTTTCTTTTTATGTTAGGATCATAGTTGTCCACCGCTACGAGTAAAGCATCCTCTAGGAAAAGAAGAAAACTACAAGCATAACATTAGCCAACACGTGGAGAGTCGTGAAAAGAAACATCCCGAACTGCCACCTAGACACCAATCCCTAACCAGGGGAGCTGTTTTTAATTTGTACAGAATTCATAAAAGGAAACTAGTATCTCACGCATGCTTAAACGGGACACACACACCTCATGCATCTTTGATTTGCACGATTTTAGAAAGCGTGTAAAAAAGAACGTAGTGCTATACCTTGCATTTTGAGTATCGAATATCACATGATTTTGCATCAAAAGGTGCTTGATTACACAACACAGAAAGAAAATCTTCGTAAGAGTTTACAAAACCCCAATTTTTTTTAGGAAATATGATCTTCCCAGGTTCAACTGGAAAACTCATTAAATTGTTTAATTATTCAAGAAAACATTTAAGATATCTACAATACAAGATGCTTGCAAAAAATAAAGCACTTGCCTTGTAGAAATAAGCATCGTGCTTAGCAAAACAAGTTCATTTTTCTAGAAAACAGTTCTCACGTTATCGTATTAACCCCTCCGTTTCGAAATAATTGAAGTTCTAAAGTCAAACATGAATACATTTGACCGAAAATATAAAAATATGTGTCAATATTTATGACACCAAATCCATATAATATGGAAGTATTTGTATACTGAATCTAACAGAATTGGTGTGGTAGATGTTAATGTCTTGTCTACAAACTTGGTCAGACTTAAGATATTTTAACTTAGGGCAAAACAAAAACTGTTAAAATTATTTTGAAAACTTAGAGAGGATCCTGAAATTTAAGTCGCTCGTGGATGCAGACCTGTTCATTTCCCAGAATAAAAATTCGGCGTCGTCACTAGCGTCTTTTGGTACCACAGACACAGAAGTTCACATCACGCTGCTCTTTCAGAGGTTCAGATGGTCAAAAGAAAGTGCGGTCTGCTTGCTTAGTAGTTCGGCAGCGTGCACGGGTTGAAAAGTCAGAGAACGGTCTTATTAAGACGTCCAACGGGCATACTAAATTATTAAAAACGACTGCTAAAGTTTCTCTTACCTGAAAACCCGACGGTTAAGTACTTTTGAAAAAAGAGTACGTAGTAGGGAAAAGGAAACGGAACGAATCGGCGATGCATCTGGACTGCTTCTTTTGAACGCTAGTGCGCGTGGGGCGGCCGGTGGTCGTGCACGACCGACCTGTGACACCGCCTACAACATTGCCAAATTTTACAGGTGGACAACTGAAAACTTGGCATGTAGATAGCTCGAATGATGCACCTTTTTTCCACTCTGCGATCATGAAGAAGACCGCAGAGTGTACCCAACATGGCAACATTCACGGAAAATAGGACATGCGTATCTTTCTGGCAGACACGGATACAGTCTGGTGAATATTCATCTCAGGTTGCAACCGGCATCATGATACTGGCTACCGAGGAACGGTCATTACGAGTGGAGATTTGGTGCACATGAACATACGTATAGTTTAAATCATTGATTATGTTCCGTTTGTTTTTTATAACTTTTGAAACAAATAAATATTTGTTTCTTAAAAAATAAAAGGATTTTACTGTAACTCGGGAGCCAAAATCACTTTCGGCGGTCGACTCACAATGTCCCCTTTCTAGTTTATTTAAAGATTTCTAGCTTAATATTGAAATTTGAAACTATAATTTTCCAAATGTGGGATGCTTGTGTGATCCCGCTCGCACCCTACTGTTAGGGGCACATTTGGTTTAGGAGGTAGCTTGTCTTTAAGAGGGAGCGAACAAAATCTAATCCCTCCGGCTTTAAAGAAATATCGAACATTTGTCTTAATATAGACGTATCTACTTTATTTAGTGTATAGATACATCTAAATTTAAATGAATCACTAACATTCTTTTGGGATCGGAGGGAGTACAAAAAATAGTCTTCTCAGTAAAAACACCCTCGCCCTCACCGCATAGTGCTTTGCCCTCATCTGCTTGTGCTATTACAATCACAACTCCCTCGCTCCCATAGTGCACTTTCACCTATTTTTCAAAAAAGCACTCCAAAAAAGGTATTTGAGAGATGTGAGAGGATAAATAGAGAATATGGATTTCTAGCTCCCAAGCTCTAGTGTTTTTTATTTTTTAAAAATTCAAAAATCATTTTTACATTAGAAAATTCAAAAATAGATGTATTTAATGACTGTTTATCCTGCAAATGTGTGTAAATGTTAATTTGAAATATTTAATATTCTAAGATACATAAAAAAGCTTCTAAGTATATTAAATAGTGCATAGTTTTAAAACTCCAAATTTTATTAGATTTTTTTACTAACCTAGAATTACAAGAATTTAGCGTTCACTGTAATTTCTATTACGTGGTGTCAGCAAGTATTTTTTTTTTAAACAAGGCAAAATATTTTGCCATTTTCATTTGATAAGAAGAAGGTTTTTAGAAGTCTTACAAACCAAGGCTTGACCAAGTCCAAACAACAAAGCCTACTCTCACGACATTACATTACTAAGGGCCTTAGCCTTAGCAAATCTCCATAAGGAAACTTCTTCTTTAATTTTGGTGACAATCATGTTCGAAGTAGAGCTAGAATCCCAGAAAAATGCGAGCATTTCTATCCTTCCAAATTTTCCAAGAAATCATTATCACAAGGGACGCAATGGCCTTTTTTGATTGTCCTTGCTTATGAATCGCCTCCATCCACCAATCCTTGTGTTTCACATATTGCACCAACTTGAGGGATCAACATCATGTAAGGCAAGTCAAAGCTTCACCTTAGACCACACACGAACGGTGAACCAACACTTGAAGAGAAGGTGAGAGGCGAATTCTTAAACTTGATTACAAAGCTTGCATCTTCCACATTTTTACCATCCTCTTCTTTCAAGTCTATTCGCCGTCCAATTTCTATTTTGAATGACCAACCAAGCAATAGTTTTGCACTCAGGGGAGCCAATGCTTCCAAACCAAGGCAAGCATGAGTGACTTTGTGTGTCCCAAGAATTGCAGATTGAGGCCGACTTGGAAGAGTACCAACCATGATCTGTGAGCTTCCAAGAGATCGAGTCCAGCATGTTGGGTTCCAAGTTCACCGTTCGAAGCATATCCCAAAGCTTGGCAAATTGCACTATGTGATCAAGGGAGAGACAGATGTTGGTGTTGACTTGAGTGACCCAAAAGTTATCCTCCAAAGCCTTATTAACGGTGCATTTTTTTCGTTTTGAAACTTCAAAAATAAGAGGGGGCAATATCCTTAGGATGTTTTCCATCAACCCAAGATGCTTCCCAAAAAAACACTTTTTTCATTCCCAATAATGACCTTTGTAGCCGACGTAAAGAGATAAACATTTTGAGGGGTGCAAAGAGTGCAACGTCGGTCCAAGATTTTGCCTCTTCATTTCATTCATGCTAAAGCCATCTCATTCGGTGAGCCGAAATGCACCGAAGCGAATTTTATGAGATTTAGGATTTCGAGACTGTCCACAATCTTTAGGTTTACACACCATTTTCCAATTAACTTTCA
This sequence comes from Dactylis glomerata, assembly GCA_007115705.1. Classification (NCBI taxonomy): domain Eukaryota; kingdom Viridiplantae; phylum Streptophyta; class Magnoliopsida; order Poales; family Poaceae; genus Dactylis; species Dactylis glomerata. The sequence continues at coordinate 12,615,479 of QXEO01000734.1, forward strand.
TTTTCCTTTGATGACCTTGTCGCATGCCGCCTAAAGGAAAACCCTTCTTGCAAGTAATTATCGGGAGGACAACATGCGATGTCTTTGGATACCTGAAAATAAGCCTTACGTCTTTTCATTGGTCTGCTTGTTAATAATAAACAAAGATCGAAGTGGAGTATATGAAGTTTGTTAATCTGGAAGAGACAGACTGTCGCGTGGACTGATTCGGTTCCGTCACGAGCGGCAACTATACTGTACTGTACTATATGGACAGAGGGAGAGAGAAGATTCAGATGACCAGTTTTCTCAAATGGACCCACAGAGATCCGATCGATCCAATTGACTCGCCTTTGACTCGATGTTCATGATCCTCATGCACATGGCAGTATGGCTCACCGCTTACGTCCTGCTGTGAAATAGTACTACAGTGCTGTGAAACATCACAGGTATAAACTTAAATTCTAAAAAATGGCTTTGACCGATAAAATACGGCCCCATTTGAATACCATGAGTTGAGCATGGAACTCAGATCTGGGAACTGGGTTCCAAAAGTTGTCACAAGAATTCTGGAGTATATACTGCTAAAAAACATTAAACTAGAAGCCACCAGATATAGGCTGGCAATGTCTAAGTGTTGATGTTAGTTTCGTTCATAATTCTGGAGAGGCCTCCTGGGACGCTGTGATTAGAAACCATCAGGGACAAGTCCTACACCACACACTGCCTGGAATTTCATTTCAAACTGTGCAAATGCTGAAACTGCTGAAGCTCTTTGCCTGTTTGGAAGGTCTGAAATTTGCAACCACGGTGGTAGAATCAAGGCTGAACACTTTGGTAGTATTATCTTCCGCAATTCTGTACCGGAGTTTATTCGGGAAAAACTTTATATTGATGTTATTTGAAGTGCTGAATTCGCTAAAGAAAGGCTGGTTCTAAGAGTGATTGTTCATCTTTGATTTCAAAGTTAGACATCGGAACTTAGACATTGCCAGCCTATATGTCTTCCGATAAGGATATCAATTGCACACACTTCTGCATCAACAAGATAACCGAAGACATTAGAGTGCACACAACCGAAAAAGCAAATAAAAAAGAAAAAGAAAAAAGACCCCGCCGCAGTGACTAAACACTCGCAACAACAACACTGTAAACGCCACCAAAGACAACACACAGACTATAAAAGAGGTTTTTCATAAGCAGCGCTTTCAAGAAGGAAACAATGCAAAAGAGTTGTCGTCGCTCAATCGAAGATCTGAGGTTTTCACCCTAAAGAGAGTCCGAGTTCCCAAAACAATACCTCAAAAAGGCCATTATCTCAGAACATGGAGAATCAATACCATTATCTCAGACATTCAGAATCATAGGTTTGGGAAGATCGGGAGAGATGATAGTGGCATCCCAATCCCTTGGGTGGTTGCCCCTCCAATGGAATAGATAAAAATTAACGCAGATGAAAGTTTTGTATCAACCTTTTTCTCTAGAAATGCACTTTTGATTCCGGGTGCATATGCTTCCTTTAGCTGAAAAACAAAATTTAAAATGTCAAAAGATTTAGAAAAAAATATTCGCATGTATGTCACCACAATTTAGGTGCTCATGTATAGTTTCATAAAGAATAGACATTTTTATGGATTGTATAAAAAGATAAAAAAAACAAGAAGGCTTATTTTAATATCATTTTTTTTATTTTTACATAGGCCACATAGGAAGTTGTTTTTTCTCAAAACCACTTCATGGGAACGTAGGACATAAAGATATACACACAACATTTTAGTTTGATTTTTTTACGTTTTCAAATATGTTGAATTGCATTTGAAATAGAAGGAGCATATGCACCCAGGAGCAAAAAAGCAATATCCCTTTTCCTCGGGTTAGTTTGCCCCATAATTCCAATTGATTTTTTTTATAAAGATTCCAATTGATTAGCTCAGCATGGGAGATGCTGCATGTCTGTACACTGGATTTCAGTTGGGAAAGGCGAGCTTTGGGCTTGTGCAGGTCTCAAAGTGGCGGTGCAAATTCAGGAGCCTTTTGATTGCTTGTATGTACAAATGGTCCCAACAAGCAATTGGATATATCTCCTCTGTTGATATCAAAAGAGAATCCAATATCAAAGGCAAAGCTTTTTGCCTTGTTAAAAAGAAGATATCAAAAAAGAATCATCGTGTGTACATTTTATGGCCTCCGGGATGTCAAGGAGATCAAGATTAATAGGAATGCCAATTCAGTGGCTCACACTATCACTACGCTTTATAATATTACTACGAGGGTGACCTCCATGCCTTCTCATTTTCCCAAGTTGTGACAATCAGCTGGCAATCGGTCTCCAACATGACATGATTCCATCACCTCGCTGCCCTCGCTTGGGCGAGCATGAACTTTATCGCGGCATGCTAGTAACTCCGCCGTATCTATCGGTAATATGCTCGTATTTCCGGCATTCAGCAGCCACAAATGCACCCGCGTGACTTCACATGACCACTATATATAATCTACTCCCTCCGATCAGAAATAAGTGTCGGTGACTTAATACAAATTTTATACTAAGTTAGTACAAAATCTCTGACAGTTATTTCCGATCGTAGGGAGTAGTAATTAAGAAGTGTACAAAAAAATAAGTGATGCCAATCAAACTATTACTGATTGGAAACATGTTAAAATGGACCTCGCTAACACAGTCTAAGCATATCGTCAATCAGGTTAAAAGTCTAAGAGGTAATTAAGAATAAAACTCATAATCTTTTGCCGATGTCATGATTGGATTTGTTAGACTAAGACATTGACCACTAGCAGGGTCCAAGATAATTTATCGAGTGACGTTGGACCAAGTTAACTTTTTTCATGATACGTGATAACATTTTTCCAAAAGATACGTGATAACTTTTGAAAAGTAATTTTATCATGTTCGATGGCTGGATGCTTATACCCCGATCCAGATTGCGATTCTTGCGTCATATGTCGTGTGTCATACTCGATGCATGGAGTGTCAACCTCACGTTACAAAGATGGCATCCTAGTCGGGCTAAAAGGTGAGCATAGGATCCAATCATCCAAAGGTTATAAAAGAGCATAGGATCCTGGCCCGATAAGATTTTCATTGGAAATTTAGGATTTGGGATCCAAGATCTCCAAAGACAGCAAGTACATGAAAATGCGTACCATTGAGAACCAAACCACGTTAGGAGATGCTCAGTAAAATTTCTGCGGCAATTTAAGAGGAAGAATGTATTACCACCATTCCGAAATATAGTACTCCCTCCGATTAGAAATTAAGTGTTAGTGATCTTGTACTAATTTAATATAAATTTCTAGCAAATCACTGATACTTATTTTGATCGGAAGAAGTATATTTTAAAAAGCTAATGCTATTTTTCGAAACGGAGGCAGTACATAATATAAGATCTCATCAGTACCGTTGTCAAATCTGATCGAGCATTGTTTGGCCGTCAATGCACGCACTTCATTTTCAGATTTTCAGATGTGGTAGCTTTGGTGCTTTGTGCTGGTCTTCGTCCCTCCGATGCTTGGAGAGGGATAGCCGATACGCGCATCAAGATCGGACATGGACGCCTACTCTGATGTACGAGTGTGGTCGTGCCGTGCGAGGGAGTGGGGCAGCGGGCCCTGCGCCGCTCGTGCTTTCGCTGTCGCGTCTGCCGTGCCATGAACCTGGCTATGGCAACTAGTCGATCGTGATTATTCACACGGAGCTGCCACATAGCACTGTGCCTAGGGGTACTGTGCTTTCTCGGTGAGGAGGACAAATGGACAATACGAAGAGGTACCACGGCGGTACTACTTCGCACCTGCCAAAAATAATTAGATCCACCGGGAAACTAACTAAGGTCGACCTATTTTGAACACGAATTGTGTCTGTTTGATCAGGCTGTGGACAGAAAATTAGTTGTGCGCTTACTTTTGTCTGTTTAGGTCGGGTAGCCCCAGTGGTCTGATACATTTCCTTTTTTCCCCATCGTCATGGACGTTGCGTTGATTAGCCCCGCCACTAACCACAGCATGGGCTTCCCGTGTGCCCCATCGATTCCCGTGTGCGCCAAGTCGTCGTTTCTCGCGCGTGGCCCTGGTTGATTCCCGTCCTAGCTGCGGCTATAGGACCAGTGCCGCCGCCCGGGAGGGGGAGGGCAAACCTATCTGGAACAATGACATACCATAGAGATATCTGGGCCAGGATCACGCATACGACACGCACCCGCTTCTGCAGGATGACGAGGCGGCGTAGATCACCACTGCCAAGGCGTTCGAGGCAGAGGAAACAGCCATGTATGCCGCTAATGAGGAGCTCTACGTGCCTTACGTCAAGGTGGGGCGCAAGGCGGAGTCCATGAAGGCGGCAAAGGCGCGCTACTAGAGCGACGGTGGTGGTGGAGGGGTGCACGTGCGACACGGTGGCAGGAGGCAGCTGCCCAGGTCGAGCAGTGTCTGAGGTGGAGGAGGTGGTGGGGGACGCGTTCCTCGTCGACAACGACGCCCCAGACGTCTCCGGCGAGCAACGGGTGCTACTAGCCCCAGTCAACTCGTCACTCGAAAGGTGGTTGGACGTTAACTTTCCCGACAGCTTTGACGAAGAGTTTTTGTTTGGAAACAGCAAGTCTAGCTTATTCTATGTTTTAATCCTTGTTTGATCTATGTTCAGACGCATATGAAGTGTTTGATTCAATGTTTGTGTCAAATATAGAATTTAGGGAGTTAAAAATAAGAGTTTGGCTAGAAACCGCTAAACTTTAGAGGAGCAAATAAAAGAAGATAAGGGATAGAAAGGGTTTTACTCCTCTAAAATTTAATATTTCGGCTAGAGATGCTCCAAGTCTTTTAGTGCATTTATGTGAGAGAAAATGATTCCTTTTCTATGACCTAACATTAAAAAAATGTGAGAGAAAATGATTCATTTGCTATGGCCTATTTGGCCGTGTTTCAAATATGTAATGTCTACTATCTAACAAATGAGAGGAGTCCATTCTCTTCATTTGAAGAAGATAGGTTCATTTCATTATATTCTGCTAAACACGAACACATGATTTGAAATAAAATCATTTGCTAACCAAAAGGATCAATTTGAAAGGCAATCTCGAAAAAATCCAATCCGCAAAAAAAGGTTGAAAAGGGTTGAGTCGAGTTAGATTATACATCACTTATAATATTTACAATAATATTAATATACTTGAATGGGAGATCGATCGATGACGATTCTATTGATGGCTGCTAGGAATGTTGACTACCATGAACAGGACAAATTGTCCGTAAAGATGGTTAGTTGGTTGCGCACTGGGTCAGAAAAGGCGAAGTGTGCACGCGCATCACGCTGAAAATGGCGTGCTGCCGCTGGCCTGGGCCTGCTGTGCTCTCTCAGCTCGCGTGTTTCTTCTTTCTCACGTCAAGCTCTTCCAGATTCTGTTGTCGGCGGTGGTTGCTCACTTGCTCACCTTTGCTAGGGCTGATTTCATGATGGGATTAGTTGACTTTCTGATGTGTCCACTTCCAACTGAGGAGAGCGTGCATCTTTTGATGCAACGCAGCGTGGCCGAGACTCTACATGCTTTTTTAGAGAGACTCATACATGTGTGTTACGCAGAACTAGCTGTGATATAACCCGTTTTTGTATTCTCTTAAGCAGAAGACATGCTCCTCGTGTCGCCTCCTCTGGGCAACAGGAAGGGGTGAAACCCTCACCTCCCGCCGCCACCCCCTCCTCTACCCCTCATCCCCCCGCCGCCTGTAGAGGTCGCTGCCGGACAAGTCCGGACGACGCCGGTGAAGGGGGACATGCAAGTATAGAGGAAGAACACCATGTTGGGCCCTCTCGTAGTCGATGCCGTCATCGGATGGGCCCCATCTTCCCATCGCTCTGTTGAAGGGGTGATGTGGCTACGGTTGCGACAGGGTGCTGGTGACTGTGGCCGCTCGTGTGTTGAATCCCATCGCCAGAGGCCCTAGTTCATGCCTTTGTATAGGACATCATTCAACGGTGTGGCCAACCCGGCCATATCTAACCGTGGTCAAGTTCTGGAGCTCTCCCTTTAGCGGACGATGGCCTTGGATACTGGCGGTGGTGTGCGTCACGGGCATCGGAAGCCGGGGCAGCAACCCCAAGTGATGTGGCTGACATCGACCTCTTGCGATGACGTTTGTTGATGCTAGCTGTGCATCTATCATGGTCGCGCGGGAAAATGGTGGCTGAAAGAGCATTTCCCTAATAAATGTATTTTGGTGTTTGTTAACAACATATGGTGAATTAACCATGCTATTAAAGTTCTGCAGATTTTCTAGGTTGATTCAGGATCTCGCGAAGGTGCACCCTAAAAAGGAAGAAAAGATCGAAGCCCGTAGTCCAGTAGTGGGTTTAGGGCTTAGTTGTCTTGTAGGGTGCTTCGCGAAGGTGGAAATGGTGGAGAGGGTCTCCATGAAGTGCTGCTGTTACATCTTCTAGGGTGGAGACTCCGGCCCTGCTGGCCGGAGACTCCAATCTAGGGGTCTCGCCCTGGCAATCCTCCAAGTCGGACAATTCAGGTGCCCACCCAGAATCGGGCCGAAGACTTTGTGTCTCTGGCCGGAGATTCCGGGTCGGCAGGCTGAGGCCAGAGACTCCGGTCCCCAGGAGCCAGAGACTCCGGTCTGTCTGGCTGGGTCCTGGATTGCTAGAGGCTCGGACAATTCAGACTCCAGTCCGGAATTGGGCCGAAAACTTTTGTCTTTGGCCGGAGACTCCGGTGCTGGAGTCACTTAGGGCGGAGACTCCGGCCCTCCAGGCCAGAGACTCCGGCCCTAGTTGGTCAGCAACGGCTACATTTCGTGGAGGACTATATAAAGCCTTCTTCTGCCTCTAGAAGGGGCTGCGGCTTCCACTCTCTCTCCTCCATTGTTGCTAAGCTTCAAAGCCCTAGATCTCTCTCCCTAGCCACTAGAACTCAAAGCCCTTTTGGGATTTGAGGGAGAAGACCTAGATCTACACTTCCACCAAGGCGATTTGATTTTCCCCCTCGTTTTGTTGAGGGGCTTGTAACTCTTGTGTTCATCGGATTCCTAGCCAGAAGAAGCCGTCCTCCAAGCTCAACTCTGTGTATAAGAGCTTGGTGGGCCTATTGGGAGCCTCCAATTGGGTTGTGGAGCTCGCCCCAATACTTTGTGTAAAGGTCTCGTGCCGCCTTCAAGGGCATCGCTTAGTGGAGCGTGAACTCACCTTTGTGGCTTGTTCACCGAAGAATAGGGTGAGCCTCTGTGGCGTTGGTGACCTTTGTGGTACCACACCTCTCCAACGTAGACGTATTTCCCGTAACAAGGAAGGAACTACGGGAATACATCCTTGTGTCTTCGTGTCTCCATTGCGGTTACCTCTATCCTTTACTTGTACCTTTACTTATATTGTTATTGCTAGCTTGCTTGTCACTCTGGGTAAATTCACTTAGTAGCACATCTAGAGAATTTACCTTCTTGTCTAGCCTTAACTTAAAAAAGAAGTAAAAATTGGGTAGCTCCTATTCACCCCCCCCCCCCTCTAGTCGCTCATACGATCCTTTCAATTGGTATCAGAGCGTGGTCTCTTATTCAGGCTTAACCGCCTAAGAGTATGGGCGATACTATGGATGAGGATAAGGGTAAAGAAACTCCTCCCGAAGATACTCCTCCATCTATCTCTTCCTCTTCAATCTCACGTGAGGAGCATTTGGCGTCCTTGGACACATTTCAAACCTCTATGAGATTGGAGATGAAGGCTATGTTTGAGGAATATTTTGGGAAGAAACCTTCCGGGCTCACCGACCCAAACACCACACTTAATGTGGATCTCTCCTTGGCTAAGGTGAAGCCACCTAACAATGGCTCCACCTCCGCCGAGAATAAAGGTGCCCCACCTAAGGAAAATGATGGTCCGGCAAAGGGTGCATTCATTCCACCCCCAAACACTTACTCCCCTCCGCCGGTCCATTATCCTATGGCACACATTAACAACATGGGATCTCCTCCTAAGCTTGATTCTCGCAATTTTATTAAATGGCAAGGACTAATGAAATCTCATATTTCTAGCTCTTCTACTCATTTGTGGAGGGTCATACAAAATGGCTTTGCACCTCATGATCCTCTCAACTTGACCGGAAGGGAAGAAGTTGATGAGCAACTCAATGCCACCGCCAAGCATCTCCTTCAACAAGCCATGCCGGATACTCATGTGGCACACATCAACAACTTGAGTACCGCCAAGGAAGTATGGGACTATCTCACTATGCTCTTCATTGGGAATGAGAGTATTCGGTCCTCCAAGTTTGATGAGCTCAGGAGTGAAGAGAGGGATTTCATTATGCGAGATAATGAGATGCACCAAAGGATCTTGGCTCTTGCAACGACCTTGACCGGGTTTGGGTGCAAAGACAATGGTGATGACTATGTCAAGCGTATGTTCATTACCTCCATCAACCCAAGAGAACCCATCCGGTCTGAGATTATCCGTTCAAGACCGGATTTTGGGCATATGACCTCAAATGAAGTTCTTTGCGAGTTCACCGCCTTGACTATCTTGAAGAAGAATGCGGAAGAGACTAGAGCTCGTGTTCTTGCTGGACAAGGAGTTCACAATCTTGCTCTCAAGGCCAAGGTGGTTTACAAGCAAGGTGAAGGAGAAGAAGAAATATATGAAGAAGAGTGTTGGTCTCGGGAAGATGCCAAGTTTGCACTCAATGAACACTTAGCTCTCAATGCCAATGCCTTTTGGGATGCCAACAAGCACAAGCTCAAGGGATCCAAGTTCAAGTCATCTCCAAGGAAGGGTGGTGACTCTAAAGTGAGGCATTGCTACAATTGTGGAGGAATCAAGCACTTCATTGCCGAATGTCTTTATGAGAACAAGGAGGACAATGGAGGCCGGCTCATCCCGAAGCGCCGGTCATCCAAGTTCTCCTCTTCCAAGAAGCATGGGAACAAGGACGACAAGAAGAAAGGAGAAAGAGTGTTAGTGGTACATGAGGAGTATGACTCCGGGACCGATGATGATGACTCCGAAGATGAAGAGAATGGAGAATTGCCGCCATTGATATTGTCTCCACTCCACCTACATCCCTCTTCAACTCACTAAATGAGAACGCCATCATCACCAACCACAAGTGTCTCATGGCCAAGGCCACGGAGGTAACATCATCACCTACTCCTTCATCATCTCAATCCAATTCTACTTCTATGGATGATGTGAGTAGTCTTAAGATTAAGAAAGAACTAGTTTTTGTGATGAATTTATTGCTAACATGAAGGGGCAAACCAAGGTATACATTGAGACACTAATATGTCAATTAGGTGATGCCCATGACACTATCAAGGAGAAGGAGGAGTTTGAAAGATTAGCCGCCGATGATATTGGCTCTCTATCAATTGAGCTCGAAGAAGAGCAAAACTTGAGAGCTTCTTTAGAGGAGAAATTATTGGGACTAGAAGAGTCTCATAATCTAAACTTGTCTAAACTCACTAAAGAACGTGACCATGCTCTTGCTATGGTCAAGTTGCTTAAAAAGGAGAAAGTTGAATTTGACGTTGGTCATAATGATTTTCGTGAGAAGTTTGAGAAGCTTGAAGAAGCCTACAAGGTTTTGGAAGGCAAATTCTCTAGTCTCACCAAGATCCGTGAGCAACTTCAAATTCAACTAACTATTGAACAATCTAAAGTCCCACCAATGCAAGTTATTGAAGTTCCTTGTTCTTCTAACCCCATATGTGATCATAGTGATATCATTGAGGAGAACATTAGGTTGAAGGCCGAACTTGCCAAGGGCCTTGCCACTTGCATTCAAGGAGAAAAGAATCTCAATGATCTCTTGAGTAATCAACGAATGAACAAGGGTAAGGAAGGTCTCGGATTTGTTGCCGAGTCCTCTAAAAAGAGGGATCTCAGATTGGTGGCCGAGCCCTTAAAGAAGAAGAAGAAGAAGAGCAAGAAGAACAACAACAAGAAGAAGAAGCCTGCTGCTGCTGCTCCCACTCCTCATGTTCCTTTTGACATTTGTTACACAGAGGAGGAGTGGGAGGAGCTCAAGGGAAAGGAGGAGAAGGTCGAAGTGATCGGAGTCTCTGGGTCAAAGGTTCCGGAGTCTCTGGCTGGTTCATCTAGCCCGGAGTCTCCGGCCCCCAAGGCCAGAGTCTCCGGCCCTACTCACAATGACTTTGCAGGAAAATATAACCCTCATTATGTTCTTCTTAGGGATTATTATGGTGATGTCTATGCTAAATATGTTGGTCCCTATGATGGTTACATTGAATATGCTATTTGGGTATCTAAGATTCTTGTGACTAACAAAAGAGGACCCATCCAAAAATGGGGACCTAAATCCAAGAATTGATCTCTTGTAGGACATTGCTTCCGGAGGAGAAAAATGGATTATTGATAGTGGTGCCACAAGCCACATGACCGGAAGCAAAAAAATATTGTGGAAGATCTAAGGCCAAATACTTCAAATGTCACGGTCTCATATGGTGACAAGTCATCCTCTAAGGTACTTGGTTTTGGTAAGGTGGTGATCACTCCGGACGTGTCCCTAGTGAATATCATGCTTGTCGAAACCATTGGTTATAATTTACTTTCCATTTGTCAACTTGCTACTATGGGCTATGCCACATATTTTGATGTTGACATTGTGGTCATCATGTGGAGTAAGTCTCTCAAGGTTGCCTTTGTTGGGTATGTCGAAAATGGCTTGTATGTGGTGGACTTCTCGGAGAAACCCACTACGGCCGTGATATGCCTATTTGCTAAGGCCGACGTGGGATGGCTTTGGCATTGCCGGTTAGCCCACGTCAATATGAGAGCTTTGCAAATTTTCTACACCGGTGGCCACATACTCGGACTAAAGGATGTTTCTTTTGCCAAAGATCGTGTTTGTAGGGCTTGTATTGAAGGGAAGATGCATGAAACAAGCCATCCAAGCAAGACTATTATCTCTTCCAAGAGGTGCTTGGAGCTCCTTCACATGGATCTCTTTGGACCTCCCACTTATGCAAGTCTTGGTGGCAAGAAGTATTGCTTGGTGATTGTCGATGACTATTCAAGATACACTTGGGTTTATTTCTTTGAGTTCAAGAGTGAGACCCAACAAACCGTCAAAGACTTTGCCACCGAAGTTGAGCGTCAATTCAATACCACCATATTGACTATAAGAAGTGACAATGGCACCGAGTTCAAGAACTACTCTCTAAATGAGTTTCTTAGTGATGCGGGTATCAAACATCAATATTCCGCTGCATATACCCTGCAACAAAATGGAGTTGCCGAGAGGAAGAACCGGACTCTTATGGATGCGGCAAGAACTATGTTGGCGGAGTTCAAGTCTCCATACAACTTTTGGGCTGAAGCTATTAATACCGCATGCCATGCCACCAACCGGCTTTATCTCCGCAAGAACTTGAACAAGACTCCCTATGAAATACTTACCGGGCAAAAGCCCAACATCATGTACTTCTGGGTATTTGGTTGTAAGTGCTTCTATCTCAAGAAAGGTGTTCGGTTGTCAAAATTTGATTCTAAAGCTTTAGAGGGTATCTTTGTTGGTTACTCCTCAGACTCACATTCCTATAGGATCTATAGCAAGTCAACCTTGCATGTTATAGAGACTTGTAATGTGAGGTTCGATGAAGATAATGGTTCCTTTGTGGGACAAAGTGGTGTTCGTGATGTAGGTGACGAAATTCCTCCCCAAGCCATAAGAAGAATGGGTGTCGGATTCTTCCGGCCCATTGAGGGACATGATACGTCTCAAACGTATCTATAATTTTTGATGCTCCATGCTTGTTTTTACACCATTTGCCCAATGTTTCATTACACGTAGTGGCACTTTTATGCATTTTCCGGAACTAACCTATTGACAAGATGCCACAGTGCCAGTTCCCTGTTTTATGCTGTTTTTATGTTTCAGAAAAGCTACACAGGAAATATTCTCGAAATTGGACGAAACAAAAGCCAGAAGTTTTATTTTTCCCGGAAGCTTCCCGAAGACCGAAAGAGAGCCGAAGGAGGGCCAGAGGCCGCCCTCACACATGAGGAGCCCCTGGCTGCCCCCTGACGACGCCCCTTCGCCTATAAGAAGCCTCGGGACGGAAAACCCTAGGGGAGTCGACGAAATTTCCAGAACAGTTCCGTAGCTCCGCTGCCGCCGCCGACGAATTTTGGGGGACAGAAGTCTCTGTTCCGGCACCCTGTCGGGACGGAGAAGTGCCCCCGGAGCCATCTCCATCGGTCTCCATCGCCGTCTCCGCCATCTCCATCGACCTCACCGCCATCTCCATCAACCTTGTTGTCTCCTATGATGAGGAGGGAGTAGTTCACCCCCGAGGCTGAGGGCTCTACCGGTAGCTATGTGGTTCACCTCTCTCTCCCATGATGTGATCTTTATGTGATTGTGAGCTTTGTATCATGTTGAACAAGTAGATGTTACTCTTCTTCATTATGTGTACTCTAGTGTGTTATTAAAGTAATCTATTCCTCCTGCCATGGTGTAACGGTGACAGTGCGTGCATCATGGTGGTACTTGGTCTAGGCTATGATTGTGATCTTTTATGGATTATGAGAATAATTATCACTATGATAGTATTGAAGTGATCTATTCCTCCTTTCATGGTGTAATGTTGACAGTGTGTGCACCGTGTTAGTACTTGGTCTAAGTTGCAATAATATCTATCTTGAGTTGTGATTTGATTTGGATATCTCTATGAGTGGTGTTTGTCAAGTACTTGATGAACTTTGAGGAGTGCTTCGTAGCCCTACGCAATGATTAGTGTTATTCAATAGGAGAGTAATTCAGAGTACCATAGTGAAGAGAAGTTATCTATTGGTTCAATTATGTTATATTTGTTGGGAGTGTGTCCACTAGTAAAAGTATGATCCCTAGGCCTTGTTTCCAAGCATTGCACACCGTTTACTTCCTGTTTTGTTACATGTTTGCTCGCAGCGATATTTATTTCAGAACACATTTGCTACTTATAATCATCACAACTACTTGTATTTCACTATCTCTTCGCCGAACTAGTGCACATATACATCTGACAAGTGTATTGGGTGTGTTGGGGACACAAGAGACTTTCTGTATCATAATTGCAGGGTTGCTTGAGAGGGATAGCTTTCACCTCTTCCTCCCTGAGTTCGATAAACCTTGGGTGATCCACTTAAGGGAAACTTGCTGCTGCTCTACAAACCTCTGCACTTGGAGGCCCAACACTGTCTACAAGAACAGAAGCGTGTGTAGACATCAAGCTCTTTTCTGGCGCCGTTGCCGGGGAGGTAAGGTAAAAGGTACTCACATCTTTTGGTTACTAAGTCTTTAAGTTGCTAGTGAGTGCTCGAAGTTATTTCCTTTAGATTCTGCAATTACATCTTTTTGTTTCTTGTTTTTATTTTCACTAGTTAGGCTTAATGGAAAACAAAGAGTTTTGTAGTCTTTTTCCTGAGTTTAGATATGAAGTGTTTGAAGAGAAAATTGAAAAACCTTTGGAGCTTAATTTGCATGCTAATAGTGTTGTTAGTATGAATGCTTTGAACATCGTTGTTGCTAATGCTATAGAAAAGTCTAAGCTTGGGGAAGCTGGTTTTGTTAAGCATGATATTTTTTGTTCCCCAGCTTTAGTGGAGATAGTTTGCTATGATGATATGTTTGATGAATATGCTTTGGGACATAGTAGTTCTCTAGCTTGTGATGATACTAAACCTCTAGTTTATGATGGTTATGATGATGAGTATAATATTTTCAGTTCACCTACTTTTGAGGAGAAAATTAGTTATGATTACAATATGCCTCCTATTTATGATGATTATGGTGATGAGAATAATTATTCTGTTGAATCTGCTCCTACTACTATTGTTCCTGTGGTGAGTATTAATTCTTTTATGCATGTGGCTCATGATAAAGATGCTTTATGTGATAGTTATATTGTTAGTTCTATTCATGATGCTACTGAAAGTTATTATGAGAGAGGGAAACATGGTTTGATGGATCTCAACAATATTGAGTTTCCCCTCTTTATGTTGCAATTCTTGAAGTTGTACTTGTTTTGCCTTCCTATGCTTTTTGCTTTGCGCTTTCATGACTTGTCTCTTTACAAGACTATTTTTCATAGGAAGTGGTTTAGATTTAAATGTGTTCCATATTTGCTTTTTGATGCTCTCTTTTTCTTTAAGTTTTTATATAGCACCTTTGCCTCAAGCTCTCATATGGCGCCCACATGAGCATCTTTGCAAATTACTGCGCCTAGCTCAAAGGCGTTAAAGAAAAGCACTCTTGGGAGATAACCCATTGTTTATTTTCAGTAATTTTTCTTTTATTTGAGTCTTGGAAGTTATTACTACTGTAATAACCGCTCCTTATCCTTTTTATTTCATTTTTGTGCCAAAAGAAGCCTCTAATTTGAGTGAGGTAAGATTTGAGGATGTTGCTGTCCTGAAACTGTTTTCGGTGCTGCACCGTAAAAATTCGTGAAATTTCTCTGTATATCTTTTGGACCTGCGATTTCTTGTGCATATGCCCCAGGGTATATCCAAACTTTCATTAGTTGAACACTTTTTGATTTGAGCAACAGAAAACCCCTTAAAAATTTGACCTTTGTCAGCTGTTCTGTTTTGACAGATTTCTGCCAATATTTGTGTTTGCCGCTTTATCGCTTTCTTTTGAGTTCTTTTGATCACGGAACTTTTGGGGAAGTTGCTACAGTAGTATATACTTAATATGTGGTGGTTTTAGGTTGAAACCTGAAGCAAAAAGAGGTTGATTATATGTTATGCTACACTAATGTTGCTAATAGATTTGTGTTTAGTTTTGTATGTAGGAAGTTTTCAAGTGTAGGGATTGGAGAATGATGAGATGAGTTGAAGAATGGACAAAAGCTCAAGCTTGGGGATGCCCATGCATTACCCCAAGAAATATCCAAGAAGTACAAGCGTCAAAGCTTGGGGATGCCCCCGAGGCACCCCTTCTTCATCGGCAAAAATCAGGTCACCTTTCAAGACACTATATTTTTATTGCTTCATGCACTATGTGTTTTTCTTGGAGCGTCAGTTGTTTTTGTTTTCAGTATTAGTTTTGTTTAGTTTGCTGCAATAAATGGTTAGATCACATCATGTTTCTTTTGGAGGAGATGAACTCGTTTTCATTGCCAAGAACGCTCTAGTTTTCACTCTTATCGTTCACCGAGTGTTCTTCTTTTTCTGCTACTGCGTTTAGCTTTCGATTTTCGCCTTGATTTGCGTTCAGATCTTGTTATATCTTTTCATCAAGGTGTATTTTTGCCTCTGGTCTTTATTGGTTTTTATCAAAAGAGGTGTTTATAAAAAGTTCGAATGGTGTTGGAAAAGAGAAAAAGCTTTATGCAAAAAAGTGGTACAAGAAGGAGCTTGTGTAGACTGCGGCCTAGGCTTTTTCATGTCATGCTTGATGTCTTTTTGATAGTATGCTTAGTGGTTTTGCTGTAGCATGACTTGTCTCAAATAACTGAGATTGCTTAATGAGCCTTTGGAAAAATCATGCGTTGTTTTTATTGTATGGAAGCATTATTTTGGTTTTCTCCTTGATGCTTTATTTGGGTTGACTTGGCGCATGCTCACAAATGTTAGACTCTCACAAAGTCGCCAATTGCCTCTATGATCATTTAGTTTTTGACTTTTGATGCCATCTTATGCTTCTTTTAATGTTGCTTTGTCGCTTTGCATGATTATGGCCATTATTGCTCTCTTAGTTGGTCGCTCGCAGTCTTTTGCTAGCCCTCATTTTGTACTGATTATGAGCTCTACTCGTGCATCCAACTCCCAAAAACCAAGTTTGCCATTGTGTCCACTATAAATTCCTATGCATGGTATTTGTAAGCCATTCCAAGTAAATTTTCATGTGCTACCTTTCAAAAAACCTTCAAAACACTTCTCGTTTTGTGACACTATTTTCAGCTCATGGGGACGTAGTGGTCGGATTTGCTATCTTCCATATTGTCTTATTCCAAAAAGAAAAAAAAGAAAAAAAAGAAAAGAAAAAAGGCACTCTTCCATGGAATGTGAATATTGGTGGGCACCCGATGGAATCGGTTAGCCATGGTTTATGAAAGGAAAAAAAGGTGGGGAGGAGTGCCAAGCTTTATAAAAGAGCACAAAAGTGCCAATCTCTCTCTCAAAAACTTGCTTCATTTTTGTATGGAAGATAGTAAGAACTGAAGGAAATATGCCCTAGAGGCAATAATAATATTGTTATTATCATATTTCTTGTTCATGATAATGTTTATACTCCATGCTATATTTGTATTAAGCGGAAACATTAATACTTGTGTGGTTTATGAACAACACCGTGTCCCTAGTACGCCTCTATGGACTAGCTCATTGATTAATGATGGTTAAGGTTTCCTAACCATAGACATGAGTTGTCAATTAATAATGAGATCATGTCATTAGGAGAATGATGTGATGGACAGACCCAAATAAAGCAGAGCAATTAGATCGTGTCATCGTGTTCATCTTTGCGAAGCTTTTTCCTATGTCAAGTATTGTATTCCTTAGACCATGAGATAATACAACTCCCTGGTATCGGAAGAAAGCTTTGAGGTCATCAAACGTCATCCTATGTGAGGGTGATCATAAAGGTGTCTCTCAGGTGATCGGAAAGTACTTGTTGGGTTGTATGTATCAAGATGGAATTTGTCCCTCCCAAGTCGGAGAGATATACTTTGGGCCCACTCGGTAATCGATATCAACACTGCTTGCAAGCATGTGAATAAGGAGTTAATCATGAAGTGATATTGGATTACAGAACGAGTAAAGTACTTGCTGTGAACGAGATTGAACTAGGTATGGCGATACCGACGATCGAATCTCGGGAAAGTAAAATATCGCGTGACAAAGGGAATACATATACGGGATTAATTGAATCCTGACATCGTGGTTCATCCGATATGATCATCGATGAATATGTGGGAGTCAATATGGGTTTCCAGATCCCGCTGTTGATTATTGATAGAAGATCATGTCTGCATATTCTCCAACCCGTAGGGTCACACACTTAACGTGCATCGATGCTAGGATAGAATGGATAATTGGTTTATGAGTTTTTGTTCGGAGTCTCGGATGAGATCCAGGACATCACGAGAGGTTCCGGAATGGTCCGGAGAATAAGATTCATATAAAGGAAAGCAATTTTTGGATTCCAGAATCGTTTCGGAGTTTATCGGTATTGTACCGGAAGGTTCTAGAAGGTTCCGGAGTGGGACCAACATGGGCCCACTTGTCGAAGGCCTGCATGGGCCTAAGGGGAAGTGTCCTGGCCACTTTGGGCCAGGTGCACAAGGCCCCTAAGGCCCAGCCGGCCAGCCCTTAGGGGAAACCCTAAGGGAACCTTCCAGAAGAGGGGGGGGGGAAGACTTGCCCCCCACTCTTCCCCCTAGGCCGCCGCCCTAGGGCTTGGAGGAGGGGCCAAGGCAGCCGGCCAGCCCCCCATATAAGGGGGGGCAGGGGCGCAGCCCCCTCCCACTCCAACCCTAGCCGCCGGCCAACTGCTGCCCTTCCACCTCTCTCTCTCGCGACTGTGCGTAGGCGAAGCCCTGCCGCAGAAACTCTCCACCATAAGCACCACACCGTTGTGCTGCAGATCCAATCTATCTCTCCACCATACTTGCTGGACCAAGGAAGGAGGAGACGTCATTGCACCGTATGTGTGCATCTCTCGGAGGCGCCGCCACTTGCGGCGTAGGATCGGATCGGATCGCGGGGAGGAGACGGCTAGTACGACTACATCATCCATGTTCTATTGAACATTTCTGCTGTGTGATTTCTTCAAGGGTATGAAGATTTCATCTATCTCTCTCGTTGATTACATCTCCTAGATTAGATCTTGGCTTTCTTGTTTGCATCCGTAGGAAAAATTTTGATTTACTATGCTGCGAAACCCTTCAGTGGTATCAGAGCTAGATCTATGCGTAGATGTGTTTCACGAGTAGAACGCGACATGCTTGTTGCGGGCGTTGATGTTTTCTGTTGCAAACCTCTTTGTTTTGTATTTCTTATGGCACGGCATAGTGAGATCGAAGCGGTCCAGGCCAACTTTACGCGACCTCGTTCGCGAGACCGGCTCCGTACTTGACGTGTGGCTTGTTCCATACATGCGGCTGGTGGATGCCAGTTTCTCTCACTATAGTAGTCATGAGATTTACAACGGATGTTAGCAACCATAATATCACCGTTGTGGCTTTTTGTAGGTAAGAATCGTTCTTAACTTGCTACTCCCATAAGCCACGTAAAACATGCAACAACAAAGTAAAGGCGTCTAACTTGTTTTTGCAGGGAGTGTTTTGTGATATGGTATGGCCACAAGATGTGATGTGATATATGTGATGTATGCAATGATCATGTTTTGTAATCTTTCACGACTTGCATGTCGATGAGTTCACAACCGGCAGGAGCCATATGGTTGTCTTTATAATTGTGTATGACCTGCGTGTCAACTTCTTATATGCCATGTAATAGCTTTACTTTATCGCTAAGTAGTTAGCAATAGTTGTAGTTGCTATTCGTGGTGGATGCAATCATGGTGGAGTGATAGAGATCATGCCGGCGCGCACAAGATGGAGATCATTGCGCGGAGATTGGCTATACCATGTCACATAAAATTATATGCATGTGATGTTTATCCTTTTATGTATCTTATTATGCTTAGATCGCGATGGTAGCATTTTAAGATGATTCCTCACTTAAAGATCAAGAAAAAAATTGTGTTCTCCCCATGTATGCACCGTTGCGAAAGTTCGTCGTTTTGAAGCATCTCGTGATGATCGGGTGCTATAAACTCTACGTTCACATACAACGGGTGCAAGCCAGTATTTGCACATGCGGAGATACTTGGGTTTGACTTGACGAGCCTAGCATGTATAGACATGGCCTCGGAACACACGGACCGAAAGGTCAAGCATGAGTCATATGGATGATATGATCAACATGTTGATATTCACCATTAAAGCTACATCATTCACGTGATGATCGGTCTCGGTGTAGTGAATTTGGATCATGCTTCACTAAACAACTTTGAGGGATGTTGAATTTAGTGGGAGTTCATTAGTAATTTGATTAACTTGAACTAATTATCTTGAACTAAATCTTGTTGTATTTGCATAAGTCGTTGTAGTCTTTGGCACCGTTTCCCACCGACACTTAGCTTAATTGAGTTAAAAGAACTATTGAATTCTGGATAATCACTTTTTGGTCTAGTGCCGTTTAGTTAGAATGTCAAGACTAAAGATTAAGTCCTATTGCAAACTTTAGCAAACCTTGCTTGCTCCATACGATTTAATAAATTGTATTAATCTAAGAGCAACGATTCAAGTTTAGTATCTAAAGATCATATGTTTGCCTTCATGATAAATTGATCTTCAAAATTGTTTGAGAATCAAAGTGATCATCGAGCTGAAAGAATTGTTTCAGAAACTAATAAGAAGTGAAAGATATTTGATATCTAAGACTTTGATTGTTTGCAAAATGATGAAGTATAATTTAGTAAAAGAACATATGCTCATATTGTATGACTATATGCGAAGATTGAAGATGCTAGGCGTCCCGATCACCCAAAAGTTTGGGAACTAATATTATACTTGCATTCATCCTTATAAGCTATAGTAGTTTCATCATGAAAGATGTCATGATAGGACGAATGAAAAGGTATCGGCTAAATTGTTTTGCTATACCAAAAGAATACTAAAGAATGGAATCTGAAAGAATACCAATCATATGATGATGGCGATCCACTTCAAAGTGCAAAATCCAAGGCTATTAGTATTTGACTAAAAATCCTTTGGACTATGTGTCAAATGATTGACGCCACTATTGATGTCGATAGATTCTTCTAAAAAGAGAGGAAATGCTAAATAGGATCTGCAAAATTATTTGGTAAAAAAAGGAAAAGACTGGAATTGTCCAGCTCAGGTATATAAATGATATACATGTTATAGATAAATTCTTTTGCTCGTTAACAATGTAATTCTTGGGTATTCGATACTGATTTGTTGGTATGAAATGTCATACAAAGCAACACAATATTAGAAGTACAATGGCCTAAGTAACTAGTAAAAGAATATGGTAATGATGCATGTCGAGATACAAATAAAAGTGTTATTGTGCTTCTCGTCGGCATAAAACCTAGCCTTCTAGATATGTTAAGAACTTAATAATTGTTATTTTGTTCTAGTATTATGAGAGCAATGGTTGTTCAAATTATTACCGTCTTCCATAATCGATGGATAGATTATTATTATCTTGTTGGTGAAATAGATATTTATAACACTAATGCTAAAGGTCGCAAGACAAAACAAATTTCACTTATATGTGACACCACCGTTTAAGTCATATTGGAAACAAAACATGAAAGAAATTCTATATTGATAGATTTTCGAGTCATTTAATTTTGAATTGATTGACGCTTGTGAGACTTTTCCTAAAGATGATTAAACTCCATTCATGGGCCATAGAAAGAACAAGCGACTAACTACATGGAGATCGTACATGTTGATGTATGTAGTTCATATGTGAAGTCGAGTGTGGTGTATTTTCTATTTCATCAATGACTCGAATAGATGTACGGTATATCTACTTGATGAGATAGAAGTATGAAATTGTTCAATTTATGAAGTGAAAATTGTTGTAACAAGAATATTCAAGTTGTATGATTAGATCATAAAGAAGAATATTTGAGTTACAAGTTTAGCAAACATCTAAGAGTTAGAGGAATTGTTCCACAAACTTGCATCGTGATAAACACCATAGTAGTATGGAGTTTTCGATGGATGTAATCAAACCTTGTTTGACATGGTTAGATCAATGATGAAATAAACTACCAATATAATTTGTGGATTATGCTTTAGAGACTACCGCTTTTCACTGAATAGAGTGCCATCATAATCTACCGAAATGACACCATACAAGTTATAGTTGTCTTTTCTAGAATTTTGGTATGCAAGGCATATATGTAAAATGTTTATAACCAAAATCGGATTAGTAAGTCTTTGTAGGTTATCCCAAAGAATGTCGATGGGTATTCCTTCTATTATGAACCCAAACACATAGTGATTGTCACTAAAAGAAGTGAATTTCTTATGAAGGAGTTTCTCGCGAAAGGTTTAAGTGGGAGGAAGATAGAACTTGATGAGGTTGTTGAATCTGAGCAAGATGATAAGAGTAGCGCAGCACCAGAAAATGTTCTGGAAGCGGCAACTACATTCATAGCTCACGCGTCTACAATATGTTGTAGTCACAACATCGAAGTTCCTATTTAACCAAGTTGGTCGTAATCAAATAGTAAGATTTAAGGACGGGATATTATTAGATAATAGTAACCAACAATATACAAAGAAGCGGTGATGGGCCCTGACTTCGTCACATGAATTATTCTAGCAACAATTACATATTGAGATATGATAGTTGAATAAACGAAACAATGTTCCTCTATCGGAATGCACACCAAGGACGTGTACCTGACATGACCCAATGGGTTTTGTTGATTCAAAGGTTGCTAGATATGTATGCAAACTTCTATGGTAGAAGTAAGCATAGCGAAGTTGGAATCTTCAATGATGAAAATGTTAAAGTGTTAATTTCATCAAGATATTTGAAGATGCTTGTATTACAAGAAAGTAAGTGGGAGCACTCAGACATATTTCTAATACTTTATGTGGACGACATATCGTTTATTAGAAATAATGTGTTTTTCTTGATATTGTTAAGTTTTCATTAAAATTAGTTTTTGATGAAAGACTTAGGTAAAACCAGAATATTAAGCATCAATGTCTATACAGATAGATTGAGGCGTT
This sequence comes from Dactylis glomerata, assembly GCA_007115705.1. Lineage (NCBI taxonomy): Eukaryota > Viridiplantae > Streptophyta > Magnoliopsida > Poales > Poaceae > Dactylis > Dactylis glomerata. The sequence goes on from QXEO01000734.1 coordinate 12,637,259, forward strand.
AATATAGTTTTACCAGAATACATAGATGAAATATTGAATTTGTTCAATATGGAAACAATAAGAACGGTTCTTGTTGCATGGAAGAGGTTGGAGCAAGAATCAATTGTTTTGACACTTGATGAATGAAACCACAAGAATGATTTTATCAATTTTGCATACCGTGATATGTAGATCCAGATGTGTCCAATACTCTAAAGGTTATAGCATTCATATGATGATCGTTGGACAATAGTAAAGATATTCTTATGCACTTTCGAAGAAGTAAGAATATGTTCTGTATGCAGAAGTGACAAATGGTTCATTGCAATGAGTTACATTGGCTTTGTCACACATACAAGTAAAATTTTATCTCAATTTTAAGCCATTTGTTTTGAGTTAGAAGGTGGCATAATAAGATGGAAGAAAGTTCCATGATGACTTGGATGAGTTCCAATGTTAATATTGTGGCGGACACTGCAACGAGGGCTAAGTATATAATCGCTTTAGAAGCGGCATAAAAGATGCAAAGTAGATAGTGATAATCCAACTTATTTGTGGCACTGTCGTCTAGGTCATATTGGCGTAAAACGCATGAAGAAACTCCATTCTGATGGACTTTTGGAGTCTCTTGATTTTGAATCATTTGACACGTGCAAGCCATGCCTCATGGGCAAGATGATCAAAAACCTGTTCTCCGGAATAATGGAGCGAGCAACAGACTTATTGGAAATCATACATACCGATGTGTGTGGACCAATGAGTATTTCGACGCATGGTGGATATCGCTATTTTTCTAAGTGTGCTAGTACTATGTAGTTCTATTGTATGACAATAGTGACAACATAGTCTCGGCCAAGATACAAAGGTCTCACCAGAAGACCAAGTTTATACGATGCCATCTCATGTCAAGATGAGTAATGCGTGATGACGCAAAAGATATGCAAATACAAACGGACCTGAAAGTGTCAGACCCGTAGATAAGGTTTACCACGTGCAACGCGTATGAGTAACACCGGAATGCCATAGGTGTTGAATGCGCAAGTATTGACTAGATTATTGACTCTAGTGCAAGTGGGAGACTGAAGGAAATATGCCCTAGAGGCAATAATAATATTGTTATTATCATATTTCTTGTTCATGATAATTTTTATACTCCATGCTATATTTGTATTAAGCGGAAACATTAATACTTGTGTGGTTTATGAACAACACCGTGTCCCTAGTACGCCTCTATGGACTAGCTCATTGATTAATGATGGTTAAGGTTTCCTAACCATAGACATGAGTTGTCAATTAATAATGAGATCATGTCATTAGGAGAATGATGTGATGGACAGACCCAAATAAAGCAGAGCAATTAGATCGTGTCATCGTGTTCATCTTTGCGAAGCTTTTTCCTATGTCAAGTATTGTATTCCTTAGACCATGAGATAATACAACTCCCTGGTATCGAAAGAAAGCTTTGAGGTCATCAAACGTCATCCTATGTGAGGGTGATCATAAAGGTGTCTCTCAGGTGACCGGAAAGTACTTGTTGGGTTGTATGTATCAAGATGGAATTTGTCCCTCCCAAGTCGGAGAGATATACTTCGGGCCCACTCGGTAATCGATATCAACACCGCTTGCAAGCATGTGATTAAGGAGTTAATCACGAAGTGATATCGGATTACGGAACGAGTAAAGTACTTGCTGTGAACGAGATTGAACTAGGTATGGCGATACCGACGATCGAATCTCGGGCAAGTAAAATATCGCGTGACAAAGGGAATACATATACGGGATTAATTGAATCCTGACATCGTGGTTCATCCGATATGATCATCGATGAATATGTGGGAGTCAATATGGGTTTCCAGATCCCGCTGTTGATTATTGATAGAAGATCATGTCTGCATATTCTCGAACCCGTAGGGTCACACACTTAACGTGCATCGACGCTAGGATAGAATGGATAATTGGTTTATGAGTTTTTGTTCGGAGTCTCGGATGAGATCCAGGACATCACGAGAGGTTCCGGAATGGTCCAGAGAATAAGATTCATATAAAGGAAAGCAGTTTTTGGATTCCGGAATCGTTTCGGAGTTTATCGGTATTGTACCAGAAGGTTCTAGAAGGTTCCAGAGTGGGACCAACATGGGCCCACTTGTCAGAGGCCTGCATGGGCCTAAGGGGAAGTGTCCTGGCCACTTTGGGCCAGGTGCATAAGGCCCCTAAGGCCCAGCCGGCCAGCCCTTTGGGGAAACCCTAAGGGAACCTTCCAGAAGAGGGGGGGAAGACTTGCCCCCCACTCTTCCCCCTAGGCCGCCGCCCTAGGGCTTGGAGGAGGGGCCAAGGCAGCCGGCCAGCCCCCCATATAAGGGGGGCAGGGGCGCAGCCCCCTCCCACTCCAACCCTAGCCGCCGGCCAACTGCTGCCCCTCCACCTCTCTCTCTCGCGACTGTGCGTAGGCAAAGCCCTGCCGCAGAAACTCTCCACCATAAGCACCACGCCGTCGTGCTGCAGATCCAATCTATCTCTCCACCATACTTGCTGGACCAAGGAAGGAGGAGACGTCGCTGCACCGTACGTGTGCATCTCTCGGAGGCGCCGCCACTTGCGGCGTAGGATCGGATCGGATCGCGGGGAGGAGACGGCTAGTACGACTACATCATCCACGTTCTGTTGAACGTTTCCGCTGTGCGATTTCTTCAAGGGTATGAAGATCTCATCTATCTCTCTCGTTGATTACATCTCCTAGATTAGATCTTGGCTTTCTTGTTCGCATCCGTAGGAAATTTTTTGATTTACTATGCTGCGAAACCCTTCAAGAACCCCATTGCCAGTCGTTGACAAAGACAACCACCTCTCAAAATCCAATTTTTATCTCTGTTTTACAAATGAAAAGCTCTAGCACATGTTTAATCACTGCTTCCCTCTGCGAAAGGCCTTTCTTTTACTTTTATGATTGAGTCACCACCTTCTATCTTTATGCACCATTAAGAGAGCATAGTTGTTATTCTGAGTATAATGTGCATTGTCCCAAAGTTTATCATTGATTGATTCATGACTTTGGTTTCACTTGTTCCTAAATTATTTGTATCTAGTCGCCCTCTTAAACTTGAAGGTGTCCTATGCATTTATGTTTTGCTCTCCATGAAGGACAAGCTGAAAACCATTTGTATGTTTTTCCTTATGATTTGAACACACGTTTGACTTTCATTGTTTCATTATTCATGATCTTTTGTTTATGTTCATTTTCATGTTATAACATCGTTTCTAAGTTTCTTATTGTCAAGATTATATCTTTCATGCCCATGTTTAAGTTCTTATGATCCCAGCTCACAATGCTCACATACATGATCAAGATTGTGTAGGTGCATGTCACCTCAAAAATTATTTCTTTTGTTATCACTTACCTACTCGAAGACGAGCAGGAGTTAAGCTTGGGGATGCTGATACGTCTCAAACGTATCTATAATTTTTGATGCTCCATGCTTGTTTTTACACCATTTGCCCAATGTTTCGTTACACTTAGTGGCACTTTTATGCATTTTCCGGAACTAACCTATTGACAAGATGCCACAGTGCCAGTTCCCTGTTTTCTGCTGTTTTTGTGTTTTAGAAAAGCTACACAGGAAATATTCTCGGAATTGGACGAAACAAAAGCCAGAAGTCTTATTTTTCCCGGAAGCTTCCCGAAGACCGAAAGAGAGCCGGAGGGGGGCCAGAGGCCGCCCTCACACATAGGCGGCGCGGCCTAGGCCCTGGCCGCGCCACCCTGGTGTGAGGAGCCCCTGGCTGCCCCCTGACGACGCCCCTTCGCCTATAAGAAGCCTCGGGACGGAAAACCCTAAAAGTGTCGGCAATTTTCCAGAAACAGTTCCGTAGCTCCGCCACCGCCGTCGACGAATTTCGGGGGACAGAAGTCTCTGTTTCGGCACCCTGCCGGGACGGGGAAGTGCCCCCGGAGCCATCTCCATCGGTCTCCATCACCGTCTCCGCCATCTCCATCGACCTCACCGCCATCTCCATCAACCTTGCTGTCTCCTATGATGAGGAGGGAGTAGTTCACCCCCGAGGCTGAGGGCTCTACCGGTAGCTATGTGGTTCACCTCTCTCTCCCATGATGTGATCTTTATGTGATCGTGAGCTTTGTATCATGTTGAACAAGTAGATGTTACTCTTCTTCATTATGTGTACTCTAGTGTGTTATTAAAGTAATCTATTCCTCCTGCCATGGTGTAACGGTGACAGTGCGTGCATCATGGTGGTACTTGGTCTAGGCTACGATTGTGATCTTTTATGGATTATGAGAATAATTATCACTATGATAGTATTGAAGTGATCTATTCCTCCTTTCATGGTGTAATGTTGACAGTGTGTGCACCATGTTAGTACTTGGTCTAAGTTGCAATAATATCTATCTTGAGTTGTGATTTGATTTGGATATCTCTATGAGTGGTGTTTGTCAAGTACTTGATGAACTTTGAGGAGTGCTTCGTAGCCCTATGCAATGATTAGTGTTATTCAATAGGAGAGTAATTCAGAGTACCATAGTGAAGAGAAGTTATCTATTGGTTCAATTATGTTATATTTGTTGCGAGTGTGTCCACTAGTGAAAGTATGATCCCTAGGCCTTGTTTCCAAGCATTGCACACCGTTTACTTCCTATTTTGTTACATGTTTGCTCACAGCGATATTTATTTCAGAACACATTTGCTACTTATAATCATCACAACTACTTGTATATCTCTATCTCTTCGCCGAACTAGTGCACCTATACATCTGACAAGTGTATTGGGTGTGTTGGGGACACAAGAGACTTTCTGTATCGTAATTGCAGGGTTGCTTGAGAGGGATAGCTTTCACCTCTTCCTCCCTGAGTTCGATAAACCTTGGGTGATCCACTTAAGGGAAACTTGCTGCTGCTCTACAAACCTCTGCACTTGGAGGCCCAACACTGTCTACAAGAACAGAAGCGTGTGTAGACATCAGGACACATTTTTGCCGAAGGAGAAGGACAATGCTCTACACAAGTGGATCCTTCACCTGCTGAACATCCACAGGACATTGACCAAAGACAAGTTGCACACCCTCAACCTGAAGATCACTCCATCGAGCAATCTTGCCCGGAGTCTCCGGCCCCTGTGGTCCGGAGTCTCTGGCCTATACCAGAGTCTCCGGTGTTGGATTCCGGAGTCTCGGGGGGTGATCAAGGCCCTGATGAAGATCTATCTGATTTCCATGGTTACGGGACACTTGATGATCAAGGCAATCCAACTGGTCAAGGTGAGGACCAGAATAGCGATCATGAAGGTGATCAAGTAGTCTCTCAAGAATCTCCTCTTGAGGCTCGCACTCGCCGTGAGAAGAAGCTTGAGTCCATACTCCAACGAAGAAGCATATCCTTGGAAAATATTGTTGGGAGTGTTCGTAAAGGTGTCTCTACAAGGAGGCAACTTTCTAACTTTAGCTCTCATCATGCTTTTGTCTCTTGTGTAGAACCCAAGAAAGTTTATGAGGCGCTTGAGGATCCGGATTGGCTTAATGCCATGCATGAGGAACTCAACAACTTCGAGCGCAACAAAGTTTGGACTCTAGTAGAAAGACCCAAAGATTGCCGTAATGTCATTGGGACCAAGTGGATCTTCAAGAACAAGCAAGATGCAAATGGCATTGTCATTCGAAACAAGGCAAGATTGGTGGCCCAAGGTTTCTCCCAAGTCGAGGATATTGATTTTGGTGAAACTTTCGCTCCCGTAGCTCGCCTTGAATCTATTCGCATCTTACTTGCATATGCATCTCATCATAACTTTAAACTTCAACAAATGGATGTTAAAAGTGCATTTCTTAATGGTCCCTTAAATGAATTGGTTTTTGTGAAGCAACCCCCGGGCTTCGAAAACCCTAAGTTTCCTAACCACGTTTACAAACTTGATAAGGCGCTCTATGGACTTAAACAAGCCCCACGTGCGTGGTATGAGCACCTTAAAGAGTTGTTGGTTGATCGTGGTTTTGAAATTGGGGTGATCGATCCCACTCTTTTTACTAAGAAGGTCAGTGGGGAGCTTTTCATTTGCCAATTATATGTTGATGATATTATATTCGGTTCTACTAACAAAGCTTTCAATGATGAGTTTGCTAAGCTCATGACCGACAAGTTTGAGATGTCTATGATGGGGGAGTTGGAGTTCTTCCTTGGATTTGAAGTCAAACAATTGAAGGGAGGGACTTTTGTGAACCAAGACAAATATACCCAAGACATGCTCAAGAGGTTCGAGATGATCGGAGTCAAAGGTGCAAAGACTCCCATGCCAACAAAGGTTAATCTTGATCTCGATCCTAATGGTAAATAAGTGGATTAAAAACTCTATAGATCTATGATTGGTTCCTTCCTTTACCTTTGCGCATCTAGACCGGATATTATGTTAAGTGTGAGAGTTTGTGCACGTTTTCAAGCCGCACCAAAAGAAAGCCACTTAGTAGCAGTCAAGAGAATCTTTCGATATTTAGTGAATACCCCTAACTTTGGTCTTTGGTACCCAAAGGGAGCAGGTTTTGATCTTGTAGGTTACTCGGATTCAGATTGGGCGAGAGACAAAGTGGAACAGAAATCAACCTTTGGGGCTTGCCAATTTCTTGGTAGGTCTTTGGTGTGTGATGACCCACAAGTATAGGGGATCGCAACAGTCTTCGAGGGAAGTAAAACCCAAATTTATTGATTCGACACAAGGGGAGCCAAAGAATATATGTAAGCCTTAACAGATGAGTTGTCAATTCAGCTGCACCTGGAAACAGTCTTGCTCGTAGTGGTTTATCAGTAGCAACAGTTTTATAGTGGTGATAGTAGTGAAACAGTAACAACAGTAGTAAAATAGCAGCGGTAATAGTAGCAATAGTAAATAGTAGGAACAAATACTGTAGGCATAGGGATAGATGTACGGGTGTTGCATGGATAAGATAATTCATGAAATCAATGAGACATGGGCAATTGCAGAAAAATAATGATAAAGCATCCTAGCACTAACAATCATAGGCATGTGTTCTATATATAGTCGTACGTGCTCACAAGGAGAAACTTGCACAACATCTTTTGTCCTACCAGCCTGTTGCAGCAGGGCCTCAAGGGAAACTACTGGTAATTAAGGTACTCCTTTTAATAAAGTACCGAAGCAAAGCATTAACACTCGGTGAACACATGTGATCCTCACATCGTAGCCATCCCCTCCGGTTATCCAAATTTCTATCACTTTGGGGCCTCGGGTTCCGGACAAGAATATGTGTAAACAACTTGCAGGTATGACCATAAACAACAATTATCATAATGAAACAATAACATGTTCAGATCTGAAATCATGGCACTCGGGCCCAAAGTGACAAGCATTAAGCATAACAAGTTGCAACAATGTCATAAGCACTAATAGTAGATACTAGGCACCATGCCCTAACAATCTCATATCAAATTACATGAACAATCTCATCCAATCCCTACCATCCCCTCACCTACAGCAGGGGAATTACTCACACATGGATGGGGGAATCATGGATGGTCGATGGAGGGACGTCGGTGATGATGGTGATGAAGATCTCCTCCAAATCCCCGTCCCGGCAGGGTGCCAGAACGGAGTTTCTGGTTCCGAATCGCGGTTTCTGATGGCGGCGGTGTAGTGGCAGTCTATCTGGGAAAAACGCTGTACCCCCGATATATTCAGGTCAGAGGGTATATGTAGGCGGAAGGAGAGGTCGAGGAGACGGCCGAGCCGCCCTCACAACAGGTGGGCGCTGATGCTACCGATTTGATGAAATAAATAACCGGCCAGTTGGGAACCCCAAGAGGAAGGTGTGATGAGTATAGCAGCTTGTTTTCCCTCAGTTAAGAAACCAAGGTTTAATCGTTCAGGAGAAGAGCAGACAATTACGACTGAAGGTGATGCTTGCTAGTTTGCGACAGCTTCGGACAATTTATATATGGCGCCTCGTCCAAGCTTTGCTTGCTAGCTGCAACGCGGAACCTGCACACAACACAACCAAGTACTTTGCTCCCAACTTGCGATGAGGTTGTCAATCTCACCGGTTTGCTTGAAACAAAGGTATGAGCGTATCGAGTGGAAAACAGTAGAGTATGCGAGTAAAGTAAACAGTGCGAGTAAAGTAAACAGGTGATAGCAATATGATGGAAATAGGACCAGGATCCACAGTTCACTAGTGGTGTCTCTCCATAAGATAAAATAACACATGCTGGGTAAACAAATTACAGTTGGGCAATTGATAGAATAAAGATAAACATGATATGTCAAGAAGATCACTATGAGATTTACTCTGGGCATTACAACAAAATACATAGACCGCCATCCAACTGCATCTATGACTAATAATCCACTTGTGGCGAATCAATCCGAGAACTCCACAAGTATTAAGTTGCGAACAACAGATAATTGCATTAAGCAAAGTGTGTAATGTAAACAAAGCATATGCCCTTGAGCATATGAATGTTGTTTTCTCCCTAGTAGCAACAGCACATCTACAACCTTAGAGGTTTCTGTCACTCCCCCAGGTTAAATAGAGGCATGAACCCACTATCGAGCATAAATACCCCCTCTTGGAGTCACTAGCAACTACTCGGCCAAGATAGCTACTAACAACGGAGAGCATGCAAGATCATAAACAACATAGAGATAACATAAGATATATTTCAGTATAGCAACTCAATCATAACACCAATATTCATCGGATCCCAACAAACTAAACATGTAGAATTACATAACGGTGATCTCAATCATGTAGGGCAGCTCATGAGATCTAAACATGAAGCACATGGTGGAGAAGACAACCATCTAGCTACTGCTATGGGCCCATAGTCCAAGGTAGACTACTCACTCATCGCTCCGAAGGCAAGCATGGCGATGAAGAAGACCTCCGGTGGTGATTCCCCTCTCCGGCAGGGTGCCGGGAAGAGCTTCTGGACCCTCCCGATCTTCGGGTCGACGGCGGCGGCGGATCGCGATGTGTTCTAAAAAATTGATCGGATCCTTAGGTTTTTCCTATCGGGGGGTCTTTATAGGCGAAGGGGCGATGTCAGGAGTGGAGCCAGGTGGCCTCACACCATGGCGGTGCGGCTAGGGCCTGGGCCGCACCAGCCAGGCGTGTGGGGCCCCTGTGGCTCCCCTGCTACTCCTCTTCGGATCTTTGGAAGCTTCCGAGAAAAATAAAACTTCAGGAACTTGTTTCGTCCAATTCCGAGAATATTTCCTGTGTATCACTTCTGAAACACAAAAATAGCAGAAAACAGGGAACTGGCACTGTGGCAACTTGTTAGTAGGTTAGTTCCGGAAAATGCATAAAAGTGCCACTAAGTGTAATGAAACAGTAGGCAAATGGTGTAAAAACAAGCATGGAGCATCAAAAATTATAGATATGTTGGAGACGTATCAGGCGCGACCAGGGCTGGGCCGCGCCCCCTATGTGTGTGGAGGCCTCGTGCCTCCCCTCCGTCTCGTCTTCTGGCTCCGTGGGTCTTCTGGTGAAATAGGATTTTTGCCATTTTTTCCTAAATTTTTACTGAAAGTTGGATTTCTGCACAAAAACGAGACACCGGAGCAATTCTGCTGAAAACAGCGTTAGTCCATGTTAGTTGTATTCAAAACACACAAAATAGAGGAGAAACAACAGCAAAAGTGTTCGGGAAAGTGGATACGTTTTGGACATATCAACTCCCCCCAAGCTTAGCTATTTGCTTGTCGTCAAGCAATTCAGTTAACAACTGAGAGCGATAAAAGAAACTTTCACGAACACATTTGCTTCATATGATGTATATATACTCACTATATGATCAAGTACTCAGGCAATTCATAATAAGAAATATGCAACTAATGTCTCCTCATAGTCAAGCAAGCTATGAAAGAGTGCCAGTGCATTAATAACAAGTAACATGAACATAAGAAGCTACAAGATTGTAATAAGCATAAATGATATGGAAGAGTGGTATCCAACTTGCCTTTATTTCTGGAGCAAAACATAAATGCTGAGGCACCTCTGAAGTCCAAAGGAAGACTAGAAGTAAAAATATCAAAGATACAAGCATCAAAGTTATACCACAATTAACCGTGTTCTAGGACAAGCACATTACACTAAGAATAACAACTATGTTCTTAAGAAGTGCTTTAAAGTTAGAAGATGATGACTCAACATAAAAGTAAAAGAAAGGCCCTTCGCAGAGGGAAGCAGTGATTTAACATGAGCTAGAGCTTTTCATTTGTAAAACAGAGATAAAAATTTATTTTGAGAGGTGATTGTTTCATGTCAACGACTAGCAATGGGGACTTGCTATCTTCCATAATAAACAAGTGAGAGCGGTTCCGAGTTCTTTGAAATTTTGGCACATTGGTGCTCTTTTATAAAGCTTTGGCACTCCTCCCCACCTTTTTCCTTTCTCAAACCATGGCTAACCGATTCCATCGGGTGCCCACTGATGTCTACGCACGCGTCTGTTCTTGTAGACAGTGTTGGGCCTCCAAGTGCAGAGGTTTGTAGAACAGCAGCAAGTTTCCCTTAAGTGGATCACCCAAGGTTTATCGAACTCAGGGAGGAAGAGGTCAAAGCTATCCCTCTCAAACAACCCTGCAATTACGATACAGAAAGTCTCTTATGTCCCCAACACACCCAATACACTTGTCAGATGTATAGGTGCACTAGTTCGGCGAAGAGATAGTGAAATACAAGTGGTATGGATGATTATAAGTAGTAAATACAATCTGGAATAAAAATGGAAGCAAGCAAACAAGTAACAAAACAGCGAGTAAACGGCGTGCAAAGCTTGGAAACAAGGCCTAGGGATCATACTTTCACTAGTGGACACACTCCCAACAAATATAACATAATTGAACCAATAAATAACTGCTCTTCACTATGCTACTCTGAATTACTCTCCTATTGAATAACACTAATCATTGCGTAGTGGCTACAGAAGCACCCCTTAAAGTTCATCAAGTACTTGACAAACACCGCTTATAGAGATATCCAAATCAAATCACAACTCAAGATAAATATTATTGCAACTTAGACCAAGTACTAACACGGTGCACACACTGTCAACATTACACCATGAAAGGAGGAATAGATCACTTCAATACTATCATAGTGATAATTATTCTCATAATCCATAAGAGATCACAATCGTAGCCTAGACCAAGTACCACCATGATGCACACACTGTCACCGTTACACCATGGCAGGAGGAATAGATTACTTTAATAACACCACTAGAGTACACATAATGATGAAGAGTAGCATCTACTTATTCAACATGATACAAAGCTCACGATCACATAAAGATCACATCATGGGAGAGAGAGGTGAACCACATAGCTACCGGTAGAGCCCTCAGCCCCGGGGATGAACTACTCCCTCCTTATCATAGGAGACAGCAAGGTTGATGGAGATGGCGGTGAGGTCAATGGAGACGGCGGAGACGGCGATGGAGACCGATGGAGATGGCTCCGGGGGCACTTCCCCGTCCCGGTAGGGTGCCAGAACAGAGACTTCTGTCCCCCTAAATTCATCGGCGGTGGCGGCGGAGCTGCGGAACTATTCTTAAAATTTGCCGACTCCCCTAGGGTTTTCCGTCCCAAGACTTTATATAGGTGAAGGGGCATCGTCAGGGGGCGGCCAGGGGCTCCTCACACATAGGGGGTGCGACCAGGGCCTGGGCCGCGCCGCCCTGGTGTGTGGGGCCCTCGTGGCCCCACTCCGCCTCATCTTCGGCTCTCTGGAAGCTTCCGGAAAAATAAGACTTCTGGAACTTGTTTTGTCCAATTCCGAGAATATTTCCTGTGTAGCTTTTCTGAAACACAAAAACAGCAGAAAACAGGGAACTGGCACTGTGGCATCTTGTCAATAGGTTAGTTCCGGAAATCGCATAAAAATGCCACAAAGTGTAACGAAACACAAGGCAAATGGTGTAAAAACAAGCATGGAGCATCAAAAATTATAGATACGTTTGAGACGTATCAGCATCCCCAAGCTTAAATCCTGCTCGTCCTCGAGTAGGTAAGTGATAACAAAAAAAATAATTTTTGAGGTGACATGCACCTACACAATCTTGATTATATATGTAAGCATTGTGAGCTGGGATCAAAAGAACTTAAAACATGGGCATGAAAGATATAATCTTGACAATAAAAACTTAGCAACCATGTTATAACATGAAAATGAACACAAACAAAAGATCATGAAAATGAAACAATAAAAGTCAAACGTGTGTTCAAATCATAAGAAAAAACATACAACTGGTTTTCAGCTTGTCCTTCATGGAGAGCAAAACATAAATGCATAGGACACCTTCAAGTTTAAGAGGGCGACTAGACACAAATAATTTAAGAACAAGTGAAACCAACAATATGAATCAATCAATGAAAACTTTGGGACAATGCACATTATACTAAGAATGACAACTATGCTCTCTTAATGGTGCATAAAGATAGAAGGTGGTGACTCAACATAAAAGTAAAAGAAAGGCCCTTCGCAGAGGGAAGCAGTGATTAAACATGTGCTAGAGCTTTTCATTTGTAAAACAGAGAGATAAAAATTGGTTTTGAGAGGTGGTTGTCTTTGTCAACGACTGGCAATGGGGTTCTTACTATCTTCCATACAAAAATGAAGCAAGTTTTTGAGAGAGAGATTGGCACTTTTGTGCTCTTTTATAAAACTTGGCACTCCTCCCCACATTTTTTCCTTTCTCAAACCATGGCTAACCGATTCCATCGGGTGCCCACCAACATTCACATACCATGGAGGAGTGCCTTTTTTTCTTCTTTTTGGAATAAGACAATATGGAAGATAGCAAATCCGACCACTACGTCCCCATGAGCTGAAAACAGTGTCACAAAACGAGAAGTATTTTGAAGGTTTTTGAAAGGTAGCACATGAAAATTTACTTTGGAATGGCTTACAAATACCATGCATAGGAATTTATAGTGTACACAATGGCAAACTTGGACTTTAGGAGTTGGATGCACGAGTAGAGCTCATACTCAGTACAAGGCGAGGGCTAGCAAAAGACTGGGAGCGACCAACTAAGAGAGTAATAATGGCCATAATCATGCAAAGCGACAAAGCGACATTAAAAGATGCATAAGATGGCATCAAAAGTCAAAAACTAAATGATCATAGAGGCTATTGGCGACTTTGTAAGAGTCTAACATGTGTGAGCATGCGCCAAGTCAACCCAAATAAAGCATAAAAGGAGAAAACCAAATAAATGCTTCCATATAATAAAAACAACGCATGATTTTTTCAAAGGCTCATTAAGCAATCTCAGTCATTTGAGACAAGTCATGCTATAGCAAAAATCACTAAGCATACCATCAAAAGGGCATCAAGCACGACATGCAAAAGCCTAAGCCGCAGTCTACACAAGCTCCCTCTTGTACCACTTTTTTGCATAAAGCTTTTTCTCTTTTCCAACACCATTAAAACCTTTTTGAGGAAACTCTTTTGAGGAAAACCAACATAGACCAGAGGTCCAAATACACCTTGATGCAAATATAAAGCAAGATCTGAACAAAAATCAAGGCAAAAAATGCAAGCTAAACGCAGTAGCAGAAAAAGAGAACACTCATTGAACGATAAGAGTGAAAACTAGAGTGTTCTTGGCAAACAAAAAGCAAGTTCATCTCCTCCAAAAGAACATGATGTGATCTAACCATTTATTGCAGCAAACAAAACAAAAGAAAACTGAAAACAAAAACAACTAACGCTCCAAGAAAAACGCATAGTGCATGAAGCAATAAAAATATAGTGTTTTGAAAGGTGGCCTGATTTTTGCCGATGAAGAAGGGGTGCCTCGGGGGCATCCCCAAATTTTGACGCTTGTACTTCTTGGATATTTCTTGGGGTGATGCATGGGCATCCCCAAGCTTGAGCTTTTGTCCATTCTTCATCTCATCTCATCACTCTCTGATCCCTACACTTGAAAACTTCCTTCATACAAAACTAATCACAAATCTATTAGCAACATTAGTGTAAGCATAACATAGAATCAACACTTTTTGCTTCAGGTTTCAACCTAAAACCACCACCTATTAAGCATATACTACTGTAGCAACTTCTCCAAAAAGTTCCATGATCAAAAGAACTCAAAAAGAAAGCGATAAAGCGGCAAACACAAATATTGGCAGAAATCTGTCAAAATAGAACAACTGACAAATGTCGATTTTTTAGAGGGTTTTCTGTTGCTCAAATAAAAAAGTGTTCAACTAATGAAAGTTTGGATATAACCTGGGTCATATGTACAAGAAATCGCAGGTCCAAAAGATATATAGAGAACTTTCACGAATTGTTACGGTGCAGCACCAAAAACTGTTTCAGGACAGCAATATCCCCAAATCTTACCTCACTGAAATTAGAGGCTTCTCTTGGCACAACAATAAAATAAAAATGATAAGGAGAGGTCATTACAGTAGTAATGACTTCCAAGACTCAAATAAAAGAAAAAGTACTGAAAAGTAAATAATGGGTTATCTCCCAAGAGTGCTTTTCTTTAACGCCTTTGAGCTAGGCGCAGTAATTTGCAAAGATGCTCATGTGGGCGCCATATAAGAGCTTGAGGCAAATGCGCCATATAGGAACTTAAAGCAATAGAGAGCATCAAAAAGCAAATGTGAAAGACATTTAAATCTAAACCACTTCCTATGAAAAATAGTCTTGTAAAGAGACAAGTCATGAAAGCGCAAAGCAAAAAGCATAGGAAGGCAAAACAAGTACAACTTCAAGAATTGCAACAAAAAGAGGGGAAACTCAATATTGTTGAGATCCATCAAACCATGTTTCCCTCTCTCATAATAACTTTCAGTAGCATCATGAATAGAACTAGCAATATAAATATCACATAAAGCATCCCTATCATGAGCCACATGCATAAAAGAATTAATACTCCCCACATGAACAATAGTAGTAGGAGCAGATTCAACAGAATAATTATTCTCATCACCATAATCATCAAAAACAGGAGGCATATTGTAATCATAACTAATTTTCTCCTCAAAAGTAGGTGAACTGAAAATATTATACTCATCATCATAACCATCATAAACTAGAGGTTTAGTATCATCACAAGCTAGAAAATAGCTATTTCGCAAAGCATACTCATCAAACATATCATCATAAGAAGGAACATTGATAGTACTAATGGTACAACAATTATTAACCTTAGAATCGGTACCAAAAAGATTTTCAATATCAAAAGTAGAGTGCTTTTCCCAATCATGGTCACTAACATAGGTAACAGGCATAGGAACATCACATAGGGGAGATAAAATATCATCAGAGCAAACTTTCTCCACTAAAGCTGGGGAACTAAAAATATCATGCTTAACAAAACCAGCTTCCCCAAGCTTAGACTTTTCTATAGCATTAGCAATAACGGTGTTCAAAGCATTCATACTAACAACACTATTAGCATGCAAATTAAGCTCCAAAGGTTTTTCAATTTTCTCTTCAAACACTTCATATCTAAACTCAGGAAAAAGACTAAAGAACTCTTTGTTTTCCATTAAGCCTAACTAGTGAAAATAAAAACAAGAAACAAAAAGATGTAATTGCAGAATCTAAAGGAAATAACTCTGAGTACTCACACAGGAGGGTGCGAGTACCTTTTACCTTACCTCCCCGGCAACGGCGCCAGAAAAGAGATTGATGTCTACGCACGCGTCTGTTCTTGTAGACAGTGTTGGGGCTCTAAGTGCAGAGGTTTGTAGAACAGCAGCAAGTTTCCCTTAAGTGGATCACCCAAGGTTTATCGAACTCAGGGAGGAAGAGGTCAAAGCTATCCCTCTCAAACAATCCTGCAATTACGATACAGAAAGTCTCTTGTGTCCCCAACACACCCAATACACTTGTCAGATGTATAGGTGCACTAGTTCGGCGAAGAGATAGTGAAATACAAGTGGTATGGATGATTATAAGTAGTAAATACAATCTGGAATAAAAATGGCAGCAAGCAAACAAGTAACAAAACAGCGAGTAAACGGTGTGCAAAGCTTGAAAACAAGGCCTAAGGATCATACTTTCACTAGTGGACACACTTCCAACAAATATAACATAATTGAACCAATAAATAACTCCTCTTCACTATGCTACTCTGAATTACTCTCCTATTGAATAACACTAATCATTGCGTAGTGGCTACAGAAGCACCCCTTAAAGTTCATCAAGTACTTGACAAACACCGCTCATAGAGATATCCAAATCAAATCACAACTCAAGATAAATATTATTTCAACTTAGACCAAGTACTAACATGGTGCACACACTGTCAACATTACACCATGAAAGGAGGAATAGATCACTTCAATACTATCATAGTGATAATTATTCTCATAATCCATAAGAGATCACAATCGTAGCCTAGACCAAGTACCACCATGATGCACACACTGTCACCGTTACACCATGGCAGGAGGAATAGATTACTTTAATAACACCACTAGAGTACACATAATGATGAAGAGTAGCATCTACTTATTCAACATGATACAAAGCTCACGATCACATAAAGATCACATCATGGGAGAGAGAGGTGAACCACATAGCTACCGGTAGAGCCCTCAGCCCCGGGGATGAACTACTCCCTCCTCATCATAGGAGACATCAAGGTTGATGGAGATGGCGGTGAGGTTGATGGAGACGGCGGAGACGGCGATGGAGACCGATGGAGATGGCTCCGGGGGCACTTCCCCGTCCCGGCAGGGTGCCGGAACAGAGACTTCTGTCCCCCGAAATTCGTCGTCGGCGGCGGCAGAGCTACAGAACTGTTCTAGAAATTTGCCGACTCCCCTAGGGTTTGCCGTCCCGAGGCTTTATATAGGCGAAGGGGCATCGTCAGGGGGCGGCCAGGGGCTCCTCACACATAGGGGGCGTGGCCAGGGCCTGGGCCGTGCTGCCCTGGTGTGTGGGGCCCTCATGGCCCCACTCCGCCTCCTCTTCGGCTCTCTGGAAGCTTTCGGGAAAAATAAGACTTCTGGAACTTGTTTCGTCCAATTCCGAGAATATTTCCTATGTAGCTTTTCTGAAACACAAAAACAGCAGAAAACAGGGAACTGGCACTGTGGCATCTTGTCAATAGGTTAGTTCCAGAAATTGCATAAAAACGCCACGAAGTGTAACGAAACACAAGGCAAATGGTGTAAAAACAAGCATGGAGCATAAAAAATTATAGATACGTTTGAGACGTATCACCCACCAACTTTCACATACCATGGAGGAGTGCCTTTTTTTCTTTCTTTTTAGAATTAGATTACAATGGTCTGACCAGCTCCCTTGCAAAATTAATGACGAGCTAATGAAGCTACCTAGTCGAGGGGTACTCAATTTAATATGGAAGATAGCAATTCCGACCACTACGTCCTCATGAGCTAAAAACAGTGGCACAAAATGAGAAGTATTTGAAAGTTTTGAAAGGTAGCACATGAAAATTTACTTGGAATGGCTTTGAAATACCATGCATAGGAATTTATAGTGGACTCTTTGGAAGACTTGGTTTTTTGGTTATTGGATGCACGAGAAGTATTCTCTCTCAGTACAAGTGAAGGCTAGCAAAAGACTGGGAAGCGACAATCGAGAGAGTAATAGCTATCATAATCATGCTTGCGACAAAACAAAATTAATATAGGCATAAAAATGATACAAGAACTCTGAGGCAAAGTAAATCATCGAGGCTTAATTGACTTTTTGTTCAGTCATATGCATGCTTGAGCATGTGCCAAGTCGATTCAAATGAAACTTTCAGAGGAGGATACCACAATAACATACCATATTATGAATAAAACAATGCATGCAAGCGTCTACATGACATGCTACAAACTATTAGTAGAAACTAATCATATGAGAGCAAGAACTACAAAGCATCCACATAGATGAGTATATGTACAAAAATGAAAACAAATAGAGTTCATACCAGCCTCTTACCATATCTCGGATTGTCATATGTCGTCATTATTGCTTCTCACTTGTGTCGCTTAAATAATATGAAGTGAATACCAAGCTCCAATGGAGTCACTGGAGACTAAACTCCGCAACCAACTTTACAAAACCAAAGAAGAACAAGAAATATTTTTGGGTTTTCGATTTTTGAAACAAGAACAAAAGGAAATAGCAAACAAAGCAAAATATTTTTGGATTTTTCAAATATCAAACCAAAAATAGCAAGTAAAGCAAACCAAAGGTAGAAAGCTAAAGAGGCGAACAAAGAGAAACTATGGAAATATTTTTGGTCTTTTTATGTTTTGGGCAAGTAGAAATAAGAACAAGAACAAATAAGAAAGCGAAACATGGATATACATAGGACCGACAAAATATGATATGTAGATGAGTGAATCATCGGCGTACCTCCCCCCAAGCTTAGGCTTTTGGCCTAAGTGGAGATCAATCCTAGCTCGGCCAACTCGGCCATGAGGTGGCACCTCTGTAGTGCGACAAAGAAGCACCATCGTCCTGATATGAGCTCGAGGATGCCCCGGAGTGGTATGTGGTGTAGTGATAGGCCGGCTCCTCCTCTTCCTCCTGGTCCATGACGCCATGCTGTACGTTGAAGACGAGCACCCTAAGCCGCTCGTCCAACTCCTCCTTCATGCGTGACCATGGCCTGTTATCAATACTGAACAAACTGGGTTATGGCAAGGGCACCTCCCTTTCCTCTCCATCCGTAAATAACATTCTATAAACTAATTTCCCTGCACAAGAGTTACTAGTAACAAAGTGATGGAGCTTCATGGCAGCAAGATCAAGCCTTTGTGGAGTCAACAATATATCATGAGGAGCAATAGGAAGTTCAAGAGTAGCAACAATGCGCGCAGCAATAATACCTCCATAAATAGGTCCCCTAGCGGCTAGGCGACGAGCAATAATAGCACTGAGGTTATACTTCCTACTAACATCAAGAGCGGTAGCTAGAAAAGCTAAATGATAGTTGGAGATATTGCTGGTGTTTCCTCTACCAAGTACACTAGTGGCAAGATAGTAAGTAAAATATCTAATAGCTGAGAGTTGAATGTTTCTTATCTTGCCATGCTGTGCGGTGCGGTCATCATCGTTGGTTACTCCTCGGTAGAGTTCCAACAAATCAGTGGGCTGTTGTAGCATCTTCCTTGCCGTCCCAAACATGGGTATACCTAGAATATTACAAAATCTCTCCAAAGACATGGTGATAGACTTATCATAAATCTTGAATGCAATGGAAGGATTGAAATGAGAGTTAGCGAATTTAAAACTTTCAACGAAAATCTTTGTGAGAATAGCATATTGATTACTCTCATCCATCATGTATGTAGTCAATCCAACCCTGTTAACAAGGAGCAAGAAATCATCAAGAATCCCTGCATCACGCAAAAAATTAGCACAAGGGAAGGTCGATGGATGTGCATCTCCATCGTCTCCCTCAAGGTTAGGTGACATAAGATCTTCATTGTAGGATATCCTATATTGAGTAGTGGATCTTGAAGGCCTTGATGACCTTGGTGCTTCTCTTTCAAACACTTCTCCATAGGTGTAGTTATCCATGTCCCTTTTCTGAAATTTTTAACAAACCTCATAAAATATGATTTTGAGACAAACAAATGTAGGGAACTACTATAGTGAGTTACTAGAGAGCTAACATGCATCAAAATAACATTTCTAAGCAATAGAACAAGCATGCATACTCATCTATCCTGCCACCTACAATGCTAAAATACTCAAGGAATACTTCACCAAAAGAAATTCTACTTGGACAAGCGGAGGAGTCACATACCGGAGAACAATTGCTCCAAATCTCAGCAGAAATGATGGGCTGAGCAAGGAGATCGAAAAATCGCGATGAAGAACAGCAAGAACACGGGTTTGAGCTGGGTGTGTTGTTGTTTTCGGGAGATAGAAAGAGCTGGGGAAGAAGAGATAAGTGAGAGGCCAGGTGGGGCCCCCTCACAGTAGGTGGGCACGGCCAGGGCTGGGCCGCGCCCCATGTGTGTGTGGTGGCATGGCTGCCCCTCCTGGTGTCTCCCAGGTGCCTCTCTGTCCCATTTTTGACATAAAAATTTATAAAGAATTTTCTAGAATTTTTCGAGAAACTTTATTTTCAAGGATTTTTCAGAAATTGGCAAATCGATAAAAACTCGGAAAAATGAAAATGAAACGATTTCAAGCAAATCAAAACCAAGTATGCAGCAGCTCTGAGATACTCTTAATCATATAACTAAAGGAATAGAATTGGTGAAAGTAAATATAAGTGAGGTGGAGTGGATGCGGTGAAAATGAAGTTTCGTTCATATAAAATCACTTTGTTAACAAGGTTGATCAAGTCTTGTTACCAAACTAACCTTATATGAGGCAAAACTTTACATTTCACTAAATGCTTATGTTACCTCAACTTTGATAGGCATAGTCCCAATCATAACAATTTTATATTCTTCCTTGGGCTTCCGCTCTGAACAAATAATTTGACCAACTCTGATGGTCTCAACATTCTTGACGGAATTTAGAGCATTTTTCCTATCAATCTTCTTGGGAAAATAAACCGTGTACTCTTTATCATTGACATTAAAAGTTACTTTTCCTTGATTGCAATTAATAACAGCCCCTGCAGTGTTTAGAAAGGGTCTCCCAAGAATAATAGACATATTATCATCTTCAGGCATTTCCAACACAACAAAGTCAGTTAATATCAAACAACTGTTAGCAACTTGAACAGGAACATTTTCACATATACCAATAGGAATAGTAGTAGACTTATCAGCCATCTGCAAAGATATATCAGTCGATACCACTTTTTCTAGATCAAGTCTCTTATAAAGAGAAAAAGGCATGACACTAACTCCAGCTCCCAAATCACATAAAGCAGTTCTAACATAGTTATTTTTAATGGAGCAAGAAATAGTTGGTATACCTGGATCTCCAAGCTTCTCCGGTACTTTACCATCAAAAGAATAATTAGCAAGTAGAGTGGAAATTTCTCATTAGGAATCTTCCTTTTGTTAGTAACAATATCTTTCATATACTTTGCATAAGGAGGCATTCTAATAGCATCAGTCAAAGGAATTTGCAAAAATAAAGGTTTCATCCATTCACAAAACCTGTTGTAGTGTTCTTCTTCCTTTGATTTATGTTTCTTACCAGGAAAAGGCATTGGTTTCTGCACCCAAGGTTCTCTCTCATTACCATGCTTGTTGGCAATGAAGTCTTCTTTGGTGTACTTTGCATTCTTATCAATCTTTTCTGGTTCCTCTTCAACTTCTTCTTTATCGGAAGCATCACCTGGTTCAGTTTCAGCATCAGAAATAGAAACACTGTTAGGATCTTTACCTGCATCAGAGGATTCTGCAGTTGTTTTATGCTTCTTCTTCTTCTTCTTCTTGGAAGGAATATCATCTCTTGAAGTGCGTTGAGAATCTTGCTCGATCCTCTTAGGATGTCCTTCAGGATATAAGGGGTCTTGGGTAGTAGCACCTCTTCTTGTGCGTATTTCACATGCTTGCTTCTCTCTTGCGGCATTAACTAGCAAGTCTTTTTGCACCTTAGTAAGCTGATCAATTTGTGTTTGAACCATTTGAAAATGTTTAACAAGTATCCTCACATCATTGGAGGTTCTCTTCACAATATCCTGCAACTTGTTAATAGCTCTAGAGTTTTCCAACAAATGATTCTGCACCATTCTATTAAAATTTTCTTGCTTAACAATAAAATTATCAAATTCATCTAAGCATTGATCACGAGGTTTAGAATAAGGAATATCTCTATCATCAAAGCGTTGGAGAGAGTGTACCTCAATTGTAGATGAGTGAGGGATTGGCTTACATAATTCTTCAATAGGAGGCAAATTCTTAACATCTTCGGCTTTAATACCTTTCTCCTTTAGAGATTTCTTGGCTTCCCTCATCACTTCATCATTTAATTCAATCATCCCTCTCTTCTTCGGCGTAGGCTCTGTAGATGGTGCATGTGTTGGTGCTGGAGTTGGCTCAACTAGAGTCCAATCATCATGATTCCGGCTTATTTTAGCCATTAATTCTTCAGCTTCAGCCGGAGTTCTTTCCCTGAAAACACAACCAGCACAACTATCCAAATATGTCTTGGATTCATCAGTTAGTCCATTATAAAATATATCAAGGAGTTCATTTTAAGGCAATGGCTCTTTAGGCAAAGCTCTAATTAAAGAACAAAACCTTGCCCAAGATTCAGGCAGTATCTCTCCTTTTCCCTGTTCAAAGTCAAAGATTTTCTGCACAGCAGCATGTTGAGCACTTGCAGGAAAATATTTCTGAAAGAAAGCATTAACCAAAGCCATAGGACTATGAATAGATCCAGGAGACAAGTTATTAAACCAAGTTTTAGCTGCATCTTTCAACGAGAAAGGAAAAAATCTTAGCAACAAAGTAAGTGCGAAGCTTAATATCATCAGAAAACAAATTACTCAAAGTAGAAAGCTCATTCATGTGCTCCATAGCACTCTCATCTTTAGTACCACAAAAAGCAGTTTTCTCAACAATAGATATGTAAGATAAATCTAAAGAGAAATCATAATCCTTGTCTCTAATATCTATGGGAGAAGCAGCAAACTTAGGATCAGGAGACAATTTATATCTAACAGCATGTCTCGCTAGAAGTTCTTTAACATCAGCAGCATTACGAGTAGCACGAGCTTCAGCAATAAAATCATCATCAAGCTCAATATAAGCATCATCAAAATCATCACTAGGACATTCCCTAGACTGAGGTGAACTAACAGGTGTAACAGTGGTGTTTCCCAACTTAGCTCTAGCAATTGTAGCATCTAAAAAGGAACCTAGTGAACCACTCTCATCAAGCACAGTAGAAGCATCATCTAAATTATCAGTGGCATTTTCAAACTCAGCAGAAGTAGTAGCAGTAGCGTGCGCATGTGGTGGTGTAAGCAACTTACTCATAACAGATGGCGAATCAAGAGCAACAGAGGTGTTCAAAGTCATACCTCTTCTTGTAGTGGATGGCAATATAGGAACTTTTCCATCACGAGGTTTACCCATGATGAAAGGATTGCAGCGAACAATATGAATTCCAAGTGAACTCACAAATAAAGCTATGCTCCCCGGCAACGGCGCCAAAAAATAGTCTTGATGACCCACAAGTATAGGGGATCGCAACAGTCTTCGAGGGAAGTAAAACCCAAATTTATTGATTCGACACAAGGGGAGCCAAAGAATATATATAAGCCTTAACAGATGAGTTGTCAATTCAGCTGCACCTGGAAATAGTCTTGCTCGCAGTGGTTTATCACTAGCAATAGTTTTATAGTGGTGATAGTAGTGAAACAGTAACATCAGTAGTAAAATAGCAGCGGTAATAGTAGCAATAGTAAACAGTAGAAACAAATACTGTAGGCATAGGGATGGATGTACGGGCGTTGCATGGATAAGATAATTCATTAAATCAATGAGACATGGGCAATTGCAGATAAATAATGATAAAGCATCCTATCACTAACAATCATAGGCATGTGTTCCGTATATAGTCGTACGTGCTCACAAAGAGAAACTTGCACGACATCTTTTGTCCTACCAGCCTGTTGCAGCAGGGTGATGTCTACGCACTTCTATTCTTGTAGACACTTGTTGGGCCTCCAAGTGCAGAGGTTTGTAGAACAGCTGCAAGTTTCCCTTAAGTGGATCACCCAAGGTTTATCGAACTCAGGGAGGTTAGACGTCAAAGCTATCCCTCTCAAGCAACCCTGCAATTACGATACAGAAAGTCTCTTGTGTCCCCAACACACCCAATACACTTGTCAGATGTATAGGTGCACTAGTTCGGCGAAGAGATGGTGAAATACAAGTAGTAGTGATGATTATAAGTAGCAAACGTGATGTGAAATAAATATCGCTGCGAGCAAACATGTAACACAACAGTAAGTAAACGGTGTGCAATGCTTGGAAACAAGGCCTAGGGATCATACTTTCACTAGTGGACACACTCCCAACAATATAACATGATTGAACAAATAAACAACTTCTCTCCACTATGGTACTCTGAATTACTCTCCTATTGAATAACACTAATCATTGTGTAGTGGCTACAGAAGCACCCCTTAAAGTTCATCAAGTACTTGACAAACACCACTCATAGAGACATCCAAATCAGATCACAATTCAAGATAGATATCATTGCAACTTAGACCAAGCACTAACACGGTGCACACACTGTCAACATTACACCATGAAAGGAGGAATAAATCACTTCAATACTATCATAGTAATAATTACTCTCATAATCCACAAGAGATCACAATCATAGCCTAAACCAAGTACAACCACGATGCACGCACTGTCACCGTTACACCATGGCAGGAGGAATAGATTACTTTAATAACACCACTAGACTACACTATAATAATTAAGCATAGGAGTAGCATAATATCTGAATAATAACATCTACTTGTTCAACATGATACAAAGCTCACGATCGCATAAAGATCACATCATGGGAGAGAGAGGTGAACCACATAGCTACCGGTAGAGCCCTCAGCCCCGGGGATGAACTACTCCCTCCTCATCATAGGAGACAGCAAGGTTGATGGAGATGGCGGTGAGGTCGATGGAGACGGCGAAGACGGCGATGGAGACCGATGGAGATGGCTCCGAGGGCACTTCCCCGTCCCGGCAGGGTGCCGGAACAGAGACTTCTGTCCCCCGAAATTCGTCGACGGTGGCGGCGGAGCTACGGAACTGTTTCTGGAAAATTGCCGACTCTTTTAGGGTTTTCCGTCCCGAGGCTTTAT
Organism: Dactylis glomerata; assembly: GCA_007115705.1. Classification (NCBI taxonomy): domain Eukaryota; kingdom Viridiplantae; phylum Streptophyta; class Magnoliopsida; order Poales; family Poaceae; genus Dactylis; species Dactylis glomerata. The sequence continues at coordinate 12,661,989 of QXEO01000734.1, forward strand.
ATAGGCGAAGGGGCGTCGTCAGGAGGCAGCCAGGGGATCCTCACACAGGGGTGGTGCGGCCAGGGCCTGGGCCGCGCCAGCCCTGTGTGAGGGAGGCCTGTGGCCCCTCTCCTTCCTCTCTTCGGATGTCTGGATGCTCCCGGGAAAAATAAGACTTTAGGAACTTGTTTCGTCCAATTCCGAGAATATTTCCTGTGTATCACTTTTGAAACACAAAAACAGTAGAAAACAGGGAACTGGCACTGTGGCACTTGTTAATAGGTTAGTTCCGAAAAATGCATAAAAGTGCCACGAAGTGTAACGAAACAGTAGGCAAATGGTGTAAAAACAAGCATGGAGCATCAAAAATTATGGATACGTCGGAGACGTATCAGCATCCCCAAGCTGAACTCCTGCTCGTCCTCGAGTAGGTAAGTGATAACAAAAGAAATAATTTTTGAGGTGACATGCACCTACACAATCTTGATCATACATGTAAGCATTTGTGAGCTGGATCATAAGAACTTAAAACATGGGCATGGAAGATATAATCTTGACAATAAGAACTTAGCAACCATGTTATAAACATGCAAATGGACACAAACAAAAGATCAAGAATAATGAAACAATGAAAGTCAAACGTGTGTTCAAATCATAAAGAAAAACAAACAAATGGTTTTTAGCTTGTCCTTCAAAGAGAGCAAAACATAAATGCATAGGACACCTTCAAGTTTAAGAGGGTGACTAGATACAAATAATTTAAGAACAAGTGAAACCATAGTCATGAATCAATCAATGATAAACTTTGGGACAATGCACATTACACTAAGAATGACAACTATGCTCTCTTAATGGTGCATAAAGATAGAAGGTGGTGACTCAACATAAAAGTAAAAGAAAGGCCCTTCGCGGAGGGAAGCAGTGATTAAACATGTGCTAGAGCTTTTCATTTGTAAAACAGAGAGATAAAAATTGGTTTTGAGAGGTGGTTGTCTTTGTCAACGACTGGCAATGGGGTTCTTACTATCTTCCATACAAAAATGAAGCAAGTTTTTGAGAGAGAGATTAGCACTTTTGTGCTCTTTTATAAAGCTTGGCACTCCTCCCCACCTTTTTTCCTTTCTCAAACCATGGCTAACCGATTCCATCGGGTGCCCACCAACATTCACTTTCCATGGAGGAGTGCCTTTTTTTTTTGGAGTAAGCAATATGGAAGATAGCAAATCCGACCACTACGTCCCCATGAGCTGAAAACAGTATCACAAAATGAGAAGTATTTTGAAAGGTAGCACATGAAAATTTACTTGGAATGGCTTGCAAATACCATGCATAGGAATTTATAGTGGACACAATGGTAAACTTGGTTTTTAGGAGTTGGATGCACGAGTAGAGCTCATACTCAGTACAAAATGAGGGCTAGCAAAAGACTGGGAGCGACCAACTAAGAGAGCAATAACGGCCATAATCATGCAAAGCGACAAAGCAACATTAAAAGAAGCATAAGATGGCATCAAAAGTCAAAAACTAAATTATCATGAAGGCTATTGGCGACCTTGTAAGAGTCTAACATGTGTGAGCATGTGCCAAGTCAACCTAAATAAAGCATCAAAGGAGAAAACCAAATAAATGCTTCCATATAATAAAAACAACGCATGATTTTTTCAAAGGCTCATTAAGCAATCTCAGTCATTTGAGACAAGTCATGCTACAACAAAACCACTAAGCATACTATCAAAAAGATATCAAGCACGACATGCAAAAGCCTAAGCCGCAGTCTACACAAGCTCCTTCTTGTACCACTCTTTTGCATAAAGCTTTTTCTCTTTTCCAACACCATTTGAAATTTTTATAAACACCTCTTTTGATAAAAACCAATAAAGACCAGAGGAAAAAATACACCTTGATGAAAAGATATAACAAGATCTGAATGCAAATCAAGGCGAAAACGAAAACCAAAAGCAGTAGCGCAAAAAGAAGAACACTCGGTGAAATTGTAAGAATGAAAACTAGAGCGTTCTTGGCAAATGAAAAGCGAGTTCATCTCCTCCGAAAGAAACATGATGTGATCTAACCATTTATTGCAGCAAACAAAGCAAAACTAATAATGAAAACTAAAACAACTGACGCTCCAAGAAAAACACATAGTGCATGAAGAAATAAAAATATAGTGTTTTGAAAGGTGACCTGATTTTTGCCGATGAAGAAGGGTGCCTCGGGGGCATCCCCAAGCTTTGACGCTTGTACTTCTTGGATATTTATTGGGGTGATGCATGGGCATCCCCAAGCTTGAGCTTTTGTCCATTCTTCAACTCATCTCATCATTCTCCAATCCCTACACTTGAAAACTTCCTTCATACAAAACTAAACACAAATCTATTAGCAACATTAGTGTAGCATAACATATAATCAACCTTTTTTTGCTTCAGGTTTCAACTCAAAACCACCACATATAAAGTATATACTACTGTAGCAACTTCCCCAAAAGTTCCCTGATCAAAAGAACTCAAAAAGAAAGCGATAAAGCGGCAAACACAAATATTAGCAGAAATCTGTCAAAACAGAACAGCTGATAAAGGCCGAATTTTTGAGGGGTTTTCTGTTGCTCAAATCAAAAAGTGTTCAACTAACAAAAGTTTGGATATAACCTGGGGCATATGCACAAGAAATCGCAGGTCAAAAAGATATACAGAGAATGTTCACGAATTTTTACGGTGCAGCACCAAAAACAGTTTCAGGACAGCAACATCCCCAAATCTTTACCTCACTCAAATTAGAGGCTTCTCTTGGCACAAAAACAAAATAAAAAGGATAAGGAGCGGTTATTACAGTAGTAATAACTTCCAAGACTCAAATAAAATAAAAAGTACTGTAAAATAAACAATGGGTTATCTCCCAAGAGTGCTTTTCTTTAACGCCTTTGAGCTAGGCGCAGTAATTTGCAAAGATGCTCATGTGAGCGCCATATAAGAGCTTGAGGCAAAGGCGTCATATAGGAACTTAAAGCAATAGAGAGCATCAAAAATCAAATGTGAAAGACATTTATATCTGAACCACTTCCTATGCATAGGAATCTTGTAAGAAAATAAATCAACGAGGCACATAGTAGCAAGCATGGATAGATAAAACAAGTGCCACTTCAAGATTTGCAACATAAAGAGGGGAAACTTAATATTGTTGAGATCCATCAAACCATGTTTCCCTCTCTCATAAAAACTTTCAGTAGCATCATGAATAGAACTAACAATATAACTATCACATAAAGCATCTCTATCATGAGCCACATGCCTAAAAGAATTAATACTCACCACAGGAATAATAGTAGTAGGAGCAGATTCAACAGAATAATTATTCTCATCACCATAATCATCATAAATAGGAGGCATATTGTAATCATAACTAATTTTATCCTCAATAGTAGGTGAACTAAAAATATTATACCTATCATCATAACCATCATAAACTAGAGGTTTAGTATCATCACAAGCTAGAGAACAACTATTTCGCAAAGCATATTCTTCAAACATATCATCATAAGAAGGAACATCACATATGGGAGATAAAATATCATCAGAGCAAATTTTCTCCACTAAAGGTGGGGAACTAAAAATATCATGCTTAACAAAACCAGCTTCCCCAAGCTTAGACTTTTCTATAGCATTAGTAATAACAGTGTTCAAAGCATTCATACTAACATCACTATTAGCATGCAAATTAAGCTCCAAAGGTTTTTCAATTTTCTCTTCAAACACTTCATATCTAAACTCAGGAAAAAGACTAAAGAACTCTTTATTTTCCATTAAGCCTAACTAGTGAAAATAAAAACAAGAAACAAAAAGATGTAATTGCAGAATCTAAAGGAAATAACTCTGAGCACTCACACAGGAGGATGCGAGTACCTTTTACCTTACCTCCCCGGCAACGGCGCTAGAAAAGAGCTTGATGTCTACGCACTTCTATTCTTGTAGACACTTGTTGGGCCTCCAAGTGCAGAGGTTTGTAGAACACCAGCAAGTTTCCCATAAGTGGATCACCCAAGGTTTATCGAACTCAGGGAGGTTAGAGGTCAAAGCTATCCCTCTCAAGCAACCCTGCAATTACGATACAGAAAGTCTCTTGTGTCCCCAACACACCCAATACACTTGTCAGATGTATAGGTGCACTAGTTCGGCGAAGAGATGGTGAAATACAAGTAGTAGTGATGATTATAAGTAGCAAACGTGATGTGAAATAAATATCGCTGCGAGCAAACATATAACAAAACAGTAAGTAAACGGTGTGCAATGCTTGGAAACAAGGCCTAGGGATCATACTTTCACTAGTGGACACACTGCTACTCGGTGATGACGCCAGAAAAGAGCTGTGGCGTGTAGTTGACGTGGGAGCAGTAAGTCCTTGTGCGTGGTGATGACCAGCCCGTTGGGAACCCCAAGAGGAAGGTATGATGAGTGTAGCGGCAAGTTTTCCCTCAGTTAAGAAACCAAGGTTTATCGAACAGGAGAGGAGAGACGGTGACGACTGAAGGTGTTGTGGAACCTGCACACACACAAACAAATACTTTGTTCCCAACTTGCGATGAGGTTGTCAATCTCACCGGTTTGCTTGAAACAAAGGTTATGAGCGTATCGAGTGGAAAACAGTAGAGTATGCGAGTAAAGTAAATAGTACGAGAAAAGTAAACAGGTGATTGCAATATGATGTAAATAGGACCGGGGTCCACAGTTCACTAGTGGTGTCTCTCCATAGATAAAATAGCACATGCTGGGTAAACAAATTACAGTTGGGCAATTGATAGAATAGAGATAACGTGATATGTCAAGAAGATCACTATGAGATTTACTCTGGGCATTACAACAAAATACATAGACTGCCATCCAACTTCATCTATGACTAATAATCCACTCCCGGGGATATCAATCCGAACACCCTAGAAGTATTAAGTTGCGAACAACAGATAATTGCATTAAGCAAAGTGTGTAATGTAAACAAAGCATGTGCCCTTGAGCATATGAATGTTGTTTTCTCCCTAGTAGCAACAGCACATCTACCACCTTAGAGGTTTCTGTCACTCCCCCAGGTGAAATAGAGACATGAACCCACTATCGAGCATAAATACCCCCTCTTGGAGTCACTAGCAACTACTTGGCCAAGATAGCTACTAACAACGGAGAGCATGCAAGATCATAAACAACATAGAGATAACAAAATATATAATTCAGTACAGCAACTTAATCATAAATACCAATATTCATCGGATCCCAACAAACCAAACATGTAGAATTACATAACGGTGATCTCAATCATGTATGGCAGCTCATGAGATCTAAACATGAAGCACATGGGGGAGAAGACAACCATCTAGCTACTGCTATGGACCCATAGTCCAAGGTAGACTACTCACTCATCGCTCCGGAGGCAAGCATGGCGATGAAGAAGACCTCCGGTGGCGATTCCCCTCTCCGGCAGGGTGCCGGGAAGAGCTTCTGGACCCTCCCGATCTTCGGGTCGACGGCGGCGGCGTATCACGATGTGTTCTGGAAATCTGATCGGGCACTTAGGTTTTTCCCGTCGGGGGGTATTTATAGGCGAAGGGGCGTCGTCAGAAGAGGGGCCAGGTGGCCTCACAAGGCGGTGGCACGGGCCAGGGGCTGGCCGCGCCACCCCTGTGTGTGGGCCCCTGGTCCCTCACCTCCTACTCTCCTTTGGATCTCTGGAAGCTTCCGGGTAAAATAAGACTTCAGGAACTTGTTTCGTCCAATTCCGAGAATATTTCCTGTGTATCACTCTGAAACACAAAAACAGCAGAAAACAGGGAACTGGCACTGTGACACTTCGTTAATAGGTTAGTTCCGGAAAATGCATAAAAATGCCACTAAGTGTAACGAAACAATAGGCAAATGGTGTAAAAACAAGCATGGAGCATCAAAAATTATAGATACGTTTGAGACGTATCAAGCATCCCCAAGCTTAACTCCTGCTCGTCCTCAAGTAGGTAAGTGATAACAAAAGAATAATTTTTGAGGTGACATGCACCTACACAATCTTGATCATATATGTAAGCATTGGTGAGCTGGGATCTTAAGAACTTAAAACATGGGCATGAAGATATAATCATGACAATAAGAACTTAGCAACCATGTTGTAAACATGTAAATGAACACAAACAAAAGATCATGATAATGAAACAATGAAAGTCAAACGTGTGTTCAAATCATAAGGAAAAACATACAAAAGGTTTTCAGCTTGTCCTTCAAAGAGAGCAAAACATAAATGCATAAAACACCTCAAAGTTTAAGAGGGCGACTAGATACAAATAATTTAAGAACAAGTGAAACCAACAATATGAATCAATGAATGAACTTTGGGACAATGCATATCACACTAAGAATGACAACTATGCTCTCTTAACGGTGCATAAAGAAAGAAGGTGGTGACTCAACATAAAAGTAAAAGAAAGGCCCTTCGCAGAGGGAAGCAGTGATTGCAAGTTTTATAACCTTCAAAAATTATGGTACTTACCGGCTTTGAGCTCTCATTGCCCCCATCATAAGCATCTTGAATGGTTAAAGTTAATGCGAGAACAATTATGATGCATATGCTTGACAAATCATAAGTTGAAAACCTCGTGCCCCGTGAATACGAGTACCCAAACCTCATGCTACTTTACTTAGAGTCCCAAGCAAGGCTCTTGTCATTGTAAGTATATGCATATCATTGAGAACCGCCAACGGGGTACCTCCGTGCCCGATGACATGGAACAAGCCCACATCAAAATGACAGGATAAGCAGACAATGAACACCTCGACATCTCTTTTATTTGCTATATTGTTTAGCTTTTTATTGTGAGATGCATCGTCGAATGTTCACCATGGGTATGCTGCAAATTTCCACCATGAATTATGCATGGCTTAGATTGGCGGCCCGGCGTTTCCCTAACACATATACAAACTCCATGATCCCCACAAGATTCCCAATTCAATTAACACCGCGGGCATCCATAAACAAAAGATCACGATATCAATTCAAAAAGTGCAATGTTGAAAGCTTGCCCCATGACAGCATGGATGGGCTAGAATCCAACTTACAACTTGCAAGCATAACAACTCAACATAAGAGACCACAATGTCAAATTTTTAAGAACAGGAAAAAGTAAAGTGTGCCTTCCGGTTCGTGAGAGCTTTACTAACCGAATTTCGCATAACACTGGTAAGAGTTTAATTTGAAGAGAAAATAAAAGCAAGTCAAATTTACTTGGAATAGCAAATTGCTAGTAGGTATGTATGGTGGACACTTTGGAAAACTTTGGCTTTTAGGAGTTGGATGCACGAGTAGAGCTCATACTCAGTACAAGGTGAGGGCTAGCAAAAGACTGGGAGCGACCAACTAAGAGAGCAATAATGGGCATAATCATGCAAAGCGACAAAGCGACATTAAAAGAAGCATAAGATGGCATCAAAAGTCAAAAACTAAATGATCATGAAGGCTATTGGCGACTTTGTAAGAGTCTAACAAGTGTGAGCATGCGCCAAGTCAACCCAAATAAAGCATCAAGGAGAAAACCAAAATAATGCTTCCATACAATAAAAACAACGCATGATTTTTTCAAAGGCTCATTAAGCAATCTCAGTTATTTGAGACAAGTCATGCTACAGCAAAACCACTAAGCATACTATCAAAAAGACATCAAGCATGACATGAAAAAGCCTAAGCCGCAGTCTACACAAGCTCCTTCTTGTACCACTATTTTGCACAAAGCTTTTTCTCTTTTCCAACACCATTTGAATTTTTTTTATAAACACCTCTTTTGATGAAAACCAATAAAGATCAGAGGAAAAAATACACCTTGATGAAAAGATATGACAAGATCTGAACGCGAATCAAGGCGAAAACAAAAACCAAAAGTAGTAGCAGAAAAGGTAGAACGCTCGATGAACGATAAGAGTGAAAACTAGAGCGCTCTTTGCAAATGAAAACGAGTAACTTCTCCAAAAGAAAATTTGTTGGGGTCCAACCATTTATTGCAGCAAACAAACAAACTAAGAAAACTAAAACAACTGACGCTCCAAGAAAAAACATATAGTGCATGAAGCAATAAAAATATAGTGTTTTGAAAGGTGACCTAATTTTTGCCGATGAAGAAGGGGTGCCTCGGGGGCATCCCCAAGCTTTGACGCTTGTACTTCTTGGATATTTCTTGGGGTGATGCATGGGAATCCCCAAGCTTGAGCTTTTGTCAATTCTTCAACTCATCTCATCATTCTCCAATCCCTACATTTGAAAACTTCCTTCATACAAAACTAAATACAATTCTATTAGCAACATTAGTGTAAGCATGAAATATATTCAATCCTCTATTTGCTTCAGGTTTCAACTCAAAACCACCACATATATAGTAAAGACTACTGTAGCAACTTCCCAAAAGGTTCCATGATCAAAAGAACTCAAAAGAAAGCGATAAAGTGGCACACACAAATATTGGCAGAAATCTGTCAAAACTGAACAGCTGACAAAGGTCGAATTTTTGAGGGGTTTTCTGTTGCTCAAATCAAAAAGTGTTCAACTAACAAAAGTTTGGATATAACCTGGGGCATAAGCAAAAGAAATCACAGGTCCAAAAGATAAACAGAGAAATTTCACGAATTTTTACGGTGCAGTACCAAAAATAGTTTCAGGACAGCAACATCCCCAAATCTTTACCTCACTCAAATTAGAGGCTTCTCTTGGCACAAAAATGAAATAAACAAGATAAGGAGCGGTCATTACAGTAGTAATGACTTCCAAGACTCAAATAAAAGAAAAAGTACTGAAAAGAAAACATTGGGTTATCTCCCAAGAGTGCTTTTCTTTAACGCCTTTGAGCTAGGCGCAGAAAATTGCGAATCAAGTAATATCAATAGATGGAGCATTAAGATCATAATTTGCTCTAAGAATAGAGTCAAAAAGTAATTTCTTTCTTTTCCTAGGGAAGTGTTCCATACCTTTCTTTAATGGGAATTGATATTTGATAGTGCCTTCCCTCATATCAATGATGGCACCTACAGTTCGAAGAAAAGGTCTTCCCAAAATAATAGGACATGAAGCATGGCATTCAACGTCCATAACAAGAAAATCAACGGGAACAAGGTTATTGTTAACCACAATAAGAACATCATTAATCCTTCCCAAAGGTTTCTTCTTAGCAACATCAGCAATAGGAACATCAAAATAACATTTTTCAAGCGGTGGTAAATCAAGCATGTCATAAATCTTTCTAGGCATGATAGAAATACTAGCACCTAGATCACATAAAGCATGGCAATCATAACCATTAACATGCATATCAATGATGGGTTCCCAACCATCGTCTAACTTCTTGGGAACAGAGGCTTTTTGCTTCAACTTTTCATCCCTAATCTTTATGAGAGCATTGGTAATATGCTTAGTAAAAGCAATATTTAAAGAACTAGCATTGGGAGTCAAAGCAAGCTTTTGCAAGAACAAAATTACTTCAGATATATTGCAGCCATCAACATCAAAGTCATTAAAAGAAATAGAGCTATCATCTCCCACACTCCGAAAAATTTCAGCACTCTTTTGAGATAAAGTTTTGGCAGTTTTAGACTTTTTAACACAAGGAGTGGGAGTTTTCTCTACACCAATCAAAGTAAGAGGATTGTTATCAGTAGGAGCAACATCATTAGAGGTAGTAATAGTACATACCTTCATCTCTCTAGCCATCTCATATTCTCTTTCCCACCTGGCATGCAATTCCGCTAACAATCTAATATTTTCATCAATTCCAACTTGGATAGTATTAGCGGCAGCAACAACATTGCTCACTTTCACATCATTAGGAAACACTTTTAATTTCAGAAGTTCAACATCATGAGCAAGGCTATCAACTTTAGAAGCAAGAATATCAATTTTGCCTAACTTTTCCTCAACAGACTTGTTAAAAGCAGTTTGCTTACCGATGAAGTCCTTGAGCATTACCTCAAGCTCGGAGGGCGCGGCCCTAGTGTTGTTGTAGGAATTACCATAAGAGTTACCATAACCATTACCATTGGTAGAAGGATACGGCCTATAATTGTTACTAGCAAAACTGTTCCTATAAGCATTGTTGTTAAAATTATTGTTTCTAATGAAATTCACATCAACTTGCTCTTCTTGAGCAACCAGAGAGGCCAAAGGAACATTATTTGGATCAACATGAGTCCTATCATTAGCAAGCATAGCCATAATGGTATCAATCTTATCATTCAAGGAAGAGGTTTCCTCAACAGAATTTACCTTCTTACCTTGTGGAGCTCTCTCGGTGTGCCATTCAGAATAATTTACCATCATGTTGTCGAGTAGCTTTGATGCGGCGCCCAAGGTAAGGGACATAAAAGTGCCTCCAGCAGCTGAATCAAGTAGGTTCCTTGAAGAAAAAATCAGTCCTGCATAAAAAGTTTGGATAATCATCCAAGTAGTTAGTCCATGAGTGGGGCAATTCTTTATCATAGATTTCATTCTTTCCCAAGCTTCAGCAACATGTTCATTATCAAACTGAGTAAACTTCATAATATTGCTACGCAACGATATAATCTTAGCAGGAGGATAGTATCTACCAATAAAAGCATCCTTACACTTAGCCCATGAATCAATACTATTCTTAGTCAAAGACAGCAACCAATCTTTAGCTTTTCCTCTCAAAGAAAAAGGAAACAACTTGAGCTTAATAATATCACTATCAACATCCTGATATTTCTGCATCTCACATAGCTCAACAAAATTGTTGAGATGAGCTGCAGCATCTTCAGTACTAGCACCAGAGAATTGCTCTTTCATAACAAGGTTCAATAAAGCGGGCTTAATCTCATAAAAGTTTGCAGCAGGAATAGGTGGTGCAATAGGAGTGCAGATAAAATCACTATTGTTTGTGCTAGTAAAGTCACACAACTTGGTGTTTTCAGGATTGGCCATTTTAGCAAAACGAAAGTAAACAAGTAAAAACAACTACCAAGGATTCTAATTTTTTTGGGTTTTTGATATAAAAGCAATGCAGGTAAAATAAAATAAAGTAAAGCAAAACAAATAACAAAGTAAAGAATGTGTGTGCGAAGAACTCCCCTCGCAGAAGTCTTCTCTTCCTCCCCGGCAACGGCGCCAGAAAATAGGGTGCTACTCGGTGATGACGCCAGAAAAGAGCTGTGGCGTGTAGTTGACATGGGAGCAGTAAGTCCTTGTGCGTGGTGATGACCAGCCCGTTGGGAACCCCAAGAGGAAGGTATGATGAGTGTAGCGGCAAGTTTTCCCTCAGTTAAGAAACCAAGGTTTATCGAACAGGAGAGGAGAGACGGTGACGACTGAAGGTGTTGTGGAACCTGCACACACACAAACAAATACTTTGTTCCCAACTTGCGATGAGGTTGTCAATCTCACCGGTTTGCTTGAAACTAAGGTTATGAGCGTATCGAGTGGAAAACAGTAGAGTATGCGAGTAAAGTAAACAGTACGAGAAAAGTAAACAGGTGATTGCAATATGATGTAAATAGGACCGGGGTCCACAGTTCACTAGTGGTGTCTCTCCATAGATAAAATAGCACATGCTGGGTAAACAAATTACAGTTGGGCAATTGATAGAATAGAGATAACGTGATATGTCAAGAAGATCACTATGAGATTTACTCTGGGCATTACAACAAAATACATAGACCGCCATCCAACTTCATCTATGACTAATAATCCACTCCCGGGGATATCAATCCGAACACCCTAGAAGTATTAAGTTGCGAACAACAGATAATTGCATTAAGCAAAGTGTGTAATGTAAACAAAGCATGTGCCCTTGAGCATATGAATGTTGTTTTCTCCCTAGTAGCAACAGCACATCTACCACCTTAGAGGTTTCTGTCACTCCCCCAGGTGAAATAGAGACATGAACCCACTATCGAGCATAAATACCCCCTCTTGGAGTCACTAGCAACTACTTGGCCAAGATAGCTACTAACAACGGAGAGCATGCAAGATCATAAACAACATAGAGATAACAAAATATATAATTCAGTACAGCAACTTAATCATAAATACCAATATTCATCGGATCCCAACAAACCAAACATGTAGAATTACATAACGGTGATCTCAATCATGTATGGCAGCTCATGAGATCTAAACATGAAGCACATGGTGGAGAAGACAACCATCTAGCTACTGCTATGGACCCATAGTCCAAGGTAGACTACTCACTCATCGCTCCAGAGGCAAGCATGGCGATGAAGAAGACCTCCGGTGGCGATTCCCCTCTCTGGCAGGGTGCTGGGAAGAGCTTCTGGACCCTCCCGATCTTCGGGTCGACGGAGGCGGCGTATCGCGATGTGTTCTGGAAATCTGATCGGGCACTTAGGTTTTTCCCGTCGGGGGGTATTTATAGGCGAAGGGGCGTCGTCAGAAGAGGGGCCAGGTGGCCTCACAAGGCGGTGGCGCGGGCCAGGGGCTGGCCGCGCCACCCCTATGTGTGGGCCCCTGGTCCCTCACCTCCTACTCTCCTTCGGATCTCTGGAAGCTTCCAGGTAAAATAAGACTTCAGGAACTTGTTTCGTCCAATTCTGAGAATATTTCCCGTGTATCACTCTGAAACACAAAAACAGCAGAAAACAGGGAACTGGCACTGTGGCACTTCGTTAATAGGTTAGTTCCGGAAAATGCATAAAAATGCCACTAAGTGTAACGAAACAATAGGCAAATGGTGTAAAAACAAGCATGGAGCATCAAAAATTATAGATACGTTTGAGACGTATCACACACTCCCAACAATATAACATGATTGAACAAATAAACAACTTCTCTCCACTATGGTACTCTGAATTACTCTCCTATTGAATAACACTAATCATTGTGTAGTGGCTACAGAAGCACCCCTTAAAGTTCATCAAGTACTTGACAAACACCACTCATAGAGACATCCAAATCAGATCACAATTCAAGATAGATATCATTGCAACTTAGACCAAGTACTAACACGGTGCACACACTGTCAACATTATACCATGAAAGGAGGAATAAATCACTTCAATACTATCATAGTAATAATTACTCTCATAATCCACAAGAGATCACAATCATAGCCTAAACCAAGTACCACCACGATGCACGCACTGTCACCGTTACACCATGGCAGGAGGAATAGATTACTTTAATAACACCACTAGAGTACACTATAATAATTAAGCATAGGAGTAGCATAATATCTGAATAATAACATCTACTTGTTCAACATGATACAAAGCTCACGATCACATAAAGATCACATCATGGGAGAGAGAGGTGAACCACATAGCTACCGGTAGAGCCCTCAGCCCCGGGGATGAACTACTCCCTCCTCATCATAGGAGACAGCAAGGTTGATGGAGATGGCGGTGAGGTCGATGGAGACGGCGAAGACGGCGATGGAGACCGATGGAGATGGCTCCGGGGGCACTTCCCCGTCCCGGCAGGGTGCCGGAACAGAGACTTCTGTCCCCCAAAATTCATCGACGGCGGCGGCGGAGCTACGGAACTGTTTCTGGAAAATTGCCGACTCTTTTAGGGTTTTCCGTCCCGAGGCTTTATATAGGTGAAGGGGCGTCGTCAGGAGGCAGCCAGGGGCTCCTCACATAGGGGTGGCGCGGCCAGGGCCTGGGCCACGCTAGCCCTGTGTGAGGGAGGCCTGTGGCCCCTCTCCTTCCTCTCTTCGGATGTCTGGATGCTTCCGGGAAAAATAAGACTTCATGAACTTGTTTCGTCCAATTCCGAGAATATTTCCTGTGTATCACTTCTGAAACACAAAAATAGCAGAAAACAGGGAACTGGCACTGTGGCACTTGTTAATAGGTTAGTTCTGGAAAATGCATAAAAGTGCCACGAAGTGTAACAAAACAGTAGGCAAATGGTGTAAAAACAAGCATGGAGCATAAAAAATTATGGATACGTCAGAGACGTATCACAGGGCCTCAAGGGAAACTACTGGTAATTAAGGTACTCCTTTTAATAAAGTACCGGAGCAAAGCATTAACACTCGGTGAACACATGTGATCCTCACATCGTAGCCATCCCCTCCGGTTATCCCAATTTCTGTCACTTTGGGGCCTCGGGTTCCGGACAACAATATGTGTAAACAACTTGCAGGTATGACCATAAACAATAATTATCATAATGAAACAATAACATGTTCAGATCTAAAATCATGGCACTCGGGCCCAAAGTGACAAGCATTAAGCATAACAAGTTGCAACAATGTCATAAGCACTAATAGTAGATACTAGGCACCATGCCCTAACAATCTCATATCAAATTACATGAACAATCTCATCCAATCCCTACCATCCCCTCACCTACAGTGGGGGAATTACTCACACATGGATGGGGGAATCATGGATGGTCGATGGAGGGACGTCAGTGATGATGGTGATGAAGATCTCCTCCAAATCCCCGTCCCGACAGGGTGCCAGAACGGAGTTTCTGGTTTCGAATCACGGTTTTTAATGGCAGCAGCGTAGCGGAAGTCTATCTGGTAAAAGAGCCGTACCCCCGATATATTTAGGTCAGAGGGTATATGTATGCGGAAGGAGAGGTCGAGGAGACGGCCGAGCCGCCCTCACAACAGGTGGGCGCGGCCAGGGCTGGGTCGCGCCCCCTGTGTGTGTGGAGGCCTCGTGCCTCCCCTCCGTCTCGTCTTCTGGCTCCGTGGGTCTTCTGGTGAAATAGGATTTTTGCCAATTTTTCCCGAATTTTTACTGAAAGTTCGATTTCTGCACAAAAATAATACACCAGAGCAATTCTGCTGAAAATAGCGTTAGTCTGTGTTAGTTGTATTCAAAACACACAAATTAGAGGAGAAACAACAGCAAAAGTGTTTAGGAAAGTAGATACGTTTTGGACATATCAGTGTGTTGGTCATCTAAGAAACAAAATTGTGTGTCTCTCTCTACCACTGAAGCCGAATATGTAGCTGCGGCAAGTTGTTGTGCACAACTCTTATGGATGAGGCAAACTTTGAAGGATTACGGTGTCATTTTTGACAAAGTGCCTCTTTTATGTGACAATGAAAGTGCAATCAAGATCGCTCACAACCCGGTGCAACACAACAAGATGAAGCATATTAAGATTCGTCATCATTTCATTCGGGATCATGTCAACCGTGGAGATATTTGAAAAAGCATGTGCCCTCATGTGTGGTTTTGGTAATTAATGACAATCCCTATGGACTAATGATTGCATTGAGTTATATTTGTAGGACATGTCCATAGATATTGTTTGAGCCACATGTTGGCTTCAAGGTTGTAATTTGAAGAATGAAGTCGTGTTTGATCAACACATCTAGAAGACTATGAAGTGCAAGTTCAATATGATCCATCTCGGAAGATATCATTTGATTGAAGCTTGCAATGGATTAATGAAGATTGAGCTAAGCAAGGCTCTCCCATATTGGTGTATGGGGGAGTATTTTGAGATGTCTTCATGAAGCTTGTGCAAGAAAGCATGATCAAGAAAGGTGTTCAATCTTGAGGGTGTCAAGACCGTCATCATCCAACTCAAGTGGATTGCACAAGGAAAAGGTTTGTTCTTGATAGGTTTTCTCTTCTACCGGTCTCGTGTGTTAGTTTGGAGACCGGGTTATAGGATTGGTAGCCGTACTATCAAGAGGGGCTCTCGAGTGAGTAACTTAATTGTATCGTTCGGAGAGAGCTCAAACCTTTGCATACTTGGCATTATCTTTCTTGGTTCTTATTTGGCTTTTATTCATGTGAGGTTTTAGAGCTTGTGGTTATTTCCATGACAAGCTCTAGCTCATCAAAAACGGATTTCGTATGGAACTCTAATTGCATTTTTGGTGTTTGGAGGTTTTACCGGTTCATCTTTATAGCTAAGTCAAACCTTTTATCATTTGGTTTCATCCTACTTTGTTGGACTATGATGTTTCTATGGATCATGTTGTAGAGCTCATTGTGGTGATTCCAACGAGCCCAAGATCATCAAAAGCGGAGTCCGGATGTAAAAGTTATCGCTATTTTCGTATTGCTCGCTCTTCCTGGGCGGATTATCCGGTCCAGTTTTGAAATATCCGGCCGAAATATCCGATCCAAACTTGGACCGGAATATCCGGCCCTATAGTACAACAACGGCTACATTCCCGGGAGGGGTATAAATACCCCTCCCCTTCTTCAAGCTTGGGTTAGCTCGTTTTCCCCTCTCTCTCCCTCCATTGTTGACCTTGAAAGCTTGCCCTTCTCTCAATTCCTCCCATGATTCTTGCATATCTTTGAGGGAAAAGAGAGAGGAGATCTAGATCTATATTTCCACCAATCACTTTCTCTTATTTGTGAGGGGAACCCATTGGATCTAGATCTTGGAGTTCATTGTGGATTTCTTCCTTTGTTCTTCCTCTCATATCTCTCCATAGAATTAGTTGCTTTGGTAGGATTTGGGAGAGAAGGATTTGAGCACTTCGTGTATCCTTGCCATTGCATCGGTTGCATCGGTTTGAGTTCTCCTTGGAGATTCGGTGGTGAAAAGTTCATTGAGCTTTTTACTCTTGGGTTATTGGAACCCTAGACGACTTAGTAGCTTAGTGGATTACTTGGGGACCTCCAATTAAGTTGTGGAGATCTTCCCAAGCTTTGTGGTGCCTCCGTGGCAATTACTTGGGGACCTCCAATTAAGTTGTGGAGATCTTCCCAAGCTTTGTGGTGCCTCAGTGGCAATTCTTGGGAGCCTCCAATTGAGTTGTGGAGATTGCCCCAAGCTTGTACGGGTTCGGTGACCGCCCTCAAGTGTCCCATAGTGGTCGAGTCTTCCATCTTGGTGGGAGGGCTCGAGGAGATTACGGTGAGCCTCTGTGGCGTTTGGGGAGCCTTGTGCCTCCACACCGCTCCAATGGAGATTAGCACTTGCAAGGGTGTGAACTTCGGGATACATCGTTGTCTTCGCGTGCCTCGGTTATTTCTATACCCGAGCTCCTTTTCTTATGCAATTTACTTTGTGATAGCCTTCGTGCTTGAAGTTTATATATCTTGCTATCACATAGTTGCTTATCTTGTCTAGCATAAGTTGTTGGTGCACATAGGTGAACCAAGCTTGTTTAGGTTTTGTATGCTTGGCAAATTAAACATTAGTTTTATTCCGCATTTGTCAAGCCACTCGTAAAAGTTTTAAATCGCCTATTCACCCCCCTGTTGCTTGTTGCGTGGTGAATGACCAGCCCGTTGGGAACCCCAAGAGGAAGGTGTGATGAGTATAGCAGCAGATTTTCCCTCAGTTAAGAAACCAAGGTTTATCATTCAGGAGAAGAGCAAACAATACGACTGAAGGTGATGCTTGCTAGTTCGCGACAGCTTCGGACAATTTATATATGGCGCCTCGTCCAAGCTTTGCTTGCTAGCTGCAACGTGGAACCTGCACACAACACAACCAAGTACTTTGCTCCCAACTTGCGATGAGGTTGTCAATCTCACCGGTTTGCTTGAAACAAAGGTTATGAGCGTATCGAGTGGAAACAGTAGAAGTATGCGAGTAAAGTAAATAGTGCGAATAAAGTAAACAGGTGATAGCAATATGATGGAAATAGGACCGGGGTCCACAGTTCACTAGTGGTGTCTCTCCATAAGATAAATAGCACATGATGGGTAAACAAATTACAGTTGGGCAATTGATAGAATAAAGATAAACGTGATATGTCAAGAAGATCACTATGTGATTTACTCTGGGCATTACAACAAAATACATAGACCGCCATCCAACTGCATCTATGACTAATAATCCACTTGTGGCAAATCAATCCGAGAACTCCACAAGTATTAAGTTGCGAACAACAGATAATTGCATTAAGCAAAGTGTGTAATGTAAACAAAGCATATGCCCTTGAGCATATGAATGTTGTTTTCTCCCTAGTAGCAACAACACATCTACAACCTTAGAGGTTTCTGTCACTCCCCCAGGTTAAATAGAGGCATGAACCCACTATCGAGCATAAATACCCCCTCTTGGAGTCACTAGCAACTACTCGGCCAAGATAGCTACTAACAACGGAGAGCATGCAAGATCATAAACAACATAGAGATAACAAAAGATATATTTCAGTATAGCAACTCAATCATAACACCAATATTCATCGCATCCCAACAAACCAAACATGTAGAATTACATAATAGTGATCTCAATCATGTAGGGCAGCTCATGAGATCTAAACATGAAGCACATGGTGGAGAAGACAACCATCTAGCTACTGCTATGGACCCATAGTCCAAGGTAGACTACTCACTCATCGCTCCGGAGGCAAGCATGGTGATGAAGAAGACCTCCGGTGGCGATTCCCCTCTCCGGCATGGTGTCGAGAAGAGCTTCTGGACCCTCCCGATCTTCGGGTCGACGGCGGTGGTGGATCGCGATGTGTTCTGGAAAATTGATCGGGTACTTAGGTTTTTTCCGTCGGGGGGTCTTTATAGGCGAAGGGCCATCGTCAGAAGTGGACTGAGGTGGTCTCACACCTAGGGGGCACGGCCAGGGCCTGGGCCGCGCCGCCCTGGTGTGTGGCCCCCTCGTGGCCCCACTCCGTCTCCTCTACGGATCTGAGGAAGCTTCCGGGAAAAATAAGACTTCAGGAACTTGTTTTGTCCAATTCCGAGAATATTTCCTGTGTATCACTTCTGAAACACAAAAACAGCAGAAAACAGGGAACTGGAACTGTGGCGACTTGTTAATAGGTTAGTTCCGGAAAATGCATAAAAGTGCCACGAAGTGTAACGAAACAGTAGGCAAATGGTGTATAAACAAGCATGGAGCATCAAAAATTATAGAAACGTTGGAGACGTATCAAGCATCGCCAAGCTTAACTCCTGCTCGTCCTCGAGTAGGTAAGTGATAACAAAAGAATAATTTTTGAGGTGACATGCCCCTACACAATCTTGATCACATATGTAAGCGTTTGTGAGCTGGGATCATAAGAACTTAAAACATGGTCATGAAGATATAATCTTGACAATAGAAACTTAGCAACCATGTTGTAAACATGAAAATGAACACAAACAAAAGATCATGAAAATGAAACAATAAAAGTCAAACATGTGTTCAAATCATAAGGAAAAATATACAAATGGTTTTCAACTTGTCCTTCATAGAGAGCAAAACATAAATGTATAGGACACCTTCAAGTTTAAGAGGGCGACTAGATACAAATAATTTGAGAACAAGTGAAACCAACAATATGAATCAATCAATGAAAACTTTGGGACAATGCACATTATACTAAGAATGACAACTTTGCTCTCTTATGGTGCATAAAGAAAGAAGGTGGTGACTCAACAAAAAGGTAGAAGAAAGGCCCTTCGCAGAGGGAAGCAGTGATTGCAAGTTTTATAACCTTCAAAAATTATGGTACTTACCGGCTTTGAGCTCTCATTGCCCCTGCTACCTGTTGATGGCGCCAGGAAACTACTGATGGTGCCAAGTTGACGTGGGAGCAGACTGTCCTTGTGCGTGGTGGATAACCAGCCCGTTGGGAACCCCAAGAGGAAGGTATGATGAGTGTAGCGGCTAGTCTTCCCTCAGTTAAGAAACCAAGGTTTAATGTCGGTCACGAGAGGAGAGACAATGACGACTGAAGGTGATGCAGACTGGCTTAGTAACACTCCAACAAGGGCGCCATTTAACGATACTTGTTGACTCGTCTTTGGCCAGTAGCAACGCGGAACCTGCACACAACACAAACAAATACTTTGTTCCCAACTTGCGATGAGGTTGTCAATCTCACCGGTTTGCTTGAAACAAAGATTATGAGCGTATTGAGTGGAAAATAATATAGTATGCGAGTAAAGTAAACAGTATGAGTAAAGTAAACAGGTGATAGCAATATGATGTAAATAGGACCGGGATCCACAGTTCACTAGTGGTGTCTCTCCATAGATAAAATAACACATGCTGGGTAAACAAATTACAGTTGGGCAATTGATAGAATAAAGATAATGTGATATGTCAAGAAGATCACTATGAGATTTACTCTGGGCATTACAACAAAATACATAGACTGCCATCCAACTGCATCTATGACTAATAATCCACTCCCGGGGATATCAATCCGAACACCCTAGAAGTATTAAGTTGCGAACAACAGATAATTGCATTAAGCAAAGTGTGTAATGTAAACAAAGCATATGCCCTTGAGCATATGAATGTTGTTTTCTCCCTAGTAGCAACAGCACATCTACCACCTTAGAGGTTTCTGTCACTCCCCCAGGTGAAATAGAGGCATGAACCCACTATCGAGCATAAATACCCCCTCTTGGAGTCTCTAGCAACTACTCAGCCAAGATAGCTACTGAAAGGATCGTATGAGCGACTAGAGGGGGGGTGAATAGGAGCTACCCAATAATTTTAATTCTTTTCAAGTTAGGGCTAGACAAGAAGGTAAATTCTCTAGATGTGATACTAAGTGAATTTACCTAGAGTGACAAGCAAGCTAGCAATAACAATATAAGTAAAGGCACAAGTAAAGGATAGAGGTCACCGCAATGGAGACACGAAGACACGAGGATGTATTCCCGTAGTTCCTTCCTTGTTACGGGAAGTACGTCTACGTTGGAGAGGTGTGGTGCCACAAAGGCCACCAACGCCACAAAGGCTCACCCTATTCTCCGGTGAACAAGCCACAAAGGCGAGTTCACGCTCCACTAAGCGATGCCCTTGAAGGCGGCACGACACCTTTACACAAAGTATTGGGGCAAGCTCCACAACTCAATTGGAGGCTCCCAATAGGCCCACCAAGCTCTTACACACAAAGTCAAGCTTGGGGGACGGCTTCTTCCGGCTAGAAATCCGATGAATCACACAAGTAACAAGCCCCTCAACAAAGAGAGGGGGAAAATCAAATCGCCTTGGTGGAAGTGTAGATCTAGGTCTTCTCCCTCAAATCCCAAAAGGGTTTTGAGTTCTATTGGCTAGGGAGAGAGAACTTGAGCTTTGAAGCTTTGGAACAATGGAGGAGAGAGAGTAGAAGCCGCAGCCTTCTCTTGAGGAAGAAGAAGGCTATTTATACTCCTCCTTGAAATGTAGCCGTTGCTGGTCGACTAGGGCCGGAGTCTCCGGCCAGGAGGGCCGGAGTCTCCGCCCTAAGTGACCACAGGGCCGGAGTCTCCGGCCAGAGACAGAAGTCTCCGGCTCAACTCCGGCCTGGTCACTGCATAGACCAACTCCTCAGCAAACCCTAGCCCGGCCAGGCAGACCGGAGTCTCCGGCCGCTGGGACCGGAGTCTCCGCCCACCCGGAGTCTCCGGCCAGAGACAAAAGTCTCCGGCCCAACTCCGGGCTGGTCTCTGCTTAGACCAACTGGGAGGATTGCTGGGGCGACACTCCTAGGCCAGAGTCTCCGGCCACCAGGGCCGGAGTCTCCGCCCTAGAAGTAGCAACAGCAGTACTTCGAGGATCCCCTCTCCACCAATTCCACCTTCGCGAAGCACCCTATAAGACCACTAAGCCCTAACTCCACTACTGGACTACGGGCTTCGATCTTTTCTTCCCTTTTTGGATGAACCTCCGCGAGATTCTGAATTAACCTAGAAAATCTGCAGAACTTAAATAGAATGGTTAATTCACCAAATGTTGTTAACAAACACCAAAATACATTTATTAGGGAAATGCCCTTTCAATCTCCCCCTTTTTGGTAATTGATGACAACATAAGGATTTGCAAGATATAAACACAATAAAATGGAATATATAGCAAAAGCTCCCCCTACTTGTGTGCACAACACCATTTGCATTTGAACATGAGCCACACAAGTAAGAATCATCACTCCCCCTATATATTTCACAATTATACCAAGTGCAAGTAATAATATATGAGACTAACCAATAAGCATATAAGTAAGACTAGCAAGATAGCACACATTTAATAGTCTTACTAAGCAACATATGAACTTAAGTCTCACACACATAGCGTACCACACACATTTAAAGGGTTCAACACTAAGATAGATGAGACACAACATGAAAGTCCATGAAGTTGTGTCTCGACCAAAGCAAAGCAAACGAAGTGCAAATCCAAATAACCACCCCATGCAAATCCCAACGAAGACAACCTAGTAGAGCTACTTCTCCCCCTTTGGCATCGAGACACCAAAAAGGGAAAAGAGCGATGCTACACGCCCATGGGATCACTCATCGTCTTCATCCTCGGGCTCGTCCTCGGAACCGACATTGAAGTCCTCATCTCCTTCTTCAATATCATCAGAAGCCATGGGCTTCTTGCCATGATGCACATTGGAGGTGCCAGAGGTGACCTCCTCAAATGCCTGCCAGTCAGTCAGACCCTTGCTCCACTTGCCATAGCTGTGAGTACCGGATGATGAAGAGGAAGGAGGTGATTCCACATATCCCGGTTGAGACTTCCTAAATGCCTTGTGAAGAACAGCTTGATTGTCATTGATGTGCTTTTGAGAGATGTAGCTCTCATATTGCTTGTGGCGGATGTCCACATTCATGCAAAGCACATTCCTTTGGAACCAATTGAGCTTCTTGTACTCTTGAGCAAACTCATTGTTGGAGCTAGAGCCGGCATTGCTAGCATGCTTCATCCTTGGGCCCCTTCTAGTGGACACTCCCTCGGCAAAGGCATCATCATCTTCACCTCTCATTGGAGCAAAAGGTTCCTTGGAGTGACCGGTGGGTTCTTTGCGTTGAAGCTTCACAACCTTGTGATCCACAAGGTTGGCATTGAGAAGAGGAAGGTTGAGTCCTTGAGCACAGATGAGCCTCATGATAAATGGGGCATAGAGAGGAGTCTTCTTGCTGAGAATGCAATCATTGATTTCCTTGTGAATGAAATCCATCACATCAAGCGGCTCAGTATGTGCAGTCTCTCCTTGGCAATAGACTTCATGAGAGTAGGCCAAGAGATTCACCAAGGCCTTGCGAATAGCATCAAAGTTGCCGGCTTGAGGGGCAATGGAGGCCCGGAATATGCGGAGCAAGATGTTGGACCGTTTGGACAGCCCAAGAGTGCCCCCAATGACAATCTTCTTGTCATCCCCGGTGTAGAGAGGAGCAAGCTTCTTCTTCTCATAGTACTCCCCATCAACATGCATCCTCATGCCACTAGGAGTAGTAGCACCACGGAACTCATACCCAAGGAGAGCAGCAAAGTCCATGAAGTTGGAGTGACAAACCTCTTCTCCGGTCATCCAAGTCATGGGGATCTCCTCACCATCTCCAAACACCAAGGTAGCAAAGAACTGTTGGACCAATGTGATGTTGTAGGACTCTTGAATCTTCATGAGTGGATGGAGCCCAAGCTTGCGAGTGATCCACACAGCCTCTCCGAAGTATGCACTGTACTTGGCAAAGTGAGAGAAATCCATCACCGTCTGAGGGCAAACCGGATACTTCTTGAGGGAAGCATAGAATTCCTTCATGATCAGCTCTTGCTCTTTGCGGAAAAAGCAACGGTCACGGGAGTTCCGTGCGAGAGTGTACATATCCCTCTTCCTCATTTCAACAAACTCAGATGCTGATAGCCCTTCCAGAGTCACAAGACTATCAAACTTGACCTTCTTAGCTGCCTCAGCTCGTTCCTCTTCGGCCATCCTAGTCTTGAGCCTCTTAGCATCTCTAGCTTGCTGAGCAATGACAGACCTCTGAGAAAGCTCCCCTGTGGCGGGATTGACAACCAACTTGTCCTTGCTATGGGCTGCCGGCTTCCGAGAACCACCTGCACCTGTGAATGAGTGAGGAAGATAGCAAGGTTGAGGTGACATGTCCTAGAATCCAAATATAAGCAACTATGCTGTGATGGTGGGGGCACGGGGGCGGTGGGGAAGAATGAACCGTTCTTCCCCACCCCGTGCCCTAAGTGATTTTTGAAACTGCCCGGGCCGGAGTCTCCGGTACTTACCCCGGAGTCTCCGGCCCCCCTCGACCAGATCAACATTTATGGTGTGAAGGACATGTCAATTAGAGATTAGATTTGTTTTAGGATGAGATGGGCTTGGGATGGACACATTGTCACTGTGTGGTACAACATGCTCATGTTTGCAAACATGCAAACAAAATCAAATAAGACCAAACATGAGCATCTTCCCATAAAAAAATAAGGCAATAAAATCAAATGGGAAACTCCTCCACTAGGGAGGTTGGTGACCAAAGGGCCACCATGTATGAGTACAAAGGTATGGCACCGCGAAGATATATCTTGGGCCCAAAACCTAGACTCATCGATTAAGCTCAAAAGTGTCACAACTGACAAGATAGAACAATACGCTTACTATTGGCATTATGGGGGGAGGGATAGCCCAATCAATTAGGACCGCACTCCCCCTATCTCCATGCCCACATCTAGACCAACACACACACATTAGAGTATGGGAGTAAATGCACCTAGCTCAAGCCACATTGCTTGAATCAATGATATTTAGTTCATGCCTCAATTCCCGGAATCGTGCCTCATCAAGAGGCTTTGTGAATATATCGGCAAGTTGCTCATGAGTGCCAACATATGATAGATCAATTTCTCCTCGGTTGACATGATCCCGAATGAAATGATGACGAATCTCAATATGCTTCGTCTTATTGTGTTGCACCGGGTTGTGAGCGATCTTGATTGCACTTTCATTATCACACAAAAGAGGCACTTTGTCAAAAATGACACCGTAATCCTTCAAAGTTTGCCTCATCCATAAGAGTTGTGCACAACAACTAGCCGTGGCTACATATTCGGCTTCGGTGGTAGAGAGAGACACACAATTTTGTTTCTTAGATGACCAACACACCAAAGACCTACCAAGAAATTGGCAAGCCCCGGAGGTTGATTTCCGTTCCATTTTGTCTCCCGCCCAATCCGAATCCGAGTAACCTATAAGATCAAAACTTGCTCCTTTTGGATACCAAAGACCAAAGTTAGGGGTATTCACCAAATATCGAAAGATTCTCTTGACCGCCACTAAGTGGCTTTCCTTTGGTGCGGCTTGAAAACGTGCACAAACTCCCACACTTAACATAATGTCCGGTCTAGATGCACAAAGGTAAAGCAAGGAACCAATCATAGATCTATAGAGTTTTTGATCCACTTCTTTACCATTAGGATCGAGATCAAGATTAACCTTTGTTGGCATGGGAGTCTTTGCACCTTTGACTCCTATCATCTCGAACCTCTTGAGCATGTCTTGGGTATATTTGGCTTGGTTCACAAAAGTCCCTCCCTTCAATTGTTTAACTTCAAATCCAAGGAAGAACTCCAACTCCCCCATCATAGACATCTCAAACTTGTCGGTCATGAGCTTGGCAAACTCATTATTGAAAGCTTTGTTAGTAGAACCAAATATAATATCATCAACATATATTTGGCAAATGAAAAGCTCCCCATTGACCTTCTTAGTAAAAAGAGTGGGATCGATCACCCCAATTTCAAAACCACGATCAACCAACAACTCTTTAAGGTGCTCATACCACGCACGTGGGGCTTGTTTGAGGCCATAGAGTGCCTTATCAAGTTTGTAAACGTGGTTAGGAAACTTAGGGTTTTCGAAGCCCGGGGGTTGCTTCACAAAAACCAATTCATTTAAGGGACCGTTGAGAAATGCACTTTTAACATCCATTTGTTGAAGTTTAAAGTTATGATGTGATGCATATGCAAGTAAGATGCGAATGGATTCAAGACGGGCAACGGGAGCGAAAGTTTCACCAAAGTCAATACCCTCAACTTGGGAGAAACCTTGAGCCACCAATCTTGCCTTATTACGAATGACTATGCCACTTGCATCTTGCTTGTTCTTGAAGATCCACTTGGTCCCAATGACATTACGGCAATCTTTAGGCCTTTCTACTAGAGTCCACACATTGTTGCGCTCGAAGTTGTTGAGTTCATCATGCATGGCATCAAGCCAATCCGGATCCTCAAGCGCCTCATAAACTTTCTTGGGTTCTACACAAGAGACAAAAGCATGATGAGAGCAAAAGTTAGAAAGTTGCCTCCTAGTGGAGACACCTTTACGAACACTCCCAACCACATTTTCCAAGGATATGCTTCTTCGTCGTAGAATGGACTCAAGCTTCTTCTCACGGCGAGTGCGAGCCTCAAGAGGAGATTCTTGAGAGACTACTTGATCATCTTCATGATCACTGTTCTGGTCCTCGCCATGACCATCAAGTGGATTGCCTTGATCATCAAGTGGCCCATAGCCACGGAATTCCGAAGGATCTTCATCAAAGGCTTGATCACCCCCGGAGACTCCGGTATCCATACCCGGAGACTCCGGTATAGGCCGGAGAGTCCGGACCACAGGGGCCGGAGACTCCGGGCAAGATTGCTCGGTGGGATGATCTTGAGGTTGAGGGTGTGCAGCTTGTCTTTGGTCAATGTCCTGTGTGTGTTCAGCAGGTGAAGGCTCCACATGTGTAGAGCATTGTCCTTCTCCTTCGGCCAAAAGGTGTCCCTCAATGGGCCGGAAGAATCCGACACCCATTCTTCTTATGGCTTGGGGAGGAATTTCGTCACCTACATCACGAACACAACTTTGTCCTACAAAGGAACCATTATCCTCATCGAACCTCACATTACAAGTCTCTATAACATGCCCGGTGGACTTGCTATAGATCCTATAGGAATGTGAGTCCGTGGAGTAACCAACAAAGATACCCTCTAATGCTTTAGAATCAAATTTTGACAACCGAACACCTTTCTTGAGATAGAAACACTTACAACCAAATACCCGGAAGTACATGATGTTGGGCTTTCGCCCGGTAAGAATTTCATATGGAGTCTTGTTCAAGTTCTTGCGGAGATAAAGCCGGTTGGTGGCATGGCATGCGGTATTAATAGCTTCGGCCCAAAAGTTGTATGGAGACTTGAACTCCGCCAACATAGTTCTTGCCGCATCCATGAG
This sequence comes from Dactylis glomerata, assembly GCA_007115705.1. Classification (NCBI taxonomy): domain Eukaryota; kingdom Viridiplantae; phylum Streptophyta; class Magnoliopsida; order Poales; family Poaceae; genus Dactylis; species Dactylis glomerata. Next base: position 12,688,831 of record QXEO01000734.1, read on the forward strand.
AGTACGGTTCTTCCTCTCGGCAACTCCATTTTGTTGCGGGGTATATGCAGCGAAATATTGATGTTTGATACCCGCATCACTAAGAAATTCATTTAAGGAGTAGTTCTTGAACTCGGTGCCATTGTCACTTCTTATAGTCAATATGGTGGTGTTGAATTGACGCTCAACTTCGGTGGCAAAGTCTTTGACGGTTTGTTGGGTCTCACTTTTGAACTCAAAGAAATAAACCCAAGTGTATCTTGAATAGTCATCGACAATCACCAAGCAATATTTCTTGCCACCAAGACTTGCATAAGTGGGAGGTCCAAAGAGATCCATGTGAAGGAGCTCCAAGCACCTCTTGGAAGAGATAATAGTCTTGCTTGGATGACTTGTTTCATGCATCTTTCCTTCAATACATGCCCTACAAACACGATCTTTGGCAAAAGAAACATCCTTTAGTCCGAGTATGTGGCCGCCGGTGTAGAGATTTTGCAAAGCTCTCATATTGACGTGGGCTAACCGGCGATGCCAAAGCCATCCCACGTCGGCCTTAGCAATTAGGCATATCGCGGCCGTAGTGGGTTTCTCCGAAAAGTCCACCACATACAAGCCGTTTTCGACATACCCAACAAAGGCAACCTTGAGAGACTTACTCCACATGACGACCACAATATCAACATCAAAATATGTGGCATAGCCCATAGTAGCAAGTTGATGAACGGAAAGTAGATTATAACCAATGGTTTCGACAAGCATGACATTCACTAGGGACACGTCCGGAGTGATCACCACCTTACCGAAACCAAGTACCTTAGAGGATGAATTATCACCATAAGAGACCGTGACATTTGAAGTATTGGGCTTTAGATCTTCCACAATATTTTTGCTTCCGGTCATGTGGCTTGTGGCACCACTATCAATAATCCATTTTACTCCTCCGGAAGCAATGTCCTACAAGAGATTAATTCTTGGTTTTAGGTCCCCATCTTTGAATGGGTCCTCTTTTGTTAGTCACAAGAATCTTAGGTACCCAAATAGCATATTCAATGAAACCATTATAGGGACCAACATATTTAGCATAGACATCACCATAATAGTCCCTAAGAAGAACATAATGAGGATTATATTTTCCTGCAAAATTATTATGAGAAGGGCCGGAGACTCCGGTCTTTGGGGGCGGAGACTCCGGGGTAGATGAACTTACCGGAGACTCCGGAGCCTTTGACCCGGAGACTCCGGTCTCCTCGATTTTCTTCTTTCCATTCAGCTCCTCCCACTCCTCCTCGGTGTAACAAATATCAAAAGGGACATGAGGAGTAGGAGCAGCAGCAGGCTTTGTCTTCTTCTTGTTCTTCTTCTTCTTCTTCTTCTTTGAGGACTCGGCCACCAAACAAAGATCCCCTTTCTTTGAGGACTCGGCTACAAAACCGAGACCCTCCTTTCCCTTGTACAATCTTTGATTGTTCAAGAGATCATTGAGATTCTTTTCTCCTTGAATGCAAGTGGCAAGGCCCTTAGCAAGATCGGCCTTCAACCTATTGTTCTCCTCAATGATATCACTATGATCACAAATAGAGTTAGAAGAACAAGGAACTTCAATAACTTGCATTGGGGGAACTTTAGATTGTTCAATAGTTAGTTGAATTTGAAGTTGTTCACGAATCTTGGTGAGATGAGAGAATTTGCCCTCCAAAGCCTTGTGAGCTTCTTCAAGCTTCTCAAACTTCTCACGAAGATCATTATGACCAACGTCAAATTCAACTTTCTCCTTTTTAAGCAACTTGACCATAGCGAGAGCATGGTCACGTTCTTTAGTGAGTTTTGACAAGATTAGATTATGAGACTCTTCTAGTCCCAACAATTTCTCCTCTAAAGAGACTCTCAAGTTTTGCTCTTCTTCGAGCTCAATTGATAGAGAGCCAATATCATCGGCGGCTAATCTTTCCAACTCCTCCTTCTCCTTGATGGTGTCATGGGCATCACCAAGTTCACACATTAGTGTCTCAACATATATCTTGGTTGGCCCCTTCATGTTAGCAAGAAAATCATCACAAGAAACTAGTTCTTTCTTAATCTTAAGACTACTCACATCATCCAAAGAGGTAGTATTGGAATGTGATGATGAAGGAGTAGGTGATGAGGTTACCTCCGAGGCCTTAGCCATAAGACACTTGTGAGTGGTGATGATGGCGTTCTCATTTAGTGAGTTGAAGAGGGATGTAGGTGGTGTGGAGACAATGGCAATGGCGGCCACTTCTCCATTCTCTTCATCAACGGAGTCATCATCATCGGACTCGGAGTCATACTCCTCATGAACCACCAATACCCTTTCTCCTTTCTTCTTGTTGTCCTTGTTCCCATGTTTCTTGGATGGGTAGAACTTTGATGACCGGCGCTTGGGGACGAGCCGGCCCTCATTGTCCTCCTTGTTCTCATAAGGACATTCGGCGATGAAGTGCTTGATTCCTCCACAATTGTAGCAATGCCTCACTTTAGAGTCACCACCTTTTCTTGGAAAGGATTTGAACTTGGATCCCTTCGTCTTGTGCTTGTTGGCATCCCAAAAGGCATTTGCATTGAGAGCCAAGTGTTCATGGAGTGCAAACTTGAGATCTTCCGGAGACCAACACTCTTCTTCATATATTTCTTCTTCTCCTTCTCCTTGCTTGGACACCACCTTGGCCTTGAGAGCAAGATTGTGAACTCCTTGTCCGGCAAGAACACGGGCTCTAGTTTCTTCCGCGTTCTTCTTCAAGATAGAAAAGGCGGTGAACTCACAAAGAACTTCATTTGAGGTCATACTCCCAAAATCCGGTCTTGAACGGATTATCTCGGATCGCATGGGTTCTCTTGGGTTGATGGAGGTGATGAACATACGCTTGATATAGTCATCACCATTGTCTTTGCACCCAAACCCGGTCAAGGCCGTTGCAAGAGCCAAGATCCTTTGGTACATCTCATCGGGAGTCTCATTATCACGCATAATGAAATCCCTTTCTTCACTTTTGAGCTCATCAAACTTGGAGGACCGAATACTTTCATTCCCAATGAAGAGCATAGTGAGATAATCCCATACTTCCTTGGCGGTGTTCAAGTTGTTGATGTGTACCACATGAGTATCCGGTACGGCTTGTTGAAGGAGATGCTTGGCGGTGGCATTGAGTTGCTCATCAACTTCTTCCCTTCCGGTCAAATTGAGAGGATCATGAGGTGCAAAGCCATTTTGTATGACCCTCCACAAATGAGTAGAAGAGCTAGAAATATGAGATTTCATTAGTCCTTGCCATTTAATAAAATTGCGAGAATCAAGCTTAGGAGGGGAACCCATGTTGTTAATGTGTGGCATAGGATAATGGACCGGCGGAGGTGAGTAAGTGTTAGGGGGTGGAATGTTAGCACCCTTTGCCGGACCATCATTTTCCTTAGGAGGGTCACCTTTATTTTCGGCGGAGGTGGAGCCATTGTTAGGTGGCTTCACCTTAGCCAAGGAGAGTTCCACACTAGGTGTGGTGTTTGGGTCGGTGGGCCCGGAAGGTTTTCTTCCAAAATATTCCTCAAACATAGCCTTCATCTCCAATCTCATAGTGGTTTGCATTGTGTCCAAGGACGCCAAATGCTCTTCACGTGAGATTGAAGAGGAAGAGATAGATGGAGGAATATCCTCGGGAGGAGTTTCTTTATCCTTATCCCCTTCCATGGTCGCTCAACTCTTAGGCGGTTAAGCCCGAATAAGAGACCACGCTCTGATACCAATTGAAAGGATCGTATGAGCGACTAGAGGGGGGGTGAATAGGAGCTACCCAATAATTTTAATTCTTTTCAAGTTAGGGCTAGACAAGAAGGTAAATTCTCTAGATGTGATACTAAGTGAATTTACCTAGAGTGACAAGCAAGCTAGCAATAACAATATAAGTAAAGGCACAAGTAAAGGATAGAGGTCACCGCAATGGAGACACGAAGACACGAGGATGTATTCCCGTAGTTCCTTCCTTGTTACGGGAAGTACGTCTACGTTGGAGAGGTGTGGTGCCACAAAGGCCACCAACGCCACAAAGGCTCACCCTATTCTCCGGTGAACAAGCCACAAAGGCGAGTTCACGCTCCACTAAGCGATGCCCTTGAAGGCGGCACGACACCTTTACACAAAGTATTGGGGCAAGCTCCACAACTCAATTGGAGGCTCCCAATAGGCCCACCAAGCTCTTACACACAAAGTCAAGCTTAGGGGACGGCTTCTTCCGGCTAGAAATCCGATGAATCACACAAGTAACAAGCCCCTCAACAAAGAGAGGGGGAAAATCAAATCGCCTTGGTGGAAGTGTAGATCTAGGTCTTCTCCCTCAAATCCCAAAAGGGCTTTGAGTTCTATTGGCTAGGGAGAGAGAACTTGAGCTTTGAAGCTTTGGAACAATGGAGGAGAGAGAGTAGAAGCCGCAGCCTTCTCTTGAGGAAGAAGAAGGCTATTTATACTCCTCCTTGAAATGTAGCCGTTGCTGGTCGACTAGGGCCGGAGTCTCCGGCCAGGAGGGCCGGAGTCTCCGCCCTAAGTGACCACAGGGCCGGAGTCTCCGGCCAGAGACAGAAGTCTCCGGCCCAACTCCGGCCTGGTCACTGCATAGACCAACTCCTCAGCAAACCCTAGCCCGGCCAGGCAGACCGGAGTCTCCGGCCGCTGGGACCGGAGTCTCCGCCCACCCGGAGTCTCCGGCTAGAGACAAAAGTCTCCGGCCCAACTCCGGGCTGGTCTCTGCTTAGACCAACTGGGAGGATTGCTGGGGCGACACTCCTAGGCCGGAGTCTCCGGCCACCAGGGCCGGAGTCTCCGCCCTAGAAGTAGCAACAGCAGTACTTCAAGGATCCCCTCTCCACCAATTCCACCTTCGCGAAGCACCCTATAAGACCACTAAGCCCTAACTCCACTACTGGACTACGGGCTTCGATCTTTTCTTCCCTTTTTGGATGAACCACCGCGAGATTCTGAATTAACCTAGAAAATCTGCAGAACTTAAATAGAATGGTTAATTCACCAAATGTTGTTAACAAACACCAAAATACATTTATTAGGGAAATGCCCTTTCAGCTACTAACAACGGAGAGCATGCAAGATCATAAACAACATAGAGATAACAAAAGATATAATTCAGTACAGCAACTTAATCATAAACACCAATATTCATCGGATCCCAACAAACCAAACATGTAGAATTACATAACGGTGATCTCAATCATGTAGGGCAGCTCATGAGATCTAAACATGAAGCACATGGTGGAGAAGACAACCATCTAGCTACTGCTATGGACCCATAGTCTAAGGTAGACTACTCACTCATCGCTCTGGAGGCAAGCATGGCGATGAAGAAGACCTCCGGTGGCGATTCCCCTCTCCGGCAGGGTGCCGGGAAGAGCTTCTGGACCCTCCCGATCTTCGGGTCGACGGCGGCGGCGGATCACGATGTGTTCTGGAAAACTGATCGGGTACTTAGGTTTTTTCCGTCGGGAGGTCTTTATAGGCGAAGGGGCGATGTCAGAGGGGGAGCCAGGCTCCCTCACGCGGGCCCCGCGCGGCCAGGGGGCTGGCCGCGCCGCCCCTGCGTGTGGGGCCCTGGTGGCCCCCCTCCTACTCTCCTTCGGATCTCTGGAAGCTTCCGGGTAAAATAAGACTTCAGGATGTGGTTTCGTCCAATTCCGAGAATATTTCCTGTGTATCACTCTGAAACACAAAAACAGCAGAAAACAGGGAACTGGCACTGTGGCACTTCGTTAATAGATTAGTTCCGGAAAATGCATAAAAGTGCTACTAAGTGTAACGAAACAATAGGCAAATGGTGTAAAAACAAGCATGGAGCATCAAAAATTATAGATACGTTTGAGACGTATCAAGCATCCCCAAGCTTAACTCCTGCTCGTCCTCGAGTAGGTAAGTGATAACAAAAGAATAATTTTTGAGGTGACATGCACCTACACAATCTTGATCATATATGTAAGCATTGGTGAGCTGGGATCATAAGAACTTAAAACATGGGCATGAAGATATAATCATGACAATAAGAACTTAGCAACCATGTTGTAAACATGCAAATGAACACAAACAAAAGATCATGAAAATGAAACAATGAAAGTCAAACGTGTGTTCAAATCATAAGGAAAAACATATAAATGGTTTTCAGCTTGTCCTTCAAAGAGAGCAAAACATAAATGCATAGGACACCTTCAAGTTTAAGAGGGCGACTAGATACAAATAATTTGAGAACAAGTGAAACCAACAATATGAATCAATCAATGAACTTTGGGACAATGCATATCACACTAAGAATGACAACTATGCTCTCTTAATGGTGCATAAAGAAAGAAGGTGGTGACTCAACATAAAAGTAAAAGAAAGACCCTTCGCAGAGGGAAGCAGTGATTGCAAGTTTTATAACCTTCAAAAATTATGGTACTTACCGGCTTTGAGCTCTCATTGCCCCCATCATAAGCATCTTGAATGGTTAAAGTTAATGCGAGAACAATTATGATGCATATGCTTGACAAATCATAAGTTGAAAACCTCGTGCCCCGTGAATACGAGTACCCAAACCTCATGCTACTTTACTTAGAGTCCCAAGCAAGGCTCTTGTCATTGTAAGTATATACATATCATTGAGAACCGCCAATGGGGTACCTCCGTGCCCGATGACATGGAACAAGCCCACACCAAAATGACAGGACAAGCAGACAATGAACACCTCGACATCTCTTTTATTTGCCTTTTGTTTAGCTTTTTATTATGAGATGCGTCGTTGAATGTTCACCATGGGTATGCTGCAAATTTCCACCATGAATTATGCATGGCTTAGATTGGCGGCCCGGCGTTTCCCTAACACATATACAAACTCCATGATCCCTACAAGATTCCAAATTCATTTCACACCGCGGGCATCCATAAACAAAAGATCACGATATCAACTCAAATAAGAAGTGCAATGTTGAAAGTTTGCCCCATGACAGCATGGATGGGCTAGAATCCAACTTACCACTTGCAAGCATAACAACTCAACATAAGAGACCACAATGTCAATTTTTTAAGAATAGGAAAAAGTAAAGTGTGCCTTCCGGTTCGTGAGAGCTTTACTGACCGAATTTCGCATAACACTGGTAAGAGTTTAATTTGAAGAGAAAATAAAAGCAAGTCAAATTTACTTGGAATAGAAAATTGCTAGTAGGTATGTATGGTGGACACTTTGGAAAACTTTGGCTTTTAGGAGTTGGATGCACGAGTAGAGCTCATACTCAGTACAAGGCGAGGGCTAGCAAAAGACTGGGAGCGACCAACTAAGAGAGCAATAATGGCCATAATCATGCAAAGCGACAAAGCGACATTAAAAGAAGCATAAGATGGCATCAAAAGTCAAAAACTAAATGATCATGAAGGCTATTGGCGACTTTGCAAGAGTCTAACATGTGTGAGCATGCCAAGTCAACCCAAATAAAGTATCAAGGAGAAAACCAAAATAATGCTTCCATACAATAAAAACAACGCATGAATTTTTTCAAAGGCTCATTAAGCAATCTCAGTTATTTGAGACAAGTCATGCTACAACAAAACCACTAACCATACTATCAAAAAGACATCAAGCATGACATGAAAAAGCCTAAGCCGCAGTCTACACAAGCTCCTTCTTGTACCACTATTTTGCACAAAGCTTTTTCTCTTTTCCAACACCATTTGAAATTTTTATAAACACCTCTTTTGATGAAAACCAATAAAGATCAGAGGCAAAAATACACCTTGATGAAAAGATATGACAAGGTCTGAACGCAAATCAAGGCGAAAACGAAAACCAAAAGAGTAGCAGAAAAAGAAGAACGCCCGATTTTTAATAAGATTGAAAACTAGAGCGTTCTTGACAAATGAAAACGAGTACATCTCCTCCAAAGGAAATTTGTTGGGGTCCAACCATTTAGTGCAGCAAACAAACAAACTAAACCAACTAAGAAAACTAAAACAACTGACGCTCCAAGAAAAATACATAGTGCATGAAGCAATAAAAATATAGTGTTTTGAAAGGTGACCTGATTTTTGCCGATGAAGAAGGGGTGCCTCGGGGGCATCCCCAAGCTTTGATGCTTGTACTTCTTGGATATTTTCTTGGGGTGATGCATGGGCATCCCCAAGCTTGAGCTTTTGTCCATTCTTCAACTCATCTCATCATTCTCCAATCCCTACACTTGAAAACTTCCTTCATACAAAACTAAACACAATTCTATTAGCAACATTAGTGCAAGCATAACATATAATCAATCCTCTATTTGCTTCAGGTTTCAACCCAAAACTACCACATATAAAGTATATATACTACTGTAGCAACTTCCACAAGAGTTCCATGATCAAAAAGAACTCAAAAGAAAGCGATAAAGTGGCAAAAACAAATATTGGCAGAAATCTGTCAAAACTGGACAGCTGATAATGGACGAATTTTTGAGGGATTTTCTGTTGCTCAAATCAAAAAGTGTTCAACTAAGAAAAGTTTGGATATAACCCGGGGCATATGCACAAGAAATCGCAGGTCGAAAATATAAACAGAGAATTTTCACGAATTTTTACGGTGCAGCACCGAAAACAGTTTCAGGACAGCAACGTCCCCAAATCTTTACCTCACTCAAATTAGAGGCTTCTCTTGGCACAAAAACGAAATAAATAAGATAAGGAGAGGTCATTACAGTAGTAATGACTTCCAAGACTCAAATAAAAAAAAAGTACTGAAAAAAAACATTGGGTTATCTCCCAAGAGTGCTTTTCTTTAACGCCTTTGAGCTAGGCGCAAAAAATTGCGAATCAAGTAATATCAAGTGATGAAGCATCAAGCTCATAATTTGCTCTAAGAATAGAGTCAAAAAGCAATTTCTTTCTTTTCCTAGGGAAATGTTCCATACCTTTCTTTAGTGGGAATGGGTCTTCCCAAAATAATAGGACATGAAGCATGGCATTCAACGTCCATACCAAGAAAATCAACGGGAACAAGGTTATTGTTAACCACAATAAGAACATCATTAATTCTTCCCAAAGGTTTCTTCTTAGCAACATCAGCAATAGGAACATCAAAATAACACTTTTCAAGCGGTGGTAAATCAAGCATGTCATAAATCTTTCTAGGCATGATAGAAATACTAGCACCTAGATCACATAAAGCATGGCAATCATAACCATTAACATGCATATCAATGATGGGTTCCCAACCATCTTCTAACTTCTTAGGAAAAGAGGCTTTTTGCTTCAACTTTTCATCCCTAATTTTCATAAGAGCATTGGTAATATGCTTAGTAAAAGCAATATTTAAAGAACTAGCATTGGGAGTCAAAGCAAGCTTTTGCAAGAACAAAATTACTTCAGATATATTGCAGCCATCAACATCAAAATCATTAAAACAAATAGAGCTATCATCTCCCACACTCCGAAAAATTTCAGCACTCTTTTGAGAAAAAGTTTTGGCAGTTTTAGGCTTTTTAACGCAGGGAGTGGGAGTTTTCTCTACACCAATCAAAGTAAGAGGATTGCTACCAGTAGGAGCAACATCATTAGAGGTAGTAATAGTACATACCTTCATCTTTCTAGCCATCTCATCTTCTCTTTCCCACCTGGCATGCAATTCAGCTAACAATCTAATATTTTCATCAATTCCAACTTGGATAGCATTAGCGGTAGCAAAAACATTGTTCTCTTTCACATCATTAGGAAACTTTTTTAATTTCAGAAGTTCAACATCATGAGCAAGGCTATCAACTTTAGAAGCAAGAATATCAATTTTGCCTAACTTTTCCTCAACAGACTTGTTAAAAGCAGTTTGCTTACCGATGAAGTCCTTGAGCATTACCTCAAGCTCGGAGGGCGCGGCCCTAGTGTTGTTGTAGGAATTACCATAAGAGTTACCATAACCATTACCATTGGTAGAAGGATACGGCCTATAATTGTTACTAGCAAAATTGTTCCTATAAGCATTGTTGTTAAAATTATTGTTTCTAATGAAATTCACATCAACATGCTCTTCTTGAGCAACCAAAGAGGCCAAAGGAACATTATTAGGATCAACATGAGTCCTATCATTAGCAAGCATAGCCATAATGGTATCAATCTTATCATTCAAGGAAGAGGTTTCAGCAGAATTTACCTTCTTACCTTGTGGAGCTCTCTCGGTGTGCCATTCAGAATAATTTACCATCATGTTGTCGAGTAGCTTTGATGCGGCGCCCAAGGTAAGGGACATAAAAGTGCCTCCAGCAGCTGAATCAAGTAGGTTCCTTGAAGAAAAATTCAGTCCTGCATAAAAAGTTTGGATAATCATCCAAGTAGTTAGTCCATGAGTGGGGCAATTCTTTATCATAGATTTCATTCTTTCCCAAGCTTGAGCAACATGTTCATTATCAAACTGAGCAAACTTCATAATATTGCTACGCAAGGATATAATCTTAGCAGGAGGATAGTATCTACCAATAAAAGCATCCTTACACTTAGCCCATGAATCAATACTATTCTTAGTCAAAGACAGCAACCAATCGTTAGCTTTTCCTCTCAAAGAAAAAGGAAACAACTTGAGCTTAATAATATCACTATCAACATCCTTATATTTCTGCATCTCACATAGCTCAACAAAATTGTTGAGATGAGCTGCAGCATCTTCAGTACTAGCACCAGAAAATTGCTCTTTCATAACAAGGTTCAATAAAGCAGGCTTAATCTCATAAAAGTTTGCAGCAGGAATAGGTGGTGCAATAGGAGTGCAGATAAAATCACTATTGTTCGTGCTAGTAAAGTCACGCAACTTGGTGTTTTCAGGATTGGCCATTTCAGCAAAACGAAAGTAAACAAGTAAAAACAACTACCAAGAATTCTAAATTTTTTTGGGTTTTTGATATAAAAGCAATGCAGGTAAAATAAATAAAGTAAAGCAAAACAATAACAAAGTAAAGAATGTGTGTGCGAAAAACTCCCCTCGCAGAAGTCTTCTCTTCCTCCCCAGCAACGGCGCCAGAAAAAGAGCTGCTATCTGTTGATGGCGCCAGGAAATTACTGATGGTGCCAAGTTGACGTGGGAGCAGACTGTCCTTGTGCGTGGTGGATAACCAGCCCGTTGGGAACCCCGAGAGGAAGGTATGATGAGTGTAGCGGCTAGTCTTCCCTCAGTTAAGAAACCAAGGTTTAATGTCGGTCAGGAGAGGAGAGACAATGACGACTGAAGGTGATGCGGACTGGCTTAGTAACACTCCAACAAGGGCGCCGTTTAACGATACTTGTTGACTCGTCTTCGGCCAGTAGCAACGCGGAACCTGCACACAACACAAACAAATACTTTGTTCCCAACTTGCGATGAGGTTGTCAATCTCACCGGTTTGCTTAAAACAAAGATTATGAGCGTATCGAGTGGAAAACAATATAGTATGCGAGTAAAGTAAACAGTACGAGTAAAGTAAACAGGTGATAGCAATATGATGTAAATAGGACCGGGATCCACAGTTCACTAGTGGTGTCTCTCCATAGATAAAATAACACATGCTGGGTAAACAAATTACAGTTGGGCAATTGATAGAATAAAGATAACGTGATATGTCAAGAAGATCACTATGAGATTTACTCTGGGCATTACAACAAAATACATAGACCGCCATCCAACTGCATCTATGACTAATAATCCACTCCCGGGGATATCAATCCGAACACCCCAGAAGTATTAAGTTGCGAACAACAGATAATTGCATTAAGCAAAGTGTGTAATGTAAACAAAGCATATGCCCTTGAGCATATGAATGTTATTTTCTCCCTAGTAGCAACAACACATCTACCACCTTAGAGGTTTCTGTCACTCCCCCAGGTGAAATAGAGGCATGAACCCACTATCGAGCATAAATACCCCATCTTGGAGTCTCTAGCAACTACTCGGCCAAGATAGCTACTAACAACGGAGAGCATGCAAGATCATAAACAACATAGAGATAACAAAAGATATAATTCAGTACAGCAACTTAATCATAAACACCAATATTCATCGGATCCCAACAAACCAAACATGTAGAATTACATAACGGTGATCTCAATCATGTAGGCAGCTCATGAGATCTAAACATGAAGCACATGGTGGAGAACACAACCATCTAGCTACTGCTATGGACCCATAGTCCAAGGTAGACTACTCACTCATCGCTCCGGAGGCAAGCATGGCGATGAAGAAGACCTCCGGTGGCGATTCCCCTCTCCGGCAGGGTGCCGGGAAGAGCTTCTGGACCCTCCCGATCTTCGGGTCGACGGCGGCGGCGGATCACGATGTGTTCTGGAAAACTGATCGGGTACTTAGGTTTTTTCTGTCGGGGGGTCTTTATAGGCGAAGGGGCGATGTCAGAGGGGAGCCAGGCTCCCTCACGCGGGACCCGCGCGGCCAGGGGGCTGGCCGCGCCGCCCCTGCGTGTGGGGCCCTGGTGGCCCCCCTCCTACTCTCCTTCGGATCTCTGGAAGCTTCCGGGTAAAATAAGACTTCAGGATATGGTTTCGTCCAATTCCGAGAATATTTCCTGTGTATCACTCTGAAACACAAAAACAGCAGAAAACAGGGAACTGGCACTGTGGCACTTCGTTAATAGGTTAGTTCCGGAAAATGCATAAAAGTGCCACTAAGTGTAACGAAACAATAGGCAAATGGTGTAAAAACAAGCATGGAGCATCAAAAATTATAGATACGTTTGAGACATATCAAGCATCCCCAAGCTTAACTCCTGCTCGTCCTCGAGTAGGTAAGTGATAACAAAAGAATAATTTTTGAGGTGACATGCACCTACACAATCTTGATCATATATGTAAGCATTGGTGAGCTGGGATCATAAGAACTTAAAACATGGGCATGAAGATATAATCATGACAATAAGAACTTAGCAACCATGTTGTAAACATGCAAATGAACACAAACAAAAGATCATGAAAATGAAACAATGAAAGTCAAACGTGTGTTCAAATCATAAGGAAAAACATATAAATGGTTTTCAGCTTGTCCTTCAAAGAGAGCAAAACATAAATGCATAGGACACCTTCAAGTTTAAGAGGGCGACTAGATACAAATAATTTGAGAACAAGTGAAACCAACAATATGAATCAATCAATGAACTTTGGGACAATGCATATCACACTAAGAATGACAACTATGCTCTCTTAATGGTGCATACAGAAAGAAGGTGGTGACTCAACATAAAAGTAAAAGAAAGACCCTTCGCAGAGAGAAGCAGTGATTGCAAGTTTTATAACCTTCAAAAATTATGGTACTTACCGGCTTTGAGCTCTCATTGCCCCCATCATAAGCATCTTGAATGGTTAAAGTTAATGTGAGAACAATTATGATGCATATGCTTGACAAATCATAAGTTGAAAACCTCGTGCCCCGTGAATATGAGTACCCAAACCTCATGCTACTTTACTTAGAGTCCCAAGCAAGGCTCTTGTCATTGTAAGTATATGCATATCATTGAGAACCGCCAATGGGGTACCTCCGTGCCCGATGACATGGAACAAGCCCACACCAAAATGACAGGACAAGCAGACAATGAACACCTCGACATCTCTTTTATTTGCCTTTTGTTTAGCTTTTTATTGTGAGATGCGTCGTCGAATGTTCACCATGGGTATGCTACAAATTTCCACCATGAATTATGCATGGCTTAGATTGGCGGCCCGGCGTTTCCCTAACACATATACAAACTCCATGATCCCTACAAGATTCCCAATTCATTTCACACCGCGGGCATCCATAAACAAAAGATCACGATATCAACTCAAATAAGAAGTGCAATGTTGAAAGCTTGCCCCATGACAGCATGGATGGGCTAGAATCCAACTTACAACTTGCAAGCATAACAACTCAACATAAGAGACCACAATGTCAATTTTTTAAGAATAGGAAAAAGTAAAGTGTGCCTTCCGGTTCGTGAGAGCTTTACTGACCGAATTTCGCATAACACTGGTAAGAGTTTAATTTGAAGAGAAAATAAAAGCAAGTCAAATTTACTTGGAATAGCAAATTGCTAGTAGGTATGTATGGTGGACACTTTGGAAAACTTTGGCTTTTAGGAGTTGGATGCACGAGTAGAGCTCATACTCAGTACAAGGCGAGGGCTAGCAAAAGGCTGGGAGCGACCAACTAAGAGAGCAATAATGGCCATAATCATGCAAAGCGACATTAAAAGAAGCATAAGATGGCATCAAAAGTCAAAAACTAAATGATCATAGAGGCTATTGGCGACTTTGTAAGAGTCTAACATGTGTGAGCATGCGCCAAGTCAACCCAAATAAAGCATCAAGGAGAAAACCAAAATAATGCTTCCAAATAATAAAAACAACGCATGATTTTTTCAGAGGCTCATTAAGCAATCTCAGTTATTTGAGACAAGTCATGCTACAGCAAAAACCACTAAGCATACTATCAAAAAGACATCAAGCATGACATGAAAAAGCCTAAGCCGCAGTCTACACAAGCTCCTTCTTGTACCACTTTTTTGCATAAAGCTTTTTCTCTTTTCCAACACCATTTGAAAATTTTAAAGACACCTCTTTTGATAAAAACCAATAAAGATCAGAGGCAAAAATACACCTTGATGAGAAGATATGACAAGGTCTGAACGCAAATCAAGGCGAAAACGAAAACCAAAAGCACTAGCGGAAAAAGAAGAACACTCGATGAAATTGTAAGAATGAAAAACGGAGTGTTCTTGGCAAATGAAAACGAGTACATCTCCTCCAAAGAAAATTTGTTGGGGTCCAACCATTTATTACAGCAAACAAAACTAAACTAACTAATAAAACTAAAACAACTGACGCTCCAGGAAAAACATATAGTGCATGAAGCAATAAAAATATAGTGTCTTAAAAGGTGACCTGATTTTTGCCGATGAAGAAGGGGTGCCTCGGGGGCATCCCCAAGCTTTGACGCTTGTAATTCTTGGATATTTCTTGGGGTGATGCATGGGCATCCCCAAGCTTGAGCTTTTGTCCATTCTTCAACTCATCTCATCATTCTCCAATCCCTACACTTGAAAACTTCCTTCATACAAAACTAAACACAATTCTATTAGCAACATTAGTGTAGCATAACATATAATCAACCTCTTTTTGCTTAAGGTTTCAACCCAAAACCACCACATATATAGCAAATACTACTGTAGCAACTTCCCCAAAAGTTCCGTGATAAAAAAAACTCAAAAGAAAGCGATAAAGCGGCAAACACAAATATTGGCAGAAATCTGTCAAAACAAAAACAGCTGACAAAGGCCGAATTTTTTAGTGCTTTTCTGTTGCTCAAATAAAAAAGTGTTCAAATAACTAAAGTTTGGATATAACCTGGGGCATATGCACAAGAAATATCAGGTCCAAAAGATATACAGATAATTTATACGAATTTTTACGGTGCAGCACCAAAAACAGTTTCAGGACAGCAACATCCCCAAATCTTTACCTCACTCGAATTAGAGGCTTCTCTTGGCACAACAATAAAAATAAAAAGGATAAGGAGCAGTCATTACAGTAGTAATGACTTCCAAGACTCAAATAAAAGAAAAAGTACTGAAAATAAAACATTGGGTTATCTCCCAAGAGTGCTTTTCTTTAACGCCTTTGAGCTAGGCGCAGAAAATTGTGAATCAAGTAACATCAAGTGATGAAGCATCAAGCTCATAATTTGCTCTAAGAATAGAGTCAAAAAGTAATTTCTTCCTTTTCCTAGGGAAGTGTTCCATACCTTTCTTGAGTGAAAATTGATATTTTATAGTGCCTTCCCTCATATCAATGATGGCACCTACAGTTCGAAGAAAGGGTCTTCCCAAAATAATAGGACATGAAGCATGGAATTCAACGTCCATAACGAGAAAATCAACGGGAATAAGGTTATTGTTAACCACAATAAGAACATCATTAATCCTTCCCAAAGGTTTCTTCTTAGCAACATCAGCAATAGGAACATCATAATAACACTTTTCAAGCGGTGGTAAATCAAGCATGTCATAAATCTTTCTAGGCATGATAGAAATACTAGCATCTAGATCACATAAAGCATGGCAATCAAAACCACTAACATGCATATCAATGATGGGTTCCCAACCATCTTCTAACTTCTTGGGAACAGAGGCTTTTTGCTGCAACTTTTCATCCCTAATTTTCATGTGAGCATTGGTAATATGCTTAGTAAAAGCAATATTTAAAGAACTAGCATTGGGAGTCAAAGCAAGCTTTTGCAAGAACAAAATAACTTTAGATATATTGCAGCCATCAACATCAAAATCATTAAAATAAGTAGAGCTATCATCTCCTACACTCTGAAAAATTTCAGCACTCTTTTGAGAAAAAGTTTTGGCAGTTTTAGGCTTTTTAACACAAGGAGTGGGAGTTTTCTCTACACTAATCAAAGTAAGAGGATTGCTAGCATTAGGAGCAACATCATTAGAGGTAGTAATGGTACATACCTTCATCTCTCTAGCCATCTCATCTTCTCTTTCCCACCTGGCATGCAATTCAGCTAACAATCTAATATTTTCATCAATTCCAACTTGAATAGCATTAGCAGTAGCAAAAACATTGTTCTCTTTCACATCATTAGGCAACACTTTTAATTTCATAAGTTCAACATCATGAGCAAGGCTATCAACTTTAGAAGCAAGAATATCAATTTTGCCTAACTTTTCCTTAATAGACTTGTTAAAAGCAGTTTGCTTACCGATGAAGTCCTTGAGCATGACTTCAAGCTCGGAGGGCGCGGCCCTAGTGTTGTTGTAGGAATTACCATAAGAGTTACCATAACCATTTCCAGAAGGATACGGCCTATAATTGTTACTAGCAAAATTGTTCCTATAAGCATTGTTGTTAAAATTATTGTTTCTAATGAAGTTCACATCAACATGCTCTTCTTGAGCAACCAAAGAGGCTAAAGGAACATTATTAGGATCAACATGAGTCCTATCATTAGCAAGCATAGCCATAATGGTATCAATCTTATCACTCAAGGAAGAGGTTTCCTCAATAGAATTTACCTTCTTACCTTGTGGAGCTCTCTCGGTGTGCCATTCGGAATAATTTACCATCATGTTGTCAAGTAGCTTTGTTGCGGCGCCCAAGGTAAGGGACATAAAAGTGCCTCCAGCAGCTGAATCAAGTAGATTCCTCGAAGAAAAATTCAGTCATGTATAAAAAGTTTGGACAATCATCCAAGTAGTCAGTCCATGAGTGGGGCAATTCTTTATCATAGATTTCATTCTTTCCCAAGCTTGAGCAACATGTTCATTATCAAACTGAGTAAACTTCATAATATTGCTACGCAGAGATATAATCTTAGCAGGAGGATAGTATCTACCAATAAAAGCATCCTTACACTTAGCCCATGAATCAATACTATTCTTAGTCAAAGACAGCAACCAATCTTTAGCTTTTCCTCTCAAAGAAAAAGGAAACAACTTGAGCTTAATAATATTACTTTCTACATCCTTATATTTCTGCATCTCATATAGATCAACAAAATTGTTGAGATGAGCTGCAGAATCTTCAGTACTAGCACCAAAAAATTTCTCTTTCATAACAAGGTTCAACAAAGCAGGCTTAATCTCTTAAAAGTTTGCAGCAGGAGCAGGTGGTGCAATAGGAGTGCAGATAAAATCACTATTGTTCGTGCTAGTAAAGTCACACAACTTGGTGTTTTCAGGATTAGCCATTTCAGCAAAACTAAAGTAAATAAGTAAAAACAGCTACCAAGGATTCTAATTTTTTTGGGTTTTTGACATAAAATGATGCAGGTAAAAATAAAGCAAAGCAAAATAATAAAACAAAGTAAAGGATGTGTGTGCGAAAAACTCCCCTTGCAGAGGTCTTCCACTCTTCCCCGGCAACGGCGCCAGAAAAAGCTGTTGCTTGTTGCGTGGTGAATGACTAGCCCGTTGGGAACCCCAAGAGGAAGGTGTGATGAGTATAGCAGCAGATTTTCCCTCAGTTAAGAAACCAAGGTTTATCGTTCAGGAGAAGAGCAAACAATATGACTGAAGGTGATGCTTGCTAGTTTGCGACACCTTCGGACAATTTATATATGGCGCCTCGTCCAAGCTTTGCTTCCTAGCTGCAACGCGGAACCTGCACACAACACAACCAAGTAGTTTGCTCCCAACTTGCGATGAGGTTGTCAATCTCACCGGTTTGCTTGAAACAAAGGTTATGAGCGTATCGAGTGGAAACAGTAGAAGTATGCGAGTAAACTAAACAGTGCGAATAAAGTAAACAGGTGATAGCAATATGATGGAAATAGGACCGGGGTCCATAGTTCACTAGTGGTGTCTCTCCATAAGATAAATAGCACATGTTGGGTAAACAAATTACAGTTGGGCAATTGATAGAATAAAGATAAACGTGATATGTCAAGAAGATTACTATGCGATTTACTCTGGGCATTACAGCAAAATACATAGACCGCCATCCAACTGCATCTATGACTAATAATCCACTTGTGGCAAATCAATCCGAGAACTCCACAAGTATTAAGTTGCGAACAATAGATAATTGCATTAAGCAAAGTGTGTAATGTAAACAAAGCATATGCCCTTGAGCATATGAATGTTGTTTCCTCCCTAGTAGCAACAGCACATCTACAACCTTAGAGGTTTATGTTACTCCCCCAGGTTAAATAGAGGCATGAACCCACTATCGAGAATAAATACCCCCTCTTGGAGTCACTAGCAACTACTCGACCAAGATAGCTACTAACAACGGAGAGCATGCAAGATCATAAATAACATAGAGATAACAAAAGATATATTTCAGTATAGCAACTCAATCATAACACCAATATTCATCGGATCCCAACAAACCAAACATGTAGAATTACATAACGGTGATCTCAATCATGTAGGGCAGCTCATGAGATCTAAACATGAAGCACATGGTGGAGAAGACAACCATCTAGCTACTGCTATGGACCCATAGTCCAAGGTAGACTACTCACTCATCGCTCCGGAGGCAAGCATGGCGATGAAGAAGACCTCCGGTGGCGATTCCCCTCTTCGGCAGGGTGCTGGGAAGAGCTTCTAGACCCTCCCGATCTTCGGGTCGACGGCGGCGGCGGATCGCGATGTGTTCTGGAAAATTGATCGGGTACTTAGGTTTTTTCCGTCGGGGGGTCTTTATAGGCGAAGGGGCATCGTCAGAAGTGGACCGAGGTGGTCTCACACCTAGGGGGCGCGGCCAGGGCCTAGGCCGCGCCGCCCTGGTGTGTGGCCCCCTCGTGGACCCACTCCGTCTCCTCTTCGGATCTCTAGAAGCTTCCGGGAAAAATAAGACTTCAGGAACTTGTTTCATCCAATTCCGAGAATATTTCTTGTGTATCACTTCTGAAACACAAAAATAGCAGAAAACAGGGAGCTGGCACTGTGGCGACTTGTTAATAGGTTAGTTCCGGAAAATGCATAAAAGTGCCACGAAGTGTAACGAAACAGTAGGCAAATGGTGTATAAACAAGCATGGAGCATCAAAAATTATAGATACGTTGGAGACGTATCACCCCCCCCTCTAGGCGACATCCTTGTCCTTTCAATTGGTATCAGAGCAAGGTTTCTCATTTTAAGGCTTCACCGCCTTGAGAGCAAAGATGTAGGCTAGGGGATTAGTGCACAATGACACCTTTATATTTGATAGCACTAATTATGATATATGGAAAATTTGCATGCTTAATCATTTTCGTGATATGGACCCAAATATAGAGAGAATTTTAGATATGAGTTTCTCTCCTCCTAAGGATTCCCAAAGTCTATCTTTAGAGGAGAAGAGAAACTCTTATCTTAATTCTCGAGCTACTAATGTTCTTGTTGATTTTGTGAGCAATGCAGTTATTCTTGCAATCATGCCTTTCCGTAGCGCTCATGAGTTTTGGACAAAGATTCAAGACAAATATGATATGTCCAATAAGATTGAGGATGATTGTATTCCCTCCACTTCCGGTCGTGATGAACTCTCCTCCACTTCACCAAAGTGTAGCAAGACACAAGGTAACTCTATGGTGAGTGGTGATGGAAATTGCAATGTTGATAGTGAGCTTACATGTGATGATCATTCATCTCTATCTCATTGCCATGCTTCATCTTTGGACTTAAACACTTCTAGCACCATAAATGCTTTACATGCTTGTATTGATAGTCCTTGCATATCATGTGTATGCTCCTTGAACACATCTCATAATGATATGCTTACTTCGTCTTGTTGCCATGATATAAATGCCTCTAGTTCCTCTAGTTGTTGTGTGTCTAACAATGTAGAGGAAACCGGAAATTCTATTGGCCAAGACATGGTCTCACTTGGAGCTTCAAGTATTTATTCATCATCATCTATTGCTTCCCACATTTGCCTTATGGCTAGGGCTTCAAAGGTAAATCCTACTTTGGAACCCAATATATCTAGTGATGATGAGAATGAGGATAATGAAGAAAAAGATGACGATCTTGCATCTTTATTTGAGAAGAGTGAAATGTTTTTTCATGCTATTTGTAAGAATAAAATTGCTTGCTCTTACTTCTATAAGATTTTGGCTATTGCCACCGAGAGCAATAAAATTATTGAGGAGCATGAGAATACCATTTTCAAAATGCAAGGTCATGCTCGTGATTACGCGGATGAGATCGCGGATCTAAAAGAAGCTCTAGAAGAAGAACAAACCACCAAGTAATCTCTTGAGGAGA
This sequence comes from Dactylis glomerata, assembly GCA_007115705.1. NCBI lineage: Eukaryota > Viridiplantae > Streptophyta > Magnoliopsida > Poales > Poaceae > Dactylis > Dactylis glomerata. The sequence goes on from QXEO01000734.1 coordinate 12,709,519, forward strand.
CCTTTACTTTAGAGTTATCTAAAATAAAGAAATCCTATGATAGAACTCTTGTGGTGGCAAATGATTTTGAAATTAAATATGAAGAGCTTGTAGTTACTTATGCTAAACTCCTTGAGAATGTTGTGCTTCTTAAAAAGGACTCTAGGGTCATTTCGTGTGAGCCCATCATTCTCACCGAGTCGCATGAGCAACTTAAAGCTTCAAATTCAAATGAGCTTACTAAATTGCCTTCTCCGCTTTTCATTAGTGATGATGCTTGTGCTACTAACTCTACTTCGTGTGAAGCATCCATCTTGAAGGAGTATATTGAGCTAAGGGCTCAACTTGACTTGCTAACTATAAATTATGAGAAATTGGAAGAAAATCATGGAAATCTCTCTAGCTCCCATGAGGATCTTCTAGCTTCCCATGATAGGCTAAAATTAACTCATGAGGCTATTATGTCAAAGGTAACATCTAGTGAGCCTCATGTGGACATTTGCACTTCTTCTAAAAATGCCATATTGCCATGTGCTAGCACTAGTAATTCATCCACTCATAATATTGCTACATCTTGTGATGAATTACTTTCCTTGCCTTGTTGATCTAACAATGAAGCTTCTATTTCCTCTAGTACTTGTGTTGTTACTAACCATGTAGAGGAAATCGAAGAGCTCAAGGCCCAAGTCTCTTCTTTGAAGAAAGACTTGATAAAGAGTCATGAAGGGAAATCCAAACTCGACAATATGTTGAGTGTGCAAAAATTCCCCAATGACAAGAGTGGACTTGGGTTTATCTCAAACAACAAGAAGAAGTCCAAGATTGACAAGAAGGAAAAGGGCCAAGGACAAGTCAAAGATCCGACCAAGATTGTTTGCTTCAAGTGCAAGATTGAAGGGCACCATGTTAGATCTTGCCCTTTGAAGAAGAAGGCACTAGTTGAGAAGCAACACGGGAAGCAACCTCAAGTTCAAGGCCATGCTCAACCTCGAGTTGAAGAAAGGTTGCTTCTCAAGAAGAATCAAGCTAATGCTCCCATTGCGGAGAAATCAAGTGAGAAGAAGGTGAAGAAAAGAACTTGCTACATATGCCGTGAGAAGGGTCACCTTTCTTCTTCATGCACTATGGGTAACTCATCCAACCCTATCATAATTGATGATGCTTATTCACTTTTCAAGGATAAGGTTGGCAATGTGTTTGCCAAATTTGTTGGTACTCAATGTGGTGTCAAGAAAAGAACCATTTGGGTGGCCAAGACTATTGTGCCTAACCTCTTAGGACCCAACTTAGTTGGGGACCAACAAGCTCAAACTTGATCAATAGGTGTTATTGGAGGGCATTGGAGATTTGGCTATATCATGAAGAATTAAGGGATCTTCATCATTTATATTGTATCAAGTCAAGTCAATTGGATTATAATGTTTACATCCTATATCCATTGTTCCTCCTTGCGGTAACATATTCTTAACCTCTATACATTGAAAGTTACTCGCCCCTTTGCATGTGTCGGTTTTGTTCTGTTGCATGAGTTTGTATATGATGTGCTTTCTACTTGCTTTATTTTGAGTAATCAAGTATGTGCTTGTTCGTTGCACACCATGTACGGGTGTTCTTGTTGAGCCTTTTGCATATTGTTTGTATCTTGTTGGCTCTTGTGAGAGATTAATGGATCATCCCATCTTGGGGGAGTGATATGCTTTGGCATTTCACAATCCTAAAAATGTGTGTACATGAGGAATACCACTTAGTGTTTATATTTTAAATTATCTAGTCTCTATGTGGTATGTCATGCTCATGAGAAATTCAAATTATATAATATCCATTAATCATCTCATGTTGAATTTTATTTGCCTCTTGTGAAAATAAATGCTTTATCACATTATGGGGGAGTAATATGCTTTGTGCATTCTACAAACCAATAAAATGTGTATATTTGAGGTTGTGTCACATAGTGTTGATATTGCAAATTATCTTTCTTCTATGTGACATGTTTGCTCAAACAAGTTTCAATTTGCCAAATTGTTTTATTGCTCTTGTTTTGGATCTTGTTTGTGAGATACATTCTTGGTAGGGTTTTCCTAAAATGTGGAATTCTACATCAATGTTGGAAAACCATTTGCTTCAAGTTATCCTAGTCATTGCTTTGCGTGATTGTTTAACTATTTGAGTCTATCAAGAGTATCTTATTTAGCATGGTGTTTAATTCTTATCCTTTTCATATGCCTCTTGTTGTGAAGATGATCTTTGATTTATGTGTAAAATACCACCAGGAAATTAATAACTCCAAATACCTCTTGTCCTTGGACAATTGGTACTTTATCATGTGGTATATATATATTGATCATCTTTACATTGGCTATTGCTTTTAATTACCTTATCTCTTGCCAAGAAATGTATTTTTTTTATTTCTCATTGTCTTCCTTGACTCTTGTGATTCCATTTGATTTTGTTGATCTTGTTTTGTATTATTCTTAATGTAGGTAGAGATGATGATCCCATTTGTGTGCATTTTGTATTCAAATGCAAAATCATAAATAATGCACTAATCTTGGGGGAGCTCTCCTATATTTTCTATAACATACTCTTGGGGCTTATTTCAATTGGTATTGGTTATTGTTGGAAGACAAATCTTTTTTTTTGGTACTTAGTGTGCCATCATAAAAGAGTGGAGAGTTTGGTTTGTTTGTTGGAACCTTGCTCTCTTTGGGAGAATGGCTATCTCTTTTCTTGATTTTGCTCTATATTCTTAAAATGAGATAAGTCATTGGGCATGTGTGTTTTAGTGATCCTTTATGCTCATTGGCGTTTGCTTTGTTCACTTGGTGGACTTTGGAGTCAATCTTGTGTTGAGTTGATTCTTTGATATAATTTGGACAACCTTTAGTTCTTCACACCTTTGTGTGACTTCTTGGTCTTCTTAGTGTTTTGTCCAAATTGTATCTCTTTTGGCTCTTGAAAGTTTTGAGCATGCATATTTACTAAATGTATACTCTATGGCATGCTTTGCTTTCTTTGATCCAATATATAGGGTAAACTCCAATAAATCCTAAATCGGCTAAGATGTGCATGAAATTCAAGTTCATATCTATATGCACATATTTATATGGAGCTTATCCTATATATTGTAGTGTCTCTAACTACTTTAGACCCAATGAGTTTGGGGACCATATTGTACTTGAATTTGTTTTAGGTACATGGGAGATATATTGGTGCTTGTCTCAATAATAAGCATGAAGCGGTGACTAGTTGATAATTTGTGGCAAGCTAGGATTATTGAAGAACTCCTATCTACTACATCCTTCCAATGGTATCTTGGTAACAACTATCTTATCCATGCATACTTTTCTAGCATCTAACCTTGTGTGGGTCATTTCATGGCATGAAAATCTTTATTTACAAAGATCTTAATGAAACCTCTCTATTGAAAATGTGAGTAATTTGAGATGAGTGCATATTTTGGGGAATATATAAAATCATGCTCATGATTCACCCTTCCCAAATATGTCTATCTAGCAATTTTATTGCATATCAATTCCTCAAGTTCCTCACATGTACAATATTGATGAGAGTGCAAATTTAGTTCTTTCTTTTGGTATACTTATTCGTGATACTTGTTGCTTTTCTCAAAACATCCCAACTATCTTCTTTCCCTTGTTGATATTTGTGATGTCTTTAACATGTTTGTGGTTGAAGTTCTTCAATATGCAATAAGATAAATTGAGCCTTTGGCCATACTTTAAAAGTAAAAATCATTGGTATATTGCATGAACTTGTTTAGATATCATGTTCTTCTCTTTGTATCTATTTTATGTGTACATTTTTCTTTGTGATAATTATCTTTGTGATGTTGTCTACTTAGAAACTTATACACATGAGAAATGATATCTCCTTAATTGATATCTTATTTATTCCTTGTGTGTTGGGATGGAATGCTAAGCAATATCATTCATTGAGGACTATGTGGATACTCTATGTTCATCTTTGTACTAGTCTTATAATATGCTTTGTCATTCCTATCACACATTCCTTTGGTTGAGACATTTAATATGTCGGTTCCTTATTTGTTGCTCAACCATTTCCTTGATGCAAGTGTTAAGCTTGATTTATTTTCTATTGTCTCTTGCTAATGGTTCTTTTTAAATGGTATTGAGGGAGTGAGGACTCCATGTTGTGCAAATTATATTCAAATGCAAACATTCTATCTTGTGCACGTACCTTGGGGAGCTTCCTCGTTTCATTTTAAAGCACTATTTTATGGTTATCATAGTATTTGATGTCACTTGGTATCATTTTGTTTTGAATAATATCGAGGGAGTGATGATTCCATGTTTGTGCACCTTATACTTTAATCAAATAGAATATTTTGTGCACAAACCTTGGGGTGCCTCCTCATATTATTTAGAGCATTGTTTTGGTCTTATCATAATATCTTTATTTGATTCTCTATTTGGATCTTTTGATTGCTATCTTCATTTGTTGGAAGTTTAACCATCATGTCATCCTATTTTGTTTGCAATCTTTGATCCTCAATATAGTTTGATTTCCTCTAAATTTTTGTCCTTGGATTTGTGCATGTGTTTTCACTCTTTTTGGGCCATGCACACCTTGAGGAGGAACTCTCACTATATTGGCCTTCTAAGCCTTTCCGCCCATTTTGGCAATGGATGCCAATGGGGGAGAAGTTTCGAGGGTTTGAAAGGAATTGGGCTTCTTGCTTTGGTTTTGTTCTTAAGCATTTGCCTTGCATGCTTTGCATGGTTGAGTATATATAGTGGAAACTCCACCAACAACATTGATTGACAATATATGCAATGAAATTCAAGTTCCTTCACACATGCATAGATTGTGGGGGAGTTTGCTCTATATATGATGGTTCTACTAGCATCACTTACTTTTGTAGTAATTGATGTTAGTGTAACCATCTTAGTTCTTTAAATTCATTATATAAACTCTCTCAAAGAGATTGTCATCAATTACCAAAATGGGGGAGATTGAAAGAGCATGTGCCCCCATGTGTGGTTTTGGTAATTAATGACAATCCCTATGGACTAATGATTGCATTGAGTTATATTTGTAGGACATGTCCATAGATATTGTTTGAGCCATATGTTGGCTTCAAGGTTGTAATTTGAGGAATGAAGTCATGTTTGATCAACACATCTAGAAGACTATGAAGTGCAAGTTCAATATGATCCATCTCGGAAGATATCATTTGATTGAAGCTTGCAATGGATTAATGAAGATTGAGCTAAGCAAGGCTCTCCCATATTGGTGTATGGGGGAGTATTTTGAGATGTCTTTATGAAGCTCGTGCAAGCAAGCATGATCAAGAAAGGTGTTCAATCTTGATGGTGTCAAGACCGTCATCATCCAGCTCAAGTGGATTGCACAAGGAAAAGGTTTGTTCTTGATAGGTTTTCTCTTCTACCGGTCTCGTGTGTTAGTTTGGAGACCGGGTTATAGGATTGGTAGCCGTACTATCAAGAGGGGCTCTCGAGTGAGTAACTTAATCGTATCGTTCGGAGAGAGCTCAAACCTTTGCATACTTGGCATTATCTTTCTTGGTTCTTATTTGGCTTTTATCCATGTGAGGTTCTAGGCTTGTGGTTATTTCCATGACAAGCTCTAGCTCATCAAAAACGGATTTCGTATGGAGCTCTAATTGCATTTTTGGTGTTTGGAGGTTTTATCGGCTCATCTTTATAGCTAAGTCAAACCTTTTATCATTTGGTTTAATCCTCCTTTGTTGGACTATGATGTTTCTATGGATGATGTTGTAGAGCTCATTGTGTTGATTCCAACGAGCCTAAGATCATCGAAAACGGAGTCCGGATGCAAAAGTTATCGCTATTTTCGTATTGCTCGCTCTTCCTGGGCGGATTATCCGACCCAGTTTTGAAATATCCGGCCGAAATATCCGGCCTTAAATCTAAGTGACGCGCACTTTGCCAACTTCTCGTCCTTAGCCGTTTTCAGGGGTGGCCGGATTATCCGGCCCAGTTTTGAAATATCCGGCCGAAATATCCGGCCCCAAATCTGGACGACGCGCGCGAAGTCCTTAGCAGTTTTTTTTGGGGGGGGGAGGGCGGAATATTTGGTCCAAACTTGGACCGGAATATATGGCCCTGCAGTACAACAACGGCTACATTCCCGGGAGGGGTATAAATACCCCTCCCCTTCTTCAAGCTTGGGTTAGCTCGTTTTCCCCTCTCTCTCCCTCCATTGTTGACCTTGGAAAGCTTGCTCTTCTCTCAATTCCTCCCATGATTCTTGCATATCTTTGAGGGAAAAGAGAGAGGATATCTAGATCTATATTTCCACCAATCACTTTCTCTTCTTTGTGAGGGGAACCCATTGGATCTAGATCTTGGAGTTCTTTATGGATTTCTTCCTTTGTTCTTCCTCTCATATCTATCCATAGCATTAGTTGCTTTGGTAGGATTTGGGAGAGAAGGATTTGAGCACTTTGTGTGTCCTTGCCATTGCATGGGTTGCATCGGTTTGAGTTCTCCTCGGAGATTCAGTGGTGAAAAGTTTGTTGAGCTTTTTACTCTTGGGTTCTTGGAACCCTAGACGGCTTAGTAGCTTAGTGGATTACTTGGGGACTCCAATTAAGTTGTGGAGATCTTCCAAGCTTTGTGGTGCCTCCGTGGACAATTACTTGGGGACCTCCAATTAAGTTGTGGAGATCTTCCCAAGCTTTGTGGTGCCTCAGTGGCAATTCTTGGGAGCCTCCAATTGAGTTGTGGAGATTGCCCCAAGCTTGTACGGGTTCGGTGACCGCCCTCAAGTGTCCCATAGTGGTCGGGTCTTCCATCTTGGTGGGAGGGCTCGAGGAGATTACGGTGAGCCTCCATGGCGTTTGGAGAGCCTTGTGCCTCCACACCGCTCCAACGAAGATTAGCACTCGCAAGGGTGTGAACTTCAGGATACATCATTGTCTCCGCGTGCCTCGGTTATTTCTATACCCAAGCTCCTTTACTTATGCAATTTACCTTGTGATAGCCTTCGTGCTTGAAGTTTATATATCTTGCTATCACTTAATTGCTTATCTTGTCTATCATAAGTTGTTGGTGCACATAGGTGAACCTAGTTTGTTTAGGTTTTGTATGCTTGGCAAATTAAACGTTAGTTTTATTCCGCATTTGTCAAGCCACTCGTAAAAGTTTTTAAATCGCCTATTCACCCCCCCTCTAGGCGACATCCTTGTCCTTTCACACTTTGCTATGTTTTTCTATATGCTTGAAACAAACAATTGACTTTCAATGCATTATTACTCATGATCTTTTGTTTGTGTTAATTTTCATATTATAACATGGTTGCTAAGTTCTATTGTCAAGATTATATCTTTTATGCCCATGTTTAGAGTACTTTGATCTCAACACTCAATGCTTTACATCATTTGATCAATATTGTGTTGGTGCATGTCACCTCAAAAAATTATTGTTTTGTTATCACTTATCTACTCGAGGACGAGTAGGAGTTAAGATTGGGGATGTTTGATACGTCTCAAACGTATCTATAATTTTTGATGCTCCATGCTTGTTTATGCACCATTTGCTTTGTGTTTTGTTACACTTCGTGGTGTTTTTATGCATTTTTCAAAACTAACCTATTAACGAGATGCCACAGTGCCAGTTCCCTATTTTCTGCTGGTTTTGTGTTTCAGAAAAGTTACACAGGAAATATTCTCAGAATTGGACGAAACAAAAGCCGAAGTTCCTATTTACCTCAAAGGAAGATGGAGTCCAAAGGAGAGACAGAGCCGGACCAGGAGGCGGCCCCACCATAGGGTGGCGCGGGCCACCCTCTGGCCACGCCACTAGGTGGCGTGGGCCCCTGGTCCACCCCCTGACATCGCCCTTCCGCCTATAAATTTTCTTCGTCAAGAAAACCCTAGGGCCCGAACACTTTTCCATGAAACATACTGCAAGCCATTGCCGTCGTCAACCCGAGATCAGGGGGTCCAGAAGCTCTTCCCGGCACCCGGCCGGAGAGGGGAATCATCACCGAAGGCCTTCTTCATAACCATGCCTGCCTCCGGAGTGATGCGTGAGTAGTCTACCTTACACTATGGGTCCATAGCAGTAGCTAGATGGTTGTCTTCTCCTCCATGTGCTTCATGTCTAGATCTTGTGAGCTGCCTATCATGATCAAGATCATTGTTATGTAATTCTACATGTTATGTTTGTTGGGATCCGATGAATATTGAGTACTATGTCAAGTTAATTGTTGATTTATCATGTCTATGTTATTTATGATCTTGCATACTCTCCGTTGCTAGTAGATACTTTGGCCAAGTAGATGCTTGTGACTCCAAGAGCGAGTATTTATGCTCGATAGTGGGTTCACGCCTCTAGTAATCTGGGAGAGTGACAATAACTTCTAAGGTTGTAGATGTGCTGTTGCTACTAGGGAGAAAACAACTGTGGTGACCGAGCATACCACTACATGTTGTAGTATACAAGTCGTTGACATAACACTCATGAAGTACCAATTCACAAATATTACATCCCTCAGAGTGGTACAACAGAAATATAGCGGTCTTTATTCAAGCACTGAATATTACAAGCCATAATATTACAAAGGACTCCAGTTCCTCCTCGATCCAAAGAGGAACACTAAAAGGTTCTAACTTAACACTATAAACCTTAGTTGCAAGCGAAAGTAGTAAACTAAACATGATGCCCTACTCTAGTCGCTTTATTCTAAGTGTTCGGTGCGACTAAAGCTTCTATACTATGACTCTAGTTGTCGGCTCCCTCCTCGAGTCCTTCGTCGGTATCATTGGAGATGGTGTAGTCAATGCCTTCAATTCCTCCTGATAGATCCGGTTCTTCATTGTACACCTCCTCGTTGTCCTCCGGGGTTCCTTCTGTCTTTTCAAACTGGCCCTCCGAGTCTAAGCAAGGGTTAATAGGGAGTGGGGTGAGTAACGAGTGTTACCCAGCATGTTCATTTAATATCATAGAGGTGTTTGATGCACTAGCTACGACCGTAGGCTAGAAAGCCTTAGGTCAAAATGCAGTTTTTGCAATCATTTCTTTAAAGATTGGTTTTATTAGAAAACTATGCTCGTCAGTCTCCACAGGTTGATTAGAGCTTCGATGGGCTCCTTTCCTGCCATGTTCGTAGCTTCTTCCCGGAATAGGGAGTATCTTGGTACTTTTTGTACACTCTGCAGAGGTGGTCACTTGTACCCATAGGAGATCAACACTTTGCTGCATGACCGGGCGTACTTTCCCGTCCATACTTCCTTGGTATGTGGCCCAGTCGATGATCCATTCCAATCACTGTTCCTTCCCGCGACCTTGCATACCCACCCTTTTGCGGCTCCAACTTCGGTTCGCTACCCTCGCCGGTCTACACTTTTGGTAGTTGCCGACCTTGGCATACTTGTCTTTGACAATGAGTTACCCCCACCGGTTTTCTTACGCACTATGGTAATATCCAGCCTCGGTACTCTACCCTCGTTGTTGCCGCAATCCATCATAGACCACCAGAACCGTGGAATCATTAGTGGGATTCCACCCATCCCGAAGCTCCTCGCAGGAAGACAACTGCTCCGGAACGGCGCGTCCATTGATATGCAAGAGGGAAAAGATACAGCTGACCCTTCCATCCCATTCCAGATCCTATGGTTGACCGTATTTTACGGCACAAGAATCACTGGCGACATTGGTTATTAATCCTAGGTGAACATTCCAGTTACAGTGGGACCTCCACCATACTCATACCATGGTCCCAGTGCCCACCTTCCTAGGTCGACAACCACCGTGGTTGCTAACCACTAGTCATATTAATTTGAGAAAGTAGAACCTTTGCTTTTCAATGCAATAATAATAATAATACCACCGTTATATTTGCAAGTAATTTGCTAAAGATAAACAAGAGATATGAGCAAGAGTGAACTTGCCTGCAAACTGCAAGGTAGTGTAGTTGGATTTGTTGGAGTGACCCGGGACCTCGGGTTCTGGAAAACAGCATCATTGTCCGATAAGGACAATAGTTAAAGATTCAAATAATGCATGCCCTAAACTGTGTGTGTTCCCTTTATACCCCCCAGAAGTGTTTTATTTTCCTCTTAGAATTTATATATTCCTTTTATGATTTTAAGGAATATATATGTTATCAATTTCCTCATTCAAGAATAATCTTCAAATATTCTTGAATGGAGTTTAATTTTGATAATGAGTTCTATTCTAACCAGATTTTCTTAGATATCTCACAATTTTATTATAGAAAAGTCTTTTAAAGTTCCCTTTTCTTTTTAATACTATTTATCTTTATAGGGTGATTTATTAAAAGGTGCATATACCCTAGTTATGAATTTACCAAAGTATATATTATGTTAAATTCATTCAAGAATTCTAAGGATAAATCCTTGAATGGATTTACTTTATTTTAATTCTAGGATGTTATTGTCTTTTCAATTTTATTTCTCCTTTAAAACATTTCTAGAAGTTTTTCTTCTAAAAGAAAACTCCATAATTCTATTATGAACAATTTCTCTCTTATTCATAAAATCACTATTTATGTGATGGAAAAGCTAAAAAATCATTTAGAGTTATTTTTGCAAAGTCAAGATTATTTTTCTGCTTTTTATTGGGTGTTAAAGGTTTTTCCAAAAACCCTTTATTTCCTTTGCAATTTTCTATTTTTAAAATTGGTTAAAAATCTCCCCAGCCCCACCTGTCAGCTTGGCCCACCTGTCGGGCTTGGCCCACCTGTCGGTGCCGGTCTGCCTGGTCGAACCCGACCAGGTGGCTCGGTCAAACCGACCGGGCACTGCTACTCGTGTGATGGCGCCAGAAAAGACTGTGGCGTTTAGTTGACGTGGGAGCAGTATGTCCTTGTGCGTGGTGATGACCAGCCCGTTGGGAACCCCAAGAGGAAGGTATGATGAGTGTAGCGGCTAGTTTTCCCTCAGTTAAGAAACCAAGGTATATCGAACAGGAGAAGAGAGACGATGACGACTGAAGGTGTTTGTGGAACCTGCACACACACAGACAAATACTTTGTTCCCAACTTGCGATGAGGTTGTCAATCTCACCGGTTTGCTTGAAACAAAGGTTATGAGTGTATCGAGTGGAAAACAGTAGTAAAATGCTAGTAAAGTAAACAGTGCGGGAAAAGTAAACAGGTGATTGCAATATGATTAAAAATAGGACCGGGGTCCACAGTTCACTAGTGGTGTCTCTCCATAGATAAATAACATGCTGGGTAAACAAATTACAGTTGGGCAATTGATAGAATAAAGATAACGTGATATGTCAAGAAGATCACTATGAGATTCACTCTGGGCATTACAACAAAATACATAGACCGCCATCCAACTGCATCTATGACTAATAATCCACCCCGGGGATATCATCCGAACACCTAGAAGTATTAAGTTGCGAACAACAGATAATTGCATTAAGCAAAGTGTGTAATGTAAACAAAGCATATGCCCTTGAGCATATGAATGTTGTTTTCTCCCTAGTAGCAACAGCACATCTACCACCTTAGAGGTTTCTGTCACTCCCCCAGGTGAAATAGAGACATGAACCCACTATCGAGCATAAATACCCCCTCTTGGAGTCACTAGCAACTACTCGGCCAAGATAGCTACTAACAACGGAGAGCATGCAAGATCATAAACAACATAGAGATAACAAAAGATATAATTTAGTACAGCAACTTAATCATAAACACCAATATTCATCGGATCCCAACAAACCAACATCATAGAATTACATAACGGTGATCTCAATCATGTAGGGCAGCTCATGAGATCTAAACATGAAGCACATGGTGGAGAGGACAACCATCTAGCTACTGCTATGGACCCATAGTCCAAGGTAGACTACTCACTCATCGCTCCGGAGGCAAGCATGGCGATGAAGAAGACCTCCGGTGGCGATTCCCCTCTCCGGCAGGGTGCCGGGAAGAGCTTCTGGACCCTCCCGATCTTCGGGTCGACGGCGGCGGCGGATCGCGATGTATTCTAGAAAACTGATCGGGGTCTTAGGTTTTTCTCGTCAGGGGGTATATGTAGGCGAAAGGGGGCTGTCAGAGGTGGAGCCACGCGGCCTCACAAGGGGGTGGCGCGGCCAGGGGCCAGGCCGTGCCGCCCCTGTGTGTGGGGGCCACGTGGCCCCCCTCCGTCAGGTCTTCGGATGTTTGGGAGCTCCCCGGTGAAATATGACTTCAGGAACTTGTTTCGTCCAATTCCGAGAATATTTCTTGTGTATCACTTCTGAAACACAAAAACAGCAGAAGAAACAGGAAACTGGCACTGTGGCACTTCGTTAATAGGTTAGTTCCGGAAAATGTATAAAAGTGCCACTAAGTGTAACGAAACAATAGGAAAATGGTTGTAAAACAAAGCATGGAGCATCAAAAATTATAGATACGTTTGAGAGTATCAAGCATCCCCAAGCTTAACTCCTGCTCGTCCTCGAGTAGGTAAGTGATAACAAAAGAATAATTTTTGAGGTGACATGCACCTACACAATCTTGATCATATATGTAAGCCATTGGTGAGCTGGGATCAATAGAACTTAGAACATGGGCATGAAAGATATAATCATGACAATAAGAACTTAGCAACCATGTTGTAAACATGCAAATGAACACAAACAAAAGATCATGATAATGAAACAATGAAAGTCAAACGTGTGTTCAATCATAAGGAAAAACATACAAATGGTTTTCAGCTTGTCCTTCAAAGAGAGCAAAACATAAATGCATAGGACACCTCAAAGTTTAAGAGGGCGACTAGATACAAGTAATTTAAGAACAAGTGAAACCAACAATATGAGTCAATCAATGAACCTTGGGACAATGCATATCACACTAAGAATGACAACTATGCTCTCTTAATGGTGCATAAAGAAAGAAGGTGGTGACTCAACATAAAAATAAAAGAAAGGCCCTTCGCAGAGGGAAGCAGTGATTGCAAGTTTTATAACCTTCAAAAATTATGGTACTTACCTGCTTTGAGCTCTCATTGCCCCCATCATAAAGCATCTTGAATGGTTAAAGTTAATGCGAGAACAATTATGATGCATATGCTTGACAAATCATAAGTTGAAAACCCTCGTGTCCCGTGAATACAAGTACCCAAACCATGCTAGTTTACTTAGAGTCCCAAGCAAGGCTCTTGTCATTGTAAGTATATGCATATCATTGAGAACCGCCAATGGGGTACCTCCGTGCCCGATGACATGGAACAAGCCCACACCAAAATGACAGGACAAGCAGACAATGAACACCTCGACATCTCTTTTATTTGCTATATTGTTTAGCTTTTTATTGTGAGATGCGTCGTCGAATGTTCACCATGGGTATGCTGCAAAATTTCCACCATGAATTATGCATGGCTTAGATTGGCGGCCCGGCGTTTCCCTAACACATATAAAAAACTCCATGATCCTCACAAGATTCCCAATTCATTTCACACAGCGGGCATCCATAAACAAAAGATCACGATATCAACTCAAATAGGAAGTGCAATGTTGAAAGCTTGCCCCATGACGGCATGGTTGGGCTAGAATCCAACTTACAACTTGCAAGCATAACAACTCAGCATAAAAGACCACAATATCAAATTTTTAGAACAGGAAAAAGTAAAGTGTGCCTTCCGGTTCGTGAGAGCTTTACTGACCGAATTTCGCATAACACTGGTAAGAGTTTAATTTGAAGAGAATATAAAAGCAAGTCAAATTTACTTGGAATAGAAAATTGCTAGTAGGTATGTATGGTGGACACAATGGCAAACTTGGCTTTTAGGAGTTGGATGCACGAGTAGAGCTCATACTCAGTACAAGGTGAGGGCTAGCAAAAGACTGAGAGCGACCAACTAAGAGAGCAGTAATGGCCATAATCATGCAAAGCGACAAAGCGACATTAAAAGAAGCATACGATGGCATCAAAAGTCTAAAACTAAATGATCATGAAGGCTAATGGCGACTTTGGAAGAGTCTAACATGTGTGAGCATGCGCCAAGTCAACCCAAATAAAGCATCAAGGAGAAAACCAAAATAATGCTTCCATACAATAAAAACAACGCATGATTTTTCAAAGGCTCATTAAGCAATCTCAGTTATTTGAGACAAGTCATGCTACAGCAAAACCACTAAGCATACTATCAAAAGAGACATCAAGCATGACATGAAAAAGCCTAAGCCGCAGTCTACACAAGCTCCTTCTTGTACCACTATTTTGCACAAAGCTTTTTCTCTTTTCCAACACCATTTGAAATTTTTATAAACACCTCTTTTGATGAAAACCAATGAAGATCAGAGGCAAAAATGCACCTTGATGAAAAGATATGACAAGATCTGAACGCATATCAAGGCGAAAACGAAAACCAAAAGCAGTAGCAGACAAAGTAGAATGCTCGATTAATAAGAGTGAAAACTAGAGCATTCTTTGCAAATGAAAACGAGTACATCTCCTCCAAAGGAAATTTGTTGGGGTCCAACCATTTATTGCAGCAAACAAACAAACTAAACAAACTAAGAAAACTAAAACAACTGACGCTCCAAGAAAAACACATAGTGCATGAAGCAATAAAAATATAGTGTTTTGAAAGGTGACCTGATTTTTGCCGATGAAGAAGGGGTGCCTCGGGGGCATCCCCAAGCTTTGACGCTTGTACTTCTTGGATATTTCTTGGGGTGATGCATGGGCATCCCCAAGCTTGAGCTTTTGTCCATTCTTCAACTCATCTCATCATTCTCCAATCCCTACACTTGAAAACTTCCTTCATACAAAACTAAACACAATTCTATTAGCAACATTAGTGCAAGCATAAAATATATTCAACCTCTTTTAGCTTCAGGTTTCAACCCAAAACTACCACATATAAATTATATACTACTGTAGCAACTTCCACAAGAGTTCCATAATCAAAAATAACTCAAAGA